>BJKM01000001.1:3232500-3752500 GCA_015082035.1 Chaenogobius annularis
TTCCGTTCCCCGTTGTTTTTTTTGTTGTTTTTTTTCCGACTACAAAGCATACAAAGCATGAAAATCCTATCTGCAAAAGCTCTTGGAAACTCGATCGTCTTCCTGTGGCGAGGACTCTTCACTCTTCACTTTGAAGGTCATTGGTAAAAGGAGTGGTGATTCAGTCCAATGTAAGCACCATACGAGTAACAGATAATGTAGACCTTTATACTATACAAGAAGTAAATTTTGTAGTTAGTTTAGTCTTTATTTGAAGGGACAATGTACAGAAACATTAAGCTTGTAAAAAACAAAGATGTTCCGCACCAGATTGTAGCTGAGCAGCTAATTTTCAGAAATGAATAGCTGTGTTGGCATGCAACCGTGCTAACATTTCCAAGATAATCATGTCCATAAACATGTCCACAAATGCACTGTTTACAACTAAATAACGTACATTTTCGTAATAATTTCATTAAACCACATATCATCATATTGTTGTATTCTGTTTCTGTGTGGAGTACAAAACTTCTGTAAGTGGTCTTTTTATGCAATGCATTACTTTTATATACTTTGCACATTACAGAAACTTGTTTTATTCACACAGGTGCTATTATCGCTGGCAGGTTAGACCAACTTCTGCAAATGATTTAGAAGGAGACCAACTTTTCAGGTAGTTCTATGTATCCTCCGTTCTTGGAGTTCTCGAAAACATTGCCCATATGACCTTTAAACCTTTTATACTGCAGTTGTGCATTAATAAGAGGTTGTGTTCACATTCTAGAATTGGATGATGACATACTCTCAGATGGGGGCAAGGGCCAAGTAGCTCTTTCCGCTAATAGAGTTACTTGGCACAAAAAAAAAAGGTATAGCGTAAAACACATACTTTGAAGATGTACAACTACAGTAGGTGGCGGTAAATGTACCTTTTCAGTTGGTTAGAATAAAGAATAAAGTCTAAAGATAAAGTCTAAACCACAGACGGTAATGTAACACTATGGATACCAACCGCCATAAAACACCACCAAAGAAGAAGTCCGCAGAAAGTCTGAAGAATAAAGTCTAAAGAATGAAGTCTAAAGAATGGCGTTAATGTAACACTATGGATACCAACTGCCATAAAACACCATCAAAGAAGAACTCTATTAGAGATTTACTGTTTTTGGATGAAATATTCTTCTCTACGTCTTTGGAGTTGAATAAAGGCACCGCTTTCTGAAGCTGTTGTGAAAAAAATATCTTACGTTTGTTTATTTGTGCTGACAGAGACTTTGTGCCCGTTTTGTCTGGATAGTCCAAGTAATTAGAGAGATATGAACGATAAACCAGGTCAACAAATGTGCAATCTGACGGTTTAACAGCAAATTCCACTATAGATTTTTGGCCTGTCACAAGCTCATTTTTAAACGATAGGCATTCTAGAATGATGCCACATGAATGCAACCTACAGACCATCCTATTGGTTGTTTTCCGATTCTAGAACGATGAGGTCATAACAGATGGGGGGGCAAGAGCCAGATTTCCCTATTGATTACATCGTACTTTGCCATGAAATATCTAAAAGGTATATTCACAAATGTTTAACCAGATGAATTCTGTTAGCAACGAGACGCATTAACTTCTTGTATTACAGCAAAAAAAAAAAAATTATTGTAATACTAATTTTAGCTGCCCCCCTCTGTATTAAATATCCTTGGCCTATAGAATGTTGTGATGTCATCTGAAACCTAGCCAGTGGCACCGAGGAGTGATGGTATCTGTGTCTCTCAAGGCTTTTTGCTATGAATTAAAAGGCGTAATATCGTAACATATTCTATTGTACAAGAATTGCTGAGGTGGTAGGTCAAGCAAATTGTTCACCTCAGATGGATTTTACACTGGTAAATAGTGAAACCATAATTTATTTTAATAAACATAAATACGGAACCAAACTTTGGGCCTTAGGCAGGGTACACCCTGGACAGGGGCCAACTTGTCGCTGGGTTAACACAGAGACACAGACAACGATTCACTCTCACATTCATTCACTTTACCAATTTGCAGTTGCCAATTGACCTCACACATGCGTGTGTTTGGACGGTGAGAGGGGAACCCAGGGTAACACAGGAAGGACATGCAGACTCCACCCAGAAATATTGTGATGTTAGTCTGGCCCGGGAATCAAACTCATGATTTCCTTATTGGGAGGCGAGAGTTCTCACCTGCCCCCGTACAACCCCCTTTCCTGACATTTGGTAATTTTCTAAATTTTTACCTTGATGGAATTGTGAACAAAAGTTGTAGATTCAAATCCTTGTGATTGGGCTATAAGATTCCATAACTGGCAGTTTGATTCCGTTAAATTATTTAGATTAAGATCTAAACCCGTCATCCCCATCTTAACAGCAGATACACATTAACATCTCACCTCCGTCCTGGCCCTCCTCTCTGCTCTGTGCACCTGTCCTGCTTGTTTTCACTCACTTCAAGCCAATAATGAAATGTATGTGCGACGCAAAACAGGCGATTAATCAGAGCAGATGTGTATGTAGGTGAGCCAGATTACGTCTCCACTGTCTGCACAATGGATAGAACCAGAGACCCACAGGCCTGTCACAGCCCACACATGTGCCAGACTGGCCTTATTACAATTAATTTGCCTCTGTCGAAATGTCCTCGCAGGCAATCATGTCTCATCTCAGCCAACAACAAAGAGCGGCTGCAGTCTTGTTCGGTGTGACAGCAGCTGAAGTATGCACTGACAACAGAAATACCATTTATTTTTATTCACTTGTGAATGTAGTTGAATGGAAAGCCTCTATGGTTTATCGGCGCTCTTACGGTTGTAGCTGTTGTGTTCATTGGCATGTGCAAGATGCGAAAAAGTGTTTTGACCTTGTTAACTAATATCAACTTCTTTATAATCCAGTCTGCTCATACATCACAGTATAGTCACTCATTCATTCACTTTCTACCACTTGTTCCCGTTAGGGGTCGCGGGTGACTGGAGCCTATCCCAGTGACTTTGGGCCTTAGGCGAGGGTACACACTGGACAGGGACCAGCTAGTTGCAGAATATAGTAACTACAATTTTAACATACACTGGCTGGAAAAACTTTCAAATAAGAATTTGTAGCTTTCCATGTTTCAATGTGTAAAAGTAGCAGTAACAAAGCTGCTTACAGTAGTTATTCATAATGGCCAACAATGTTGTACCTCTAAGTTCACCTCAAAAATAGATTCAAAAGTAGTTCACTTGATGTTTTATTGTCATCATTTTCTGGAGCAATGCTAATAAAACTCCATAAAGCCTCTTATCGATCATAGCGTTGTGTTTTTATCTTTCTATGGATCTCCTTCCCCAGTGGGACTTCCAGGTAACCTTAGAAATATGTCTGATTTGTTTCAATGTGAAACCCTCTCCGACCTCTTCACCCATACACGTTACAAATACTTTTCACAATTCTGTTCCCTAGTTTCTTGAAGGATAAATAACAGTTGCACATTGCAATTTTTGATCTGTTTTTGGATAAGGTGCCACTTTTCAGGTGCTGGGTTTGTTTTGATCTTACATCTTGCCACTTTCTTGTCTCAATGGAGATATAGGTTTGATGTCATGCTGTATCAATACTGGTATCAGAACTGCAAAAAGCTGGACAATTTCATATTTTCTGCATTTTGGTGCCGGCGTACAGTGTTAAATGTATATGAATTGTATTGTAGTTATGTAAAATAAACACCTTTCATGTCAGCTTCATCATCGCTGTCTACACTTTGGCGTTGCCTGGCTGATTAGCACGAGATGAGGCTGAATTTGAGGCTCCTTGTTTGTCTTTGGAGTGTTTTGGCCCATTGAAGCGTTACCGTCTCACTTAAAGCTAAGCGTAACTATTGTACATTTGTTGCTTAATGAGATGTCCAATGTTCTCAGATACAAAGTTGACATGCAACCAGGACTTTGATTTACTATCTCCTACACTTTTTTTTAACATCGTTGTTTAACATACTTATGTTACAGTTTATTTTGTAGATTATAAGATTATATTTAAGACCAAAAGTATAGTGTGTAATATACCAGGAGACCGTTTAATCAGAGGATAAATCAGAGGATAAATATCACAGGATGTCATTATACAATATTAAAAGACAAGGTGGGTGAAATGTCTTGCCAAAGGATGCAACAGCAAATTCTCTCTTTATAGGATGATTTGCTGCTTTAGCTACTTCACCACTTCCTTCTTGTCTATACATTATCCCTGACCCATTTCTCTTCGCAAACACACAGAACGTCGCTGCCTGCTGCTGTAGGTGCTAACAGGCGAGCAGTGAGGTGTGAGATTACAGTCTGCGATGTGCCAATGCACTTTTAAACTGTGTACTTTACATCCATATCATTTTTCTGCCTCTTCTATGTATTTGGTCTCAGCTACAAAATCTTTTACTTGAAGGTGCATGTTGTAACTTTTCTGGTAAAGGTCTGCCACCTGTTTGTCTCCATGGAGACATGGAGCGTCTTATTTCATTTTGGGAGTTTTAATGCAAAAAATACATTGAAAAAATATAAATTATTTCTTTGAGCTGGGTCGCCTCTCACAGATCTGACTTGTAACTACTGATATCTCCTTGTGGTCTATGAGAAAGATATGTTTAAAGGACACATTGATTGTATGTTTTTTGTCCGTTAAACATGCTTGAGTTTAAAATAGGGTATTGAAAACAACACCTAACTTTCTACCAGTAAGGCTTTGTCTCGCCAGGATTTGGTGTTAGCACTCCATCTACTGGCAGCAGTGGGAATTAACATGGGGAAACAAACAAAAGCTAGCTTTCCCCTGACATGTTGATGCTGGCACGCAGTTGTAATGAATGCAATTTAGCATAATCTGTCTTTCAATGCCATACTGTGCAACATTCCAGGTGCAGCAATATCATATCCCTGCAGACAGGCACCGGAAAGGTTTCATAGTGTACCTGTAGTGTTACCTTTTTTAACGTATACATCCTACATTCCTGCATTGTTTGATTCAGGCTTGTTATAATCCTGCATAATTAGGCTGTCTCCTTCAACCGAACTGAAATAGTTCCGTTTTACTTTGTGGTGGCATTAGGTGGCAATACAGCAAGTCACTGTGTTTAAATTGCATACACGTTCACCTGATTTGCTCTTATCATGCCAGCACACTCATATTGCCTTCATTAAGAACACCTTCACAAACTAACTTACTTCTATGTGTGTCAAACTTGTTTCGTTTTGTCACCTTTCACCTTTCTGTTATTGTCAAATCACTGAATGAATAGTCAATCAATACAAAGTAGTCAGTGTTAGAAGTGCGTTTTCAAATAAGCTAATCTCCGCCTTTTCCCTTCGTTTCCATCTCGGCAGGCTGTCATTTCATCTCCGCTCATGACTGTAAACTCATAAGTGGCATTGTGTTAGCTTAGAACACACATGCACTGGCACCGACACAGGAGCTTTGACATTACCACAAAAATACATCTATTTTCATCCAGGTACACTGTCAAGTCAGAACGAGACACAGCTAATGGTACTTTATTCTTTTGTGTTAGGCCAAGGACACAAAGCTAATTTTGGCATGCTCAGAGACGATTGTTTAGTGCTGTTAAAAGAAGTTAGATCTTTTTGGATGCAGACCAAAGATACAAATGAGTATCTTAATAGTTTTGATTGAAGATTCTTTAACGTTGCGAAGTTTAATTGAAAGAGAATTTGGTTTACCTGACTTTGAAGATTGTATGTTAAGAACTTTATAGATAACAAGCCCACAACAGTATGCTGTTACACATATACAAACCTTCAACTTTGATTCCAGATCTTTGTCTCATCTTTCTAATGGATAAATGCTTCAAATGTTGTCAATTTTAGCACAGCCCTGTACAATATTATAACTTCAACAAGAACATAAAACATTCTGTAAGTGTACAATTTTGCAGATTGGTAAAGAATTGTAGCCAACACCTAAAATGAATAACCATCCAAGCTATTAAAGATCATATATATTCAACATGCAGAAGCACTTTTGCATTCATAAATATATAGTAACGCTTTAAAACCACATCTTACACTTTTCGAAACCTACTTCAGACCACATATCAAACGCGGTTATATTAGCCAAGTCTGACATCATATTTAAGTTCTTTTGACAGCGCTGTACAGAACATGACATCAAACAGGACCAAAGCTCTCGGGAGTCGCCCCAGTGCACCATGGGAGCTTTTTCACTGCCAGAAGTGTTCAAGCAGAACAGGTAGGTGAGAGCAGTGTGCCCGAACAATGGTGGAACTTCTGTCACCAAAGGTCGCAGCTTCTGTCATGGAGAAGGAGAATGGAGAAGTTATACAGACCAAAGCTATAATTCTGCCATAAGGTTGAATGTTGACCTCACTGGGTTAGAGCTTACATATTGTGCTTTTGTATGTGTTTTAGTACCCTTGGACAACTGGGCATGAACAAGTCACATTTATATAGCGCTTTTCTTGCATCAGTTGGGCCCTCGCTGTACATCAAGAAAGTACTCACCCATTAATACAAACATGATTAAACCAGTTAAAACTACTGGAACTTCAGTGTGTTTATTTGTGCTGCTGAGAGCAACGCAGTTCGAACATGTCTGAAATTCAAATGCACCACGCAAATGAGATGTCGCTCATCAATATTTGCCAAAAGTGTGGGTATGTATGTATGTATGTATGTATGTATGATCACCGTTTTGTTAACAACTATAGCTGCACAGTTTTAGCGCTAATGCTAAATCACACATACCTAAACGTTGCTTAGCCCCCGCTCAAGCCTATACGGTTCTTTATCTGCATGTAAACTGCAACACTCCCGGGCTCTCTGTGCATGTAAACAAAGCGAGGATGCATCTGGAGCCGGGATTGAACCTGTGGGTCTGTAGATCTGTCTGCTAACCAAAACAAGCAGCTATCGATGCTTGAAATGATCAAAGAAAGGCAGAGGTGGTCTTGAAGCGTTAGTGCAAATGAATGAGTTCAGTTATTATTTATATTAGTAGATAAAACTGGTTACCTTTTTACAGCATTGTTTCAATCTTTACATGGTCCCTGATTGTTTGAGTCATTATTGTCCTGTGCCGTTTTTGTTGTTGTAATGTTTTGTCTTCTGTGTAACCCACCTACGGACTACAGTCATATACATTTCGAGTTTGCCTAATTTCCCTTTTTGGTTTTTGTAAACTATTTCCCAAACTTTTTTATTTTGCAAACTTTTAAAATGGGTATTACGAATTTTTACCCACTCTACCCCATGCTTTGGTGCTTTCTTGTTCCGTTCTCTTATTGGTGGATCTCACCCTGAAGTGAGGGGCAAACCAGGACACTCTGAATGTTTCGTAAGACCGTCGCCACACAGACATGATCTTTTCAAATGGAGGAACATTGCGAACCTACAAGCACAACTCTATTTACAGCAAAATAGAGCTGGCTAGACGGAAGTTTTGCAAAGAGCACTTTAGCTAGTTTTCCCATCACTTTTCGATCAGCCATTCTGTTATGATTCCTTGTTCATTAGCCATAATACAATAAATGCCTTGGTTTGGTGCTGTTCAAACCATTAGTGACCTTATAACAACACTTGAGTGAACTCACTCAGGGCGCTGTTTGCTTGGCCTCTGCGCAGATAAGGATATTGTCCAAACTCCGGATAAAAAGTCCAAAATATTGAGCCATCTTTGGTAAGAGAAGAGATCAGCGAGTTAAAATTTGTATCGTGACCCGCTGAACCTGGCCATACTTATTCTCGGACCATTTCAGAAAACACAGACCAAATCAATTTGACTTGGTCCTCACACAGTTTCTAATGGAGACTTTCACAAGCCCAGGCAAGAGAGGTGTGTGCAATCTAGTCTGAAATGTAAGCTGTAAGAACAATTTGGAGAGATGTTCTTGGAGGTGTACTTACAGCGGTGTGATAACATAATTGCACGGTGCTACCTTGGCGAAGTCGACGTATTTTTAATCTTGTGAAAGTTTGAAAAAATTGAATGAGAAGGTCAGAGTTTTGCCATGGTGTAGCTATTAACAAAAGTTTGATTGGTCTATTATTATTTACATTTTAAAAGTTGTAGAAAGCAACTGTTGAGCAACAAGAGCAAACATCCACGAATTCACTGCCTTCTGTTAACCAAAGAGTCCTTATTTCTGCTCAAATAGGCAAAAGTACATTCGTGGATTCTGCCATGTTTTTTGTTTGAATTTAAAATACACTTGGAAAATGTTTAAATCAGTCTTGGGACGAATACTGCTTTCTAGAACTTCACAAGACCACACTTCAAATGAGTCTCCCTCTGAGTGTGGTGCGTGTAATCAGACCAAAGCAAATGTCCCAAGTAGTTATGGATGAAATAAGTCCAGGCTTGTCAAGGCACTCACTAATGGGCCGATGCATTCATTCTGTAATTAGCTATGACATCCAACATGTCAGACAGATTAAGATTAAATGCATGACGAAAGCCACACTCTGATGGATGCCAATAAATTAGAGAAAGATAGTTTGTCTCAGTCAATGCAAGAAAAGAAAAAAAGAAAAAAGTTAAATTAGCAGTTTGTTGTGCAAATCTGGGTCTATGCAGAAATCAGTGCTGAAAGTAAAATGTTGTTTTTGGTTTTGATGTAGTTCTTTCCATTTCGGTTTAGGAACATTTGACATCATTATTCACTATTAAGTTAAAAATAAACAACAACAACAATGCAGTGCATCAATTCACTAGCATCGTGATGATCACATTTTATTGTTGGGACTGGAGCTGGTCGTGTCATTGTTCAGGTTAATCTTAGAGGTGTGTAAAGTGATCGGGATTTTGCAAAATGTACTTATCAGATGCCCCTGTGACGCCCCTTATATTGTCGTCCGCTCCACTCTCTTCGGCACATTTTCCTCTGTCGAACCTTTTCCAAACTGCTCAGAGGATGTAAGTTGCACACATCCACTTCGGCTGTGTGCTGCTCCAGATGTATGGTGCAGACATGAACAGCACCAACTATTCAAATAAACCCACGCATTATTGTCTATTCTAAAAGTTATTTACATCATACTGTATATCAAAGTCAATGTGATTGGATCGGTGGATACATTTTTTTTAGACGATCTGAGCACCTCTCGTTAATCTTAATATTTATTTTCAAGTTAATTCATTGAAAAAATAAAGACTTCTTTGCCTTGGTTTTTGCAGACTATAGTTTTAGTCCTGCTTTTTTAAAAAGATGATAAAGATTGAACCTTCACATCTAATTCAGCAGTCTGTGTTTCTGCTTTAGAGCCATTTTTTTTTTTTTTTTTACCATTGTTGCTTGCATAATCATGTCAATTGTCAACACCCAGGATCACCTTAATACATCTTTCTTGTTGGTGGTCCTATTGTATTATTTATATCGATTTTAATTTACCCACCCAGGCATAAGGAGAATATACAAAGTCCAACCCCACACAGAAAAATACTGGAATAAAATGTTAACTATTTTGCAATGTTGGTAGTTTTCCAACACACCTTGCAGAAGTTTACTATTCTCCCCAAACATATACAGTACATATATCCATCCTTTCATCTTCCCTTATTTATGATGCATGTAATAATATGATAAGTTGATGTAATTCTTGAATACCCTTTATGGCAGTAATATCCTGGGGTGATATCATGGCTCCAGAATAGAAGCTGCAGAGGTTTATATGACACACTTTAGAGCCGGGAACAGTTTTAAAGCTTGGTGAAATTGATGTTACTCCTGCCTGACCTTGAGTCGTTTACTTAACACAATCTCATTGGCTATCATTATGGCTTGATATGAAGTGAGCTTCAAAAACACGGCGTGCCCACTGTTCTTCGCCCCACTGATATTCAACTGGTGCATTTGGAAGCAGCCATTATTGTCTCTCACTGTATTGTACAAGTCGATTCCCGTACAAGTATGTTGTCCTATACATAACCCCTGCTGTCACCTCAAGATAACAGTCAGAATGGAAAGGGTGTAAGGGACATTTTACGTTATATACAAGTGATAAAATGATTGTGAATATTTTGTGTAATATATTTTAAGTTGACTTTAAGTCGAATGTTCCATTCACTTAATTTAACTACTTTGTATTTTAAAAGTACTCTCCATACAATTTGCCACTATTAACGGCAGCTGTTTTAGAAAAGTATCACGGCGGATGTACAGTTTTGTCGCTGTGGTGAGAAAGAAGCTTTTAGACAAGACACACGAGAAGACATGGAGAGACCAACTGTCGCCTTGACTCCGTGACGGGGGGCTTCAGAGTGGTCGTGACAGAAACATTTCTTATTTGTTTTATTTATTTGGGGATATTGCAGCAAACTATCGAAAGCCGAATTTAAACTCACAGTGCTGAGCAGGTTGCTCACATGGAGCACTGAGTGGAATTAGGGAATCATTTTAATTGTCTATCTAAAAGAGTTCCTAGTTTGTGAATTTTGATTATGAAAATTAAAAAAAAATCTGATTCTGAGGTTATCTAAAAAAAAAAAAGGACTTACTGAAATTAAAGTTTGTGTTGAGAAAAAAAAAAAAAAAATCTTATAAATTAGTTCCTCGATACAATTCATTTCCTTGCATTATTCTCTTATCAAGACATTAGACAGTAAGGATTCTGCCAAACAATACCAAGCTGATGTACTTCTTGTGAAAATAAAGACCATCATAAATTCTGTCATGTTCTTGTCACTTATGGTCCCCAAGTCTCTAATCTAATCTAAACGTATTAGGTGTATTGCCAATTTATTTTGTCACAGGATCTGATAACCCCAAGTGAGGAGTTTTTTTTTATTCCATCTGCTTAGAGAATCAGACACGCAATGTGAACCCAAAATTATTAATGATTCAATGTTTTCAGTTGGCAATATTTGATTTTAACAAGTTGACTTCTTATCTCAAAAGCCACAGGAAGATTATTGTTTTTTTAATAAGTTCCTTGTAAATGAAAATCTTACGCACACTCTTTTTAAAACCCTTGCCCCACATCGACTACATAGCCATAGAGAAATGAACTTTATTGTGTGCCTCTCCTGTAAGCCATTTGCTCCTTTTGATCCTCACCCCTCACGCATTTCTCACCTCTTCTGTCATGTAGAGAGAGGGGTCTACCTGAAGGCCCCTGGTTAAAAAGCCACACGGAATCCGATTTGAAGCTGCTGCTCTGTGGGCTTAACCACTTTTTATATTCAAATCACTCACAACGTGGTGTCAGGACAAGGGGAGGTATGAGCTTAATATAAAACCAAAATCCCATTAGACCAGGACCACAGGAAAATGAGGGGTGGAATCCGGTGACGCCTGGCTACATGCTGTAAAGAGGAAAGTCTTTGATAGGGGTCAGAGATGATGTCCCATACTGCACCTTTTTTCTTTCTTTTGTTTTATATTTTGGGCCATCAAACTGGAAATGGCCAGAAGTGAAATGTATCATTACAGGATCTGTGTCCACGGAGGAGCAGGGCTGGAAGGGCTAGGTGACTTATCTGCCACATGAAGCCGGTCTTTAGGGTAATAAGGCATGCATGAGAAGCTGTTTCGCCTCCTCTGAACAGGCTATCCATGTCGCACAGTCCCCCTGTAGCTTGCGGTCTCTCTGAAATGGTCGACTTAGCTTGGCCTTCTTGTATAATTAGTCTCCTGAACCATGTAGGCTATGTAGCTTGATGGTCGCACAGCTATACCTGTTCTTTCTTTCATCTTTCTTGTAACACAGTTTAAACCTACACATCTGTACAATGAATACCTGTTGGGTTTAGTCGCCATGAGATATATATTGATGCCTCCGGGGTAATCTGTAAGGAATGACCTTGAGTGACCACAGCGCATGGGACTCTTCTTTGGATCTTGGGGAGGAACACCTAGCTGGAAGATTATCCACCTGAGCAGCATTTATGGTAATAATGACACACAGAAAACTAAGGGCGTTAGAAAAAATCTATTCACATTTATTCCTGATATTTTTTGTCATTTATAATCTAATACCAGTATCACGATATAATGATGATACATATTAATGAGGCTTAGGCTGCATTTCAATGTCAAAGTTTTGTGAGGAAGGTTGCACGGTACCTCTGAACAGCCATTACAAATGAATACTTTTAAGTGATCGTATAATAATAAGTGACGGGATGTTTGCTCCTTTTGGAAACATGACTTAATCTGCCCAGTGTTACTGAGCAAAAAGTGTCCGTAATAGCTTATGTGTCTCTTTCAAAGGAATAGAATCTCAAAAAAAAAAAGTCTTTGTATCAGTATAAGTATAAATTGTAATGTAACATGTGAATTGTGACATGTATCGTATCGCCACATTCAATGCAATACACACGCCTACAAGAAACCCACTTAGACATTAGGAAAACATGCATACAACTCACGGACAGTGTCGTGAGGTGAGAGTGCTAACCACTTAGCTACTGTGCCACCCTTGTTTAGCCTGTATCTTATTTTTAACTTATTTATTATTTTATTTTATGTTCTTTAAAACCAACAGACAATTAAAATGACCACTTTTGTCCAGAAACAGAGCAATGCCTGGTAGCAATATGAACAGTCAACATGCCAGATTTGAGGCATGTTATCGAAAGGATTTTTGATTGGGGTTGGGGTCAAAGACAATGGCCTTGGGTACAAGTTTTAGCTTTCTTTTCTTGCAAACAACTGCATTATGTTTCCTATGTAGCCTGTAAAAGTTAGGTAGCAACAAGACCAAAGACTGAACATTCTAATACTCCTGTTTCCCTCGAGACATGAATCTTTAATAAAACAATTATGTGTGATAGGGAAATGCAGCTTAAAGTGCTGTAGCAGTGATTACCCACTGTAGATTAGCCTAAGCGCACCCTTCCTATGGTCACATTTTGTCTACGCTCAAGTAGCCGGCAGATTGTTTCCAAGTCGAGACAAAATGGAGAAATAAATGAGTGAGGCAGAGGGGGAGTAGGGCCTTGTTAAAGAGAGAAATAATTACTGGAGCATTGCACGGTAATGCATCAAGCGATCATGTCAGTTTTGACTCTGCGTTGGGAATGATTAACAAGCTGCGAGGGCTGACTGGCAGAGAAATAGCCACTGGGCAAAAGCAATCTTGCTCGCAGGGCTTGAACTCCAGTTGGAGGTAATAATAATGTTGGATGTTTTCACTTCAAAAATGTCTTCTTTGCTTACCCTCATAATGTTAGTAAGGGGTATCTTAATATACTTCAACATTAGCTGTCTTTAATTCTTTAGGTTATTAATGATAACTTATGCACTGCACTGATAATAGCTGGGGTTGGCCACTTCTGCAGCTACTCAGCCACAGCCGCCAATGTTAAGTTTAACGTATACTTAATTGTCCTTTTAGTCTTAGGAAAGGGCTTCATTTCTACACATGCATATTATTTGGTGATGGGAATATAATTGCAATAACCTGGGTAAATTGGTGAATATCGCCCCAAACTGAACTTGTCACTCCCTGTGTCCGTCGCCTGTTTACCACTGCTACTCCCTGAGACTTCCTTTGATAAACCAACCGCAGGGAATTGCATAGGAAAGCCTTGTCGATTTGGTTGCTAAAATACAGTTCTTTGCCCATATCTCTTGCATCACTCTATGGTGGAAAAGCTTTCATATCAGATCTGCTAACTGTGCATAACCAACGGCTAACCACAGTGAATAGAAAATCCCTAGTAGTTATGAAGTGTCATGTGTAATTGTATTTTTTATGATTTTGTATTTTGACTAAAGAGCCTGTAATATGATGGAATGTTCCATAGTATGGCAATGAACTGATCTCTTGTGGATTTATACCATTGCAGGTGTTTTTATGATAAATATATACCTTTTAATGTGCATTCTTACCTGGAATTGGGTCACTTCTCCATATATATCTGACCTATAACTTGGGCCTGGTGGTTTTAAAAGATTATCTCCATGAAGATAAGTAAGTTTAATGCCATATTGTGGAACATTCTTTGCAAAACACTGACAACTCCATGAACAAGTTGCATAATGTGACCTTAATGAAGCCAACATCCTGCTTAGGTCTATGTGTTTAATCGAAATAGACCAGTAATAACAAAGAATATCATAATTTATCTGCTAATGTAACAATGGTGCACAGTAAATGAGGCTTTAACTATTTTCTGTCACATTTCATGCGCAGAACCACAACAGCAAAGCTCCAGGGTGAGGGGAACATTGATTAAATGAACATTTGACAGTTACGACTCAATATAGCCTGGTGTTTATCACAGACCAATGGGGCCAGATGTGCAAATAGTTCCTTCCATGTATTTGGCTTCAGCACACACAAAGTGCCAAATATACACCCAGTAAACAGGGACATTTTGTTCTTGGCATAAACACTGTATTTCAGGCTATATCCAGATGACTGTCTTATCAGGAATGACACCAACACACAATCATCATTCTACCCCCTTAGCAATTTTAAACTGCAGAACTTGTTGATGTTTCATAAACTCTTATATTACATCTCATACTTCATGACCTTTTCCAAAATGCCTCTATTAACCATCAAGGCAGTTCTGAACTAAATGCCAATAGCCTAATTTATACCAGAGGGTCATTTTTACCCCATTGACATAACAGCATGAAACATTGTGGTTTCCTAACGAAGACACTGGCGGCGGTCTTATCACTTCTTTAGTGATTACATTAATCGGGGGATTTTTTAATTTACCCACGCAAAAAGTTCCAAATGGTTCATAAATGTTCAACTGCAGGCCACGTCTAACTATCAATTCTTCATTCACAGTGGTTTCCTTCCTTTTTAAATCTTATCATTGAAACATTGGGCCTTTGGTGAGGTAGACAAAAATCTGGTGAATTCATAATGATTTGGACCCTTTGACACATTGGACATCATTGTTAAATATTTAATAATTTCATTAGTCAACACAGCATAACTTTCTGGAAGTTGCATCTCCATATAGTTTTTATGTCATACTGTGGAATATTAAAGCCAAAGGAAGAACATTTCCTTGGAGACAAGCAGGGTGGAGGTCCTCCCTTAGGCAAAGTACGACTTTGTGGAGATGCAAGACTGCTCAGAGTAAGAATGCATGTTTTTCTATGTTTTTTCAGTGCAGTAAAACATCCAACATGAAAAAGTTTTAGTCAGGCCTTTATGTTTCTCCTCGTGTCTGGGTGGCTTTACTCCGGGCACTCTGGATAGGACAAACTTCCTGGACAATAAAGTGTCGACCTTTTCTTTTGGCTAGAATGTTTGCGGTGAAGCTTTATGGATCGACATGCCATTTTGCTGTATAGTTAGCAGATTCCAATAGGGGAACAAAATAGCAACGTCTTCCTAGTCAACAATATCAATAGGTTGCCAGAGGTCACTGATTGCCTTGGACTTTATCAAATACATCAATCAATTGATATGGCCTTAAATGTCACCCGATCACAACCTAAATGAACACCTATGGAAGATATCATTCACTCTGTCAGATGATGATGACTATCAGTCATCATCATCATCATGTTTTGTTATCTTTTTAATAGAAGCAAGGCAGTTTAATGGTATTGTCTAAACTATCTTTCTATAAATCTAGCGTATACGCGTTAGTAATAAACAACGCTGCTATTGTTTTAATGCATGCATATGACTGTGATCAACGGTGTGTCGAGAATCAATCTTTAAAATCATATCACACATGTTTACACTGGACGTCGCCATCTCATCCATCTCCACTTGAGGCTTAGATAATCATAACTCCACCACAGTCTAAATGACAAGCCAGTCAGAGAACACATTCCATTTATAACTGCACTTTCCATTGGCAGCAAGCAATCCCTGGGCAAGACTTATATAATGTATTTAAGGCACGGAATCCTATCTTACTTCTATAATTAATTCCATAAATCATTATTAATAACCTTTAAAGCCCCCCATATGCACGCTTGTAATCACTACAGTCAATCTTTAGTGTCAGGTTTGATTGCCAATCCATGTCCTTCTCTAATTGACCTTGTCCAGAGAGAGAAGAACAGACAATATTGCTTTCCAGCCCCTCCTCCCAAAAATGTATCCTCATCACATCACCACCCTTCTCATTTCGTGCCCAAATGAAGACAGCTCCCAGTTTGTTCAGCACATTCAATTCCATCAACTTTATCCGCAAAAGAGCTGACAGAGGCATTGCTTCAGTTTAAAGTGATTGAATGAGCAAAAATTCCAACCGCCGTCCAATAGAAAACAGACCAATAGTTGTCATTTTAACACAATGGAAATGGTCTTTGTGTGTGAATTATACCTTTAATTTGACAGTCAGTGCGATATGGCGAGGCGTTTTGATGGTTGTGGAGCGGCAATCGTCAGCAACATGGTAAGAAGTGCGTCTGGATATAGATCAGTCTGTCATGTAAAGTCGTAAACTTCACTACTTATGAATTTTGAATTGGAAAGTTGGGAAGTTTCTTTGGTAAATGATGCTGTAATTTCCCAGTAGCCAAGCAATGTCTGTTTTGCAGCCTACTCTGAGTGGAATAAGCCACGGGGTGTAGTGTTGTGTTACCCAAGGACACATAATGCATTTTTGGTAAGATTTGAAAGGCGACGCTTTGGTTTGAGGGGAAATGCTTACCGACTGTGGCACTATGGCTCCAAATCAACACATAATATAATAAAACTGGGTGCAATTAGACAACACTCCAAATGCTTGTAGAACTTCATGGCTTAAAATGTAGATTTTGGTCAAAGTTGGTTGAAGGTTTTCAAGAATTCTGGCTTCAGTAAAGATATAACATTAATTGAAGACGTTTGTTGTCCCTGTATGGAAGTTTATCCTCTGCATTTGACCCAACCGTCAACTAGTGTTTCTTGGTCACTTGGCAGACGCAGACCTCAAGAACTTGAACCAAGAGCTTGGTCAAAAGTACCTAGCTGGAGGATTTGCTGTCTCCAGGTTTTGAGGTTGAAGGAGGAAACTGGGTTACATGGAAACCCATCCAGACACAGGGAGAAAATGTGAACGCTACACAGAAAGGCTTGGACTTGAACCTGGACTTGACGTTCTTGCTGTGAGTTGAGAATATACTTGTAGATATTAATATAAAAAAAACCTCCGCACTACCAGTCTTTGGAGAACTCAGGTACACATGCAGTAGCAGTATGTTTTTGATCTTGATTTTGTAGCCAACCCTCCATTCTATACACGTTGCATCAGTATGCTCTAAAGCAGCACTTGCGTCATGCGAGTGAGTGTGCAAATTCGTCTTATTGATGTCAACACTTTGCATTCTTAAATACATAGGGATTTTCTCTAAAATGCCTCTGATGTCTTAGTCAAAATGTTGCTTTGTTTGCTAACACTTTCCCCTGAGATTTGCCTCACAGGCGTACAGGTAGCAGGCCCCGGCAGAGCAGTCATTAGCAACCTGCAGTAATTCTCAGAGGGACGCCAAATGAAAGATATTCTGCATTTACGGCATTGCTGCCTGTTTCTTTGGTGAAATGAAATCTGTGCATGTTGTTACTATTTAAATAAGTAAGTTATTTATGAAGCACCGGTGATGTGACTCATGGAGGCAGCTTGTTTAAATAGTCAGTGGGGAGGCAAGGAATTTGGGGGCACATGACAACAAATCTCGAGAGCTTTTTCAATAATAAATAAGGCCACCGCTGAGCATGGCTTGACGTCGCTCTGATTACTGAAACAAACAGTTTGTACAAAAACGTTTAAGGGATGACAGGGTGGCATCAACTTCTAAGATAAAATAATTGATTCAGATTTTTTTTTCAGCATGTCAGAGAACATGTGATATGCTTGCTGTGAACTTGATTAGTTTCTTATTAGCTAATAATATAAAAAGTATTTCTTGAACATTGGCATGTAGATCTGACCCTAGTGACCCACAGGTGACCCTGAAGCATGAATTGAATAGCACACCTCAAAAGTAAGGACTAGTACTAGCCTCACAAAAACAGCATGGCTTTTACACCACAACGGATGCAGCCACATTATTGTGACCAGAATGAGAAATGTGGGTGCAGAGTCTCGCCCAGAGACACAAAAACTAAACACTAAACACTAAAATATTTTTCATGGGATTACCCCCATTAGCATGGATTCTTTTGCTCATCCCCATGGCAGTGCGATGAATCATACAACATGGTTTACATTTACATTTTTTGACCGGGATAATTTTCGTGAAAATGTTGTGACTTTTCGCTCACTGTGTCCAATTTGCTTTCATTCTATTAGGGGGTGCTATTGGGCCAAATTTGATTGTTTCACAATAAATAAGTTTAGGAAAAAATATGATTGAAATTTGACCCAAACTGGACTTCTATGCGCAAATGTGAAATGAAAAAAATATCCCACATATCTATTGAGAGTATGACATCAATTAAATGTTGACTCAGCATTACGGAATTTTCAATCAATGGCGGACTTCCGATTGTGGTCAAAGCATCTCCCAGGGTACAGCCTTCTTCTTCTTAGTGTTGTTCAAAGGCGGCCGGCACCAGCTTAATTAGGTGTATTACCGCCCTAAGGAGACAGCCTCAACAAGCCGGAAGCATGTGTGAATAAATCCAAACAAAACATTGGGTATGTTTTTTTGAACTGTAACTTTATAGCATGGTTAAGAGCTCAAAAATTCTAACTGGTCTGTTTTATTATCTTTTAAAAGAGAACATTTTTTCCCTCTTGCAAAGATATTATAAATACATTTGTGAGTACTTGATTTCCTTTTACAATCTAGCGCCAACCATCACTGTTTCTATAACTCTTCCTTCTCCATAACATTTTTATACATTATCTTTTCATTTACAGTGCAGGTAATGTGAAACTAATACGCTCTCCTAAACGCAACAACTTTATCTTTATTCTGCCACATCTGTCTGAAACATGCCGTACAGTGCTTACATTCCCTGCTGATCTTTTATTTATCACGCCATGACACTAACGCCCATCTATCCTCTTTACGCCCTTGGCAAATCTCCACCGAACCGCCAATGTGACCCAATAACACACATTCCCCTTGCACGGGCACACCGGCTCATTCTTGCTCCGTGATTTATTTGACGACTCCCCGCATATAAGAATGCCATTTAGTAAAGATGGCAGCGGGTAATAAATCCTCATCAAGTCTGGTACATCCTGTTAGCTTCTCCTCTGCTCGTGACAGCTTTTTAATAAGCCCTGTGTGGTCCCTGTATGTGTACTTGACATTTACTAGTTTACTTCTCCCATGTCCATCAGAAAGTATTATGCATATTCCCGCCTAGAGCATTACAACGGCCCATAACCGCGCTCGTCACTCGCACTATTGAAGGTCTCAAAAGCAAAAGGAGATGGCGGCCTGTTTGTTTCCATAATTGATTTCTTTTCAGTGGCGTTAAATGAGTTTCTTATTTCTTTGGATGTTATTTATATGGAAATGGCGCTATGTTGTGACTACATTAGCGCAGTTATTCTCACCCCCCTCTAATGTCGATACCTCCTGGGGAATCCACCTCCTTTGTTGCCATTTGCTGTTTTGCGGATTCTGTCAGCAAAAATTAATTGGTGTCCATTTTAGCTCCCCCCGAGCCTTAATTTCTAGAGATACCCCCAATTAGGTGGTGTAAATAACATTTGCACTATAATTGCTTCAATAAAGATTTATCGCCTAGCCTTCATTGTCCTTATGCAAAGTCTTAGCAAGGCTGGTCAGAGAAATTGGTGAAGAGCTTCAACATGTTTGGAATTACACAGAGGTTCTAAAATGATTCAAGTAACATCTAAGGAAATATTTGATTTTCTGAGTACCACCAGATCAAAACTAGGTCTATAACAGGCCTAAACCAGGTCTAAGCAGGTTGTTCTGAAAGAGGGCATATATAAAGATGGTCTAAAAGAGGAATAAACTGGTTTCTGAATTAAACAAAGCTAGATCTGAAGACGACTCCTCATACCACCAGAAGAAGCCTGCACCACCAGTGGTACCTGTATCACAGTGAAAATTAGCATTTTGCAGAAGAAGACATTACCATTTGCTTGGTTGAAAGAAATTTTCACCTCACTTTCAGGTAAATGAGCATGAATAAGGTCTATTGTGCACAGTGTGTATGTAAAACCATTAGCAGGTACTTACCACACAGGTAAGAAGGACTTTTTGAATAGCAATAATAAACTGTATTGAAGGTGGAGCACAGTGAAGTTTCTGGAAAGTAGTGGATTAATTAGGACACATACACATTTTACTGTTACAAAGTGCAGACAAGACTTACTTACTTACAGTATGTGAACAAAGAGTCTGCCACTTGCTTGTCTCCATAGTGATGTTTTTGCTTTGCTTGGAATATTCGTCAGTGTGGCATTAAACATTTTTAACTTAATGGAAACAAGCATGGAATGCTTCGGTTTAATGCCTGGTTGTGGAACATTACAGGCAAAGCAATTACATCTCCATGGAGACATGTATTGTATCCTTGAAACACGTTTAATAGCTCACCTAAATAGTGCAATTGTTATACTTTGAATCAACTGCTGTTGGACATAGCATCTATACATCTTAAAACCCAAAGGATTGTAAAATGCAGGTAATAACACTAAACTACAGTTTTAAAAGCCTTAATAAAGAACAATAAAGGCTTTTTTTCAAAATGAACTAATAGCTTATTCAGGCTTTATGTAGACCTAGCAACTCCTTAGCTCCTTAGCTCTTCAATTAAAGCTGGTGTACTTGATTTTCACATTGCAAAACTGGAAGTAATTTTAAAATCTGTGTAACTCCGTAGCTCTCACAAACCCTTTGGCACTTTTTAATATCCTGTAATGGAAAAATGTCTTTCTATTGAGGTTGCAAATAATGTCATGTCTATGTATCAGATAATATTATCTTAGCTCCGGCCAAATCGTGGGTCAAAACCTTGAGAGTTGTTTTCATTTTGACTAGAGCTGATTTGATTGTGACAATGTGCGTACGTGTCAATGTATGTTACCTTTAAAAGGATGTGTACTGTCATTGTTCTGGAGTCAGGAAGGGAAAGCTGATCTTGTCAGGGAAAGTGTTTTTATTTACTGTGCACGAGTAAATAAAGATCAACCTTTTGAGAACGACAAACTCTGTTTAGCTCTTTATTTCTTGGTACTTTTCCACAGAAATGGGTTAGGGTTAGGGTTGCGTTATCCACACGCATGCATTTTCAGGCGTGTTCATAGCTGTTTAGGTGGACCATCCAAGCACAGCCAATCAGAGATCTGCTGTCTGCTCTTACTTCTGGGTTGACGAGAAATAAAATACTTTATTATGCTCCGACAGCGCACAGCTGTCTCATTTTTGTCACACAGTGCTGCTCTTACAACATGCTCTTTGCTGCAAAACACAAAATTAACTGATTTACAGCTTTAAATATAAGCAAAATCCTTTTTATTTCTTTTTTCATTCTTTATTAAGGCTAATTCAGGTGTGGTTCATACAAAACTGCTATAAGTAGGTTATATCAAAAATGTAAAACATCTTAGTGCCTGAAACTTCTTTAGTCGGGACGTAGAGCACGTGATTCAAACCTTTGAGCCTTTGTTCCAAAATACTACCTCTTTATCATTAGGCTATATTACCCTCTGAGGAAGGTTTAGCAAAACTTCCACAGTCATAAATCAGTGCCTATTTTTATTAATGTTGTTTATGAGGCTCTTTTGATTAGTGAAGTTGTGCCGCAGCTGGGGAATGAGACCCTGCACTTGAGGGACTGTGGACATGTCAGTTTACCACACATAAAACCCATGGCCTATTCATTCACCCGCTCTGGATCCAAACGTGGTGTTACCAGGTGGATGCGATCCCTCCTTCCTCTCCTCCTTTCTACTCCATATTGTATTAATAGCTCCTCTTGAGAGCCTCTGAGGTCTGCCATGTCAGGCTTTATCTCAGGAGGAGGACACCAGCGAAACTAAATGAAGCCTGAACTTGCGAACAGGCCCATCTCCTCTTCTCCAGGGGATGCTCCATGCACATTATGGGGGAATATCAGTAATGTACAAAACAAATGGTGAGATGTGAAAACCCCAGTAGGCTTTGCTCACATACACAACAGTGAAAGTATGTTCGAGTCGCTATCATAAATCTCTACCACCCCATGTACACAAATCAGGGACTAGTTTTATTTTCCGCATTGAAGCAACTGTGAAAATGGCAGCTTTTCATTTTTAAATGTGGGCGTTTGGCGTCTCATCGCTGAAGGGGTATTTCTAACTTGGAATAATAAAAAAGTTTGGGCAATTATCTACCGTGGCTGTCCGGCGAGCATTCATAGACACTTCCATGCAGACTCCTTGTAACTACATGATTTGGATAAAGACTAATACAGTGTGCAAGCAAGCAACGGGATTATACTAATAAAGATGTATTATGGCAGTGAACAAAAGGGGCCTTGGCAAGGTATCCTGCCGCTGGGGATTGTGGGTAGGAATGGAGGGAAAGTGGGCGGTGCGCAGAGAGAATTACATTGTCCCAGATGAAATGTAGGCACGCTCCGAGCTGATAGGGCATATTATAGTTTGGAGTACAGTTAGGAAAGGAGAAGCAATCATGATGAAGTCTGAGGCTAAGCTGAAAAGGATCATGGGAGGGCAGTATAAAAAGCCCAGGGAGAGGGGGATACCGTGCGTCTTAATAATTCAAACAGTTTGTGAAAGGAGTTGAAGTGAAGAAGTGAAGATAGTGTTACTTCAGAATATTTGTTTGTTGTTTCTAGGATGGTACAATACAATGATTACTATTTTTACAATTATTGACACCATGACAAAACAACAGGAAGTTAACCTACTTTCATTCACTTATTTGGTACCACTTTGTAATAGCTACATCTTAAGCTACAAGCTACATCTTGTTCAAAGCATGAACAAAAACTTCATAATGAACTGTAACTACTTAATTAATGTTAGGAATTGGGGTTAGATTATTCAGTAAGTAATTACCTATTTGTTCACTCTGAATTAAGGCCACTTGAGTAAAAGTAAGAAACTGTTCAATTTAGAATTTGTTACTGCTACTACTACTATCATTACCACTACTACCACAACAACCACCACTACCACCACTAATACAACCACTACTATGGCTACCACCACCACCTCCACCATACAACCACCACTACCACTGCTACAATCACTACTGCGGCTACCACCACCGCCACAACCACCACCACAACCACCACCACCACCACAGCTACAACCACCACCACCACCACTACTATGGCTACCACCACCACCATCCCCACTACTACGGCTACCACCACTACTACAACCACTACTACGGCAACCACCACCACCAGCGATACAACCACTAATACGGCTACCACCACCACCCCCACTACTATGGCTACCACCTCCACCAACACCACTACTACGGCTACAACCACCACCACTGCTACGGCTACCACCAACACCACCACTGCTACAACCACTACTATGGCAACCACCACCACTGCTACAACCACTACTACGGCTACCACCACCACCACTACCACGACTACTACCACCACCACCACCACTGCTACAACCACTACTATGGCAACCCACTTACTGATACAACCACTACTACGGCTACCACACCACCACCAACCACTACCACGGCTACTACCCACACCACCACTGCTACGGCTACCACCACCACGGCTATCACCACCACCACCACCACCGCTTGAGCTTGTAGTTCTCGGCCAGGAGAGGAAAACAAAAGAGGAGATTTATGTAATGCATGTCTTTCATTTAAATTAAATTAATGTTAGTTGTTTGGTGTAGAAAAGGAGTAGAAATAAATAAAATACTTTGTGTACTCCTACCCCTTATTACACATACAATTTACCAGTCAACTTGTCTAGTTCAGGTTCAGTTGTCACTATTCGTAAAGAAGTAATCATTCCATTTTGCTCCCAATAAGAAGATCACGGGTTCGATTCCCGGGCCAGACCAACATCACATGATCTCCCTGGGGTGGAGTCTGCATGTTCTCCCCATGTTACCGTGGGTTCTCTCCGGGTTCTCCTGCTTCCTCCCACCGTCCAAACACATGCATGTGTTAGGTCAATTGGCAACTGTAAATTGGCCCTAGTGAATGAATGTGAGAGTGAATGGTTGTTTGTGTCCCTCTCGGGGTGTATCTCGCCTAAGGCCCAAAGTCACTGGGATAGGCTCCAGTCACCCGCAACCCCGAACAGGAACAAGCTATAGAAATGAATTAATTAATGAATGAACTACTGATACTGTATATTACTGCATGCATTCATGGTGTAGTCATGAACTAAGATTGTGATTTCTGCCATGTCTTTGTGATTTTAATGCATTTTTTTCCTGTTGTGTGAAGCACTTTGAATTGCCTTGTGTACGAATTGTGCTCTACAAATAAACTTGCCTTGCCTTGCCTTGCCATTGGAGTTTAAAAGTCTTGAAAGAAAGCAGTGGTGTTTATTATTTAAAGAGTTTCATATTCAAGTCGAAATACCACACACCCTTATTGCTTACTTTGTCAGGACCAATGTGCTGTTTTGACAGATAAAACGTCTCGAAGATGTTTTTGCAGTGCACAGTGAAGGTGACAGCGGTTCTGACTTGAATGACTCCCTGTGGGCGGAGAGCCTTCAGAGCTTTATTATTATTTATCGTATAATATAGTGGCTCTAAAACACCATCGGCTGTTTCTAGTTGTCAAATGTTAAAGGGTACATATGATGCATTATTTGTATTGTCATCAGCCTTTAATCAGAATCAGAATCAGAATCAGAAAAGGTTTGTTGATTGTCAATGACCAAAATTCACAAACATAGGATCTTGTTTCGGCATTAAGGTGCAACATACAACGATGAACAATAATAAAAACAACATGTATGAAATCAAAAGGGCATGCATTAAAGAAAAAATGAAATTTACTACAATATAAAATGAAAATAGACTTACTATGTACACAAGAATTTACAGTTAAATTTACATGTAGTGTAGAAAGTGAACAGTGCAGTGAGTGATGGATTAAACTCGCTCTTCAGTACCATCTTATGTTTTATGACTTACATTTTTTTTTAAAAAGCCAGTAGATGGTGCCAACGCTCATTTCACAGATTGGTTCTCATTTCCAGGTCTCATCACAAAGTTGTACTGATCAATTCACAGAACGAGTCTGGCGATGATTTATGGACTTTAAAACTAGCAGAGAATATTCTCGAAGACATGTCAGTTATCGTGGAGAGTATTTTTGATGGTCAGAGGCTTTTCTAACTCGGATTCATCAAACTAGCATGAATTGTGCTAATTGCTATTCCAGGTATGCTATTTTTGCATAATATGTGTCCTTTAAGTAAGATTATGGTTAAAGTCAATCCAAGCCACAAACATTTTCTACTTCTTTCTTTAGCAAATTGACAATCAACATTTTAGCTGCACAAAACTAGAAAACAAAACACTGTGGTTAGAGAAAACGTTAAAACAGTATATGTACTATGTAATATTTAGCATCTTACTGAATGCATGCATCAATATATGTGCAATTAAAAAAAAAATTAAAAAACACTTTAAATGGAAGATATGTAAATGTAAGAACCGAAATTACTGTGGCAAAAATTTCAAAACAATGAAAGTGCTCTACCGTGAACATGATTTTAATACACATTTCTCCCAATATTCTGAAAGTCTTAATTAAGCACCTTTGAATCCCCTAAATCAGAAGCAGGGAAAAAGTGCCAAACCCTATTTCTCACGGCGGTTAAAGGTAGCGGAGCAATTTGCAGATTGGCTATGAATTACTATTCCTCTCCGTCCCCCTAGCTGTGGCTGGTGCTGAGTGGTCAGAGTGGCTTTCCTGGCCTCATTTGCTGGTTAATTGCTTTTTATAGTTGAGCTAAAGACCTGTCATGTGTTTCTGTGCTTTCATTTATCTTACAAATAACCCAGAGTGTGTGGGTTAAAGTACCTGGGCACGCCAAATAATCTCTATCAATGAGTTTCACATAGCCACATTCATTATAAATATCCTCGACTTCATGGGCTGCAACATGGATCTAATGAGGCTAAACATTCAGCTCACAATATGTTAGCTCGCCATACATCAACACACATGTACCTTTATTTATATATTGTACATTTTTATATATATTACATGCTTCATAGTACTTCTGGTTTGATGCCAAACGTCATTTTGTTGCACTGTACTTGTAAGTGTGATGACAATAAAGTTGAATCTAATATAATCTAGTCACTTATCTGAGTGGTTTTGTAAATGCCAAATGCCATCCCATAACAATTCATTTTCAAATTCAGTCCTGTATTGTTCAATATTAAAAAGAAGCCAGTGCTAATAATCTAAGCTTGTTGGGTCAGATGGGGAATGGTAGAACAAAGGGTCATAATATCATATTAAAATGATAATGTGTAACTTACTGGAGGTGAACAATTACCTGCTTGATTAAACAGAAATAGAAAGCTGAAACAATACTTTGGAACATTCGTCATAGAGACATACATTTTATGCCATATTGTGGGATATTTCCATGGAAACAAGCAGGTGGAGGCCAAGAGTCATGCTTGTGGTGATGCAAGCCCGCTCAGTAAGGACACAGGTTTTTATTTATTATTAGTGTATTGGACTATTTGGGTTGTCTGATAAGGTGTATGCGTCATGCACGTGCAGTGAGGTTCATGCCTAGTGTGGCACTCACTCTTTCAGAGTCAGATTTACCAATGCAAATGAACCCAAAAGAGCACCTTAAACATAATTCGATTGACAACAGACAATGAGTTGTGTTATATCTCATTTCAGCATTCTTTACACAAACATGTGACGTATTTTATTTAAGGTCAAAATTAATTCCAATTGAGCCAAATTCCAGCCTGTTTCAAGCCAAAGTTAATAAAAGTTTATGGTCTTACCTTTACATTTTGATTGTAAATAAGAAATAAACGAGTTCAAGAACAAAGAAGATGGCGCAACAGTCCACGGGCTCAGGAACGCCCTCTGCCATGAGACAGGCGTATTGTTTGGCTCACAGAGTGAACTTTTACTGCTGTTTTATAAGGAATCTGCGAGCCAAAACACATTTCAGAAATACATTTCATACATTATCCAGAATATGGAAGTAAAGAGCACATCGTCAGAGTGTTTTATTTGTTATACACAGAGGGACAGCGACACATTATCTTCATTGCATACAGCACAGTTTGTGAGGCAGTTTTAATTGAAAAAATATGTTTCCATATTGGATTCAAAGGGAAAGGGGGTTTATAATACATACCAGAAGACAAATATTAACTTTTATTATATTTCATAATTCAGTTTTTTTCAACAAAGATTGTCAGGTGAGGCCTCCCCTGCCTCCCCTGCCTCCCCTGCCTCCCCTGCCTCCCCTGCCTCCCCTGCCTCCCCTGCCTCCCCTGAATGCACGTCACTGGCGTCATGCCCCCTGAACCTGGGTGTCCTTAAAAATGTGACTGTTCCCGCTCACTACTGAATAAACGACAATAGAAGATGCCATGTTGAATCGCTCATTAATCTAACCTCTCAGCCTGTTAAATTGGTGCAATAAAACACAAAAAATAAAACAAAAACAAGTGTTTATTTTAGTCTGTTTTTGGCTAAAACATCTGTAATAAAATATTACTAGTGTAGTAACATAACATTGCAATTGGCTTTTTTTCTCTAGTATTTTCCAATCACAAGTTTAGTTTAAATTTTACATTTCTTATTAAAAACAAACACTATCACATATAGCTTTAAGAACCGATACAAATGTATTCATTTCACAGACCTAACCTCTTGACCCATTTACAGTTTGTTGTCAAAAGTAGTTTAAAAATCCAAAACCTAATGATGAATTTTAGCACAATGATAAAATTTAAGTTAATCTGTCAACATCTGGTTCACTGTAGCAACTCAATATACAGAACACATTTTTGGATTAAGTTTATTTGCCACTTTTAACATTCTTTAGGGATTTTTTGAGCCAATACCGATAATACAACAACACATTTATGTTGCGTTATTTCAAAGTTCATACAACAAAATGTATCTATCTGGCATATAGAACAACTCAGACACATGAGCACTTTGAGGCAACTCTCTGACATCACCGATAACCGATCATCGATATACCATCCCTAATTTTCTCCACAGATGAATTCTAATTAATTCAAAATTTAAAAAAATTAAAGCTGAAGACTTAACAAGACTTAATTTACTTATTTAAATATATGTACACTCTGAGTATACCCCTGCCTTGGTGGCTTTGAATAGTCAATGAAGCATAACCATGGGAATCTACGGAAATTTTGTCCCAGTTTAGAGCTGCAAATTCCTAATCATAACACTCCTCCAAATGCATAATATCAAAATATGTCTGCTTAAACGTCCCGCATCAAGGTAGTGCATGCTCCCACAGCGATTGGTGTCCCCGTTCCTTGTAATTATGCAAACGACACATTAATGAGGTGTAATTGTGGATTCATAAAACAGCGGGGATAAAGCGCATAAAGACGCTCCGTTCTAATAGGGGTAGTGGGAAGCTTCATCATTGAGGGGCTGAATACACTAATTGTTTACCCACCACTGCTACTTTAAGAGGCGCATATTCATTTTAGGGCCGTGAAGCCTACTTATGACTGTTTATATACTCGAAAAGACCTGGGTAATTATTAAGGCAAGCTAACTTTACACGTGGAGAAAGGTGGTGTACCGCGAATACTCTTCAATGCAATAGGTTGATGATATAATTAAAGGTTTGTGTTACTAATTTCTGTGACCGGTGGCTCTCATGATTAACAGCTGCGTACCTGTATTAAGCAGTATTTAAATCAAAGCAAGGCAAATTTTCAGGCACAGAAACTTGCAACACATTTTTTGGATGCGATGTAGAATTTTA
This sequence comes from Chaenogobius annularis, assembly GCA_015082035.1. Classification (NCBI taxonomy): domain Eukaryota; kingdom Metazoa; phylum Chordata; class Actinopteri; order Gobiiformes; family Gobiidae; genus Chaenogobius; species Chaenogobius annularis. The sequence goes on from BJKM01000001.1 coordinate 3,261,326, forward strand.
GTACAAAAGAATAAAAGGAGAATATGTTTGACTTTTATATTTTATACATTGTTCTCTCATGAAAAACATACCTGGGGTTGTATTTAGCTTCATTCACGCTTGTTTGATGAATCCTGTTTAGTAAGGCCTTTCCCTCGTGGTTCCAATGTCCAATGAAATCTTTTGTGCTGTTTTTTTTCTCCTTTCTTTGTTCTGAGAATTTCTGGCATCAAATCACAATTGTTACAGCCGCATTATGCATTATGTAATGTATTCTATTATTTTGTTTATTTGGTAATTCCCTCTGCTGCCAGGAGATGGAGTGCTCAAACAAATCCAGATGAGGGAGCGCCTCCCATATAAAGTAATATTGAACCAAGTAACATTTTCACCTTATTAAACCACTTTGTAAGTCCCTTTGATGGTTATATATATGTCTCTTGGCGGAAAAACAGCCTTGCAACATTGCAGACTCAAGTTCTGCTTTTAAGTCAATTACAACACTAATAATGCATAATATCCTTTAAGTTGGGACAGCTTTTTACTGCACTGAACCAGGACCCATGCTTTTTAAAAAACATTATTTTTTTCCATACCAGCCTATAACATTAGAACTACTTATTTCTTGGCAAGTTTATTTGTAAAGCAAAATTCGTACACAAAGGCAATTCAGTGTTTCACACAACAGGAAAAAAATGCATTAAAATCACAAAGACATGACAGAATAGTTTAAGAAATAAAAGAGAAGAGTGCAAATAATATAATTTCAGTCATATGCACAGCTAAACAAAACAGCTTAGTTTTTAGCTTAGATTTGAACAATGCCAGAGTAGAGGCCTGTCTCACATTCTCAGGAAGTCTGTTCCAGATTTTAGCTGCGTAAAACTGAAAAGCAGATTCCCCATGTTTAGTCCAGACTCTGGGCACCAGCAGGAGGCCGGTCCCTGAGGTCCTCAGAGTCCGAGATGGTTCATATGGCACTAACATGTCCGAGATGTGCTTTGGTGCTAGGCCATGGAGAGACTTGTATACAAGCAGAGCTGCTTTGAAGGGAGCCAGTGCAGAGACCTGAGCACAGGACTAATGTGATCGTACTTCCTGGTTCTAGTCAGGACCCGAGCAGCAGCGTTCTGGATGTACTGCAGCTGTTTTACAGCGCGTTTGGAGAGGCCAGTGAGCAGGCCGTTACAGTAGTCTAATCTACTAGAGACAAACGCATAGATAAGTCTCTCCAGGTCTGGTTTAGACACTATACTTTTGATTTTGGCAATGTTTTTTAGATGGTAAAAGGCTACTGATGTTATTGATTTGACGTGGCTGTTAAAATTCAAGTCTGAGTCCATTATTAACCCCAGATTTCTAACTTGATTTGTAGGTTTTAGAGCGAGACTCTGGAGATGGCTGTTAACACTTTCTCTTTGTTTCTGTGGGCCAAAGACGATGATTTCAGTCTTGTCTGAGTTCAGCTGGAGAAAGTTGTTTTGCATCCACACACTGATCTGTTGGATGCAGTGACAGAGTGAATCCACTGGTCCATATTCACCTGCCGTCAGTGAAACATAGATCTGAGTGTCGTCTGCATAATTGTGATGGGACACATTCTCGCTGCGTATCAACTGACCTAACGGCAGCATGTAGAGGTTGAACAGAAGGGTCCCAGGATAGACCCTTGGGGCACCCCGCAGGTCAGGGGCATCTGGTCTGAGACACAGTTACGAATTTCAACAAAGTACTTCCTGTCTTCCAGATAAGACTTTAACCAGTTTAGGGCAGTCGAGTGATGCCCACCCAGTCCTCTAGTCCCATGATCGACAGTGTCAAAAGCAGTACTCAGATCTAACAGAATTAAGACTGAGGCTTTGCCCGCGTCAGTGTTCAGGTGGATGTCATTTGTCACCTTGACAAGAGCAGTCTCAGTGCTGTGATGAGGTCTAAAACCTGACTGGAAAACATCAAATGAGTTGTTTATTAAGAGGAAATCAGTGAGCTGTTGGTAAACAACCTTTTCAAGGACTTTGCCCCAAAATGGCAGATTAGAGATGGGCCGGTAATAACTCAGTACTGCGGCATCAAGACTGCTCTTCTTTAGGAGAGGCTTTATGTCCGCAGTCAGACATTGGGAATGTTCCAGACTGAAGCGACACGTTAACTATGTGAGTGAGTGGTGCTAACAAACTGTTCAGCACAGACTTTCGAAATCTGGTGGGTAAGACATTGAGGCAGCATGTAGATCAGGGGTGTCCAAACTTTTTTCACCGAGGGCCGCATTTTGAAACTTTTAAGGAGTAGAGGGCCACAGACAACCCGACAATCAAGTGAATCATTTGAAATGTTGCATTTGACATAGTTTCGATGGGCCTCCGCACCTTTAATAAGACCTGGAACATTAATATTAGGTTGGTATAACATCAAAATGCTTGATTTAAAAAAATGTACAGTAAAAACGACAACTTTTTATTGTTTGGACCAATTTAGCCGGAAAGCCGGAGGGCCAACAAAAATTGGTCTGAGGGCCGCATTTGGCCCCCGGGGCCATAGTTTGGACATGCCTGATGTAGATGAACTCAGACTGGTGACGATCTCCTGGAGTTTTGTCAGTTACAAGTGAGTCAGCTCTAAGTGTGTAGGTTGTTTTAGGGTTATTTTTTGCGTTGTAGAATTTATAGCATTATAGCATTTATAGCATGCCCTGAACTTTGTCATTAAAGAATAATGCAAACTCGTTGGACGTGAAAATGAGTTCTAACGGCAACTTGTTAATCTGTTTACTGTGGCACAGTTGCCTCTCCATCTCATGTCACCTAATGTCAACCAATTGCCTGCTTTTCAACCGACCACTCAAGCCATTCATATCTAGTATCAGTATTTGTCACCCTGCTTTTTGTCTCAAACATTCTCCATTCCCTCTTATAGGGCCTATATCATGCAAAATCGACTTTTCAGAGCATTTAACTTTACAGTGCTATTCGTACCTTGTATATGTGCCCAAAGTGGTTTTTTGATTGATTCCGGCAGTCTTTAGCTAGAGAACAGACTCTATCCTTCCCCTCAAATGAGCAGACGAGGGGAAGGCACTCACATATAGTGCCGCGTCACATAGAGATAATAGATCCATGACATAGAGCCACGGGCACTCACCAGGATGACGGGGCACGCTTCCCTGTTTCAGCCCCCGCTCCAGGAAGCACTCTGTACCTGTAACTGTTACTTGGGAATCAGTCCAACAAATAGATACAACTGTGTAACATAATAAATATAGGCCTACACATACATATACGTTTGGTTTTACGTTTCCCATGCGAGTAGTTACATTTCTAATTCATTACCCAATAAAACAATTACCTTTGGAATTTCTCGGCAGCAAACGTTCTCTGCTTCCATCGGCATAGTCTAACATTTAGACGAGCCAAACCCAAGCAAATACTAAACTGTAATAATAACGTGATTTATGAAAGATAGATAGATGTTTAGTTTATTATTTACCAAACGACAACGTGCTGCTGAATTTTTCGTGGTACTTCTACTGCGTGCACTTCAAACTCTAAATCTGACTCTGGGTCCAGGAAGGCTCAGCACGATGCACCGCCATGATGTATAAAATGTTCATTCCCATGTACCGCTGTGTCCCGCCTCTGCCGCTGTCTACACCACCATCTCTGCTCTAGGCTACGTCACGGGGTGGGCGGGGAACGCACGCTCACGCTGAGATTACGTCGCAGGTTGAGGGGGGTAGGCCGATCGCTCTTCCAAGATATGGGTGATATTTCCTAACTATTTTGTTATGGGTGTTGCACACTTATTAACTTCCACTATGCCCTTAGGGTAGACTATGAAACGGGAAAAATAGCATAATGTAGGATCTTTAACCGCGGCATCAGAACCATTACCCACCCCAACCTCTCCATCTTCTCTTTTTTTGTCTTCATCTTCTCTTTGTCACAGGCCTCCCCATCTCTCACCATCATTGCATTGCAGTCGCAGATATTTGAATATTTGGTCCATTGCACTTCACTCACTTTGTCTGTCCTTATGCAAGTCTGCTGGTTAAAATGCAAACCATCAATTGAGAACAATTGTTGGCTTTCACCGTTTTTAACATTGCCCATATCCTTTACGGACTTTTCCCTATTCATGTCATGTTCAGGGATACATTCACCCCCTCTTCCCCCCTCTACCCTGCAGCATAAACTCTGAAGAATCCATCCAAACCAGGGCAGCTCGACACCATCTCCTCCAGCTAAAGAGCCGTAAAGACGCTGGTTAGTATTCAAACGCAGGCATTCGCTCGACGCCGCGGACAATGAATCTGCCGCGAGGAACACTAATGGCCGCCGCTCCTCACCGAAAAACAAGTTACTTTCCAGGTGCCGATTGGTGGTGAGTTACAGAGTGGCGGTGAGGTCGCGCTTTTGCATTCATGACACATACAAACGCCAGGGAATCAACTGCACATGTCGGCCCCTAATTAGTCCTAACACTAAATCGATGCAGCCTGATTAATAAGACAGGGAACGACGTGGAGGTTGAGGCAGGTTACCGAAACAAAGAGAGCTTGCTTAAGGAGAAAAAAAAAGCTAATTGTATGAATTATTGAGGAGGCTGTCCAGTTCTGAACAATGATCCAATAGTTTTTTTTGCAGGAGAAAAAGTCCATGCACCCTACGGACCTAAACATTTTCCTCAAACTTGATTTAGTGTATATGAAGCGTGGTGAATGGATGAAAATGTCTCCCCTGAGTGCAGAAGTTGCCTTGATGTCATGGCGTAATATTGAGCAGCGGAAAGACTGATTTATGGTAAGGTCTCACTCGGATTGCTCTGATAAATCATTAGCCCCGTTTTCTCTTTGCTTGGCTGAATATTCGAGTCCATGAAAAGCGTTTTTAAAAATGTTTTTCATATTTCAAGGATATTTTTTCCACAACATTTTGGTGTGCCATCTTCAGTGCCTAAATTTTGACGCAAACATTATTTGCTTTTATGAAAGTTTTGTTATCCATACAAGCCTTAAAGTGGTTGGCTTATGCATCTCAAAACTACATATACACAAAGAACTAAAAGTGGTTAAATTGGAGGTCACATTCTAGAATTTAATGTCATAATCTCAAATAGTGGACAAACAGGAGATTTTATGTTTTTAAAAGCTATATACAGTGCTTTGCTGGTGGTACAGTGGTTTAGTGGTGTACAGTGGTTGCTACCACAGCGGCATCGTGGGTTCGATTCTAGCCTTTGACCTTTTGCAGACGATCTCGACACTTTTTCCGTCCATTTGATGCTGCGGCTGCCCTGAGCCTATATCCAAAGCTGAAGGGATTGGCTCCACAAACTTCTCATGTAAATCTCATGTCTTAAAGTTCTGTTAATTTACAACAATCACATTTTTTGAGTTAAATAATGGCACCACTTTCTGAGGTGATGTCATGTGAACGCAACCTATTTGTATGCCATTGCTATTTAATCTTTTTGATGGTGAAAGTTTGTCCTCTCCTCGAGACTATGAAACAGTTTTATCCAAATGACAGCAAAGAGTGTTTAAAAGTAGCCAGTATTCAGGGGCAAACAAAATTACGTTTGTCGAGACGTGTCTAGGGGGCCTCGACACGTCTCGGCAAACTTAATTTTTTCGTAAAGTAGAGCTATTCCAGCAGTTAGCAGAGGGCCCCACAAACCACCAAATGTTCTGCCTCATCTGAGGATAAATGCTGTTGTTCATAAGTCCTCTGTTATTGTAAATGTTATACAATTACCATAACAATCATAGTTATTTACTATTCATTTGTAAAAACGGCATGTTCATGGAAGACTTACATTTCATTTAGCCTGAACAGTACGAGCATTAGACCATTTAAAACATATTTTCAGGGGGTACAGTTACTACACTAAGCAGTAAATGGTCTTGGGTAAATGAATTGGATTAAAACAACTTAAGTATGTAATATCCAAATAGCATTAGGCCTCTGCACACAGGAAGCAATCACAACTTTGCCGTCACAGCTCGTCACTTAAAATCATCAACATGTCACCCAACGGGGATTTATTTTCAGAGACGTTCACAAATGAGCAATTATGCATGATTACATATTTTTAATGTTCAAACACTAAACCATTACAGGGAATTGGCCGTGTGTATGATTGCCCCACACTAAGTAGAAGCTTATTTTTGTCTATTGAACAGGGCCAAATTTGAGATTAGTTTGTGATAATGAGCACAATAAGTGTTGAACTTCTAAATAACAGTTTAGGAATTTACTTGAACATTTAGTTATTCCTGATACACAAAAAAACCCCCAAAAAAAAACATTTGCCAAATCGCTCTCGACAAAATTAAGTAAAAGTCAAATCAAAGAAATTTAAAATGTGTACTTCAATAACACACCTTACCCTTATCTACAGACGGAGGGCATAACCTTGTGACATCAGCTGGTGGTACAGGGTGATTTGAGTTCTTGTGAAGTAGACAGCTTTGAAGAATTACTCATGCATGAATGAATCGAAATCCAACTCCAGCTACAGTATGTTTGGATGTTCTGGAGCATTTAACACGGTTAGAGCATGCTTGAGCAAAATAAAAGTCTGATTAGCATAATATGGGTCCTTTAAAACTTGGTCTTTTTCCAGAAATGGTCCTGTACTAAACTGCACTCACACATAGTTATAATAGACTCATAAAAACAGTAAAGGAAAATTGGACAGATGGTAAAAACCCATTCCAAATCCTGATCAAACTTTTGACAAGCACTGCCGAGAATTTCAATGTTCCCCAAATTGCACTCATCACATCTTCCACAAATATAATTAATAACGATAGTGGGCTCATATGAGGCAGTGTAAACGTTAATCAGCAATATAATGTTTGAACAGTCTTGGATAGTACCTAGTTGGGAGCCATAAATGTAATTTGTTTTCATATTTCATACTCATTTTTGTGCTATTTGTTGACCGAGCCATTTAGTCATTTTTCAAAGTCATTATTGTGAAAGGACCTATTATTATAATGCACATTCAGTGAAGCGCAATTGGCCGCGGCGTCTTCTATAAAAGCAGCTGTCAAACATGCATTAGGTCCTGTTTGTTCATTCCCTTCCTTTCAGGTTGAGGATCACTGTTGATCACAGTAATACATTACTTTTAAATGACCTTAACACCTAAAATACAGCAACTTCAATTATCATTATTGTTCTATTTTATACCATTTTAAACTTTCTTACATGTAATTAGTGTCGCCTTTACACAAAAATGTATGGCTTTGAAAACAATTACTCTTTGTCATTTTTTATTACTCAGTGTTTTATGTTGCACCTTAAGGCCGAGACAAGTTCCTACGTTTTTGAATTTTGTTCATTGACAATGGCAATAAACTCTTTCTGATTCTGATTCTGATTCTGATTCATTTGCTTTTTTTAATCAGTGATTTATAAATGTAATAAATCACTGTAAAACTGTAAAGTACTTACATAGTATTATCAACTTCCAAGAAATACATGTAGCCAAATTATTATTCATTTCTTCAACCTGAAAATGTATTCTTAATGAAAAAATTAACCCTCTTCATACATTGCACCAATTCCTCATTTAGCACATTGTGATACAATGTATATCACCAGAAATAGCCTGACTAAGCATGAGCAATTACTTTATTCAGTTTATTAAGAATGATTCAGGCTACTGAATTTAGCGGTTAGGGTTAGGATTTGTCCATTATGAAGTCTTTGTACATGTTTTATTAAGGCTACTAGTATAATGTATTAGCATTAGCATAGGGTTAGAGTTCCGATAAGGTCTGGGTTGTATGTTATTATCTATCACGTGTTGTTTTTAAGGTTTTTTCCTTTTGTATTATACCCACTGCAAGGTATCTTAATATTCATATTTTGACATACACCTACTTCCACATTAAGAATAGCAACACTGAGTGACAAGTCTTCAAGCCAAATTGACTTATCTTTCTACCCAGGCCGCCTCTGCGTATTTCAATTAACTGCATGTAACGGCTTACTGTTCTTTTGTTGCAACCATAGCGGCCTTCAAGTTGTCTGGCCATATTGACATTAGCCTCTTAATGAGACAGGGTTAACAAAAGGAGGGTGACCCCGAATGTCGCCTTACTCTAGCCTGTGGACGCTGCGGCGCATGCCCGGCCCAGCGGCGAGTCCTGGTGATTAATGTGTGCGCGTCAGGAGCCACTTTTGGCAGGGTCCCGTCTGACATGTCTAAGAAGTTCAAGTGTATTCATGGTTAGTATAGCCTCTAATTCAAATGAGTGGCCGCATTAGACTTGCAAATGTCGGCTTGATGGTTCCGCAGTTCAAGTACAATGTCTTATTAGTTAGGGTTAAAAATATCTGCAGTGTGAAGGAGTGCAAAAAGGGAAGAAGATTGAACTTAATCTAGAAAAGTGTGCCATGCAATCTGTGCTTTTAAATGTAGAAGTGTTCATGTTTTGGTTTTCCTCATCAACCTAAACAGCATTCACATTATCCTAGGACTGGGCTACATGGCAATACAAATCTAATTGTGATTTGAGCTCTGTGACTATCTGCTTTTTAAGTGAAATTGTCATATTGTGATTGACAACTTTACCAAAATGTTTTACCACTACTGCAGTGAAACTCGGAATTGCCCTGTCTTTATGTGATAAAGCCACTATTTTGGAGTTTCAGCAAACTTTTTTCCATTCAGCAACGTCACAGTTACACGCGCCCTCACAGTTACATGAGGGCGCCCTCATGTAACTGTGACGTCGGTGAATGGAACGTCACAGTTGGCGCCTGATGGCGCAATGGTGTATAACAACATAGAAAACAAGGCAATAAATGAAATGTGCCAGTTCATCGGGGAAGATGTCTTCACTCAGTTAACGTAGTGTGAACTTTATGAAGAAGCAGATGGCATTATTTAGATCTTAAATTCCATATAAAAGACTATATAAATAGTGATCACAGCAAATCTAAATCATGAACTGATTCCAACATAGTTGTGATGTTGTTTTTTAGGTAGAAAAGGACAGTGTTTTAGAAATCAAAACACGGCAAGTCATTTTCAATCAGAGCAGCGAGACTTTATACTCCCCTGAGCTCAAATTAGTCCTGCTCAGAGTTAGAACTGAAACAAGTTTGACTATTTCACTCTTACAGCTTGGGTCATTAAGGCCTATTGAGGTCTGGCCACCTGTACTTCGCCATGGTAGTATGAGGCTATTATAGACTGAAGGAAGATTGTATCTTAAACCATGATTCACCACACTATTTTCCTAACAAACATTGTCTCCTTCACTGCTCTTTCAAACCATCCCGTCTCCCTACTTAAAATGTTTACCTCACTGTCTTCAAACGTGTGATTTGCAACTTTTAGATGAAGGTGGACGGCTGAATTCGAGGGCCTTCTGTATTGATACAATCTTTGCAATAGTTGTTTTGTTTATTCAATGTAATTCTCCTTGTATCCTTCCTTCCCATACTGTGTGTCTATGAAACCTTTTCTACCATGGACCACTCCTTGACTTGATAACTTCAAGGCACATCACCACCCCTACCACCAGCTATTCACTCCCAACCTTGAATCTTGGACTGTTCAGGTTCCCTATCACTCCTAGCTTTCCTGTTCATCTTATTACTGTTATGGCCTGTGGGTTGTGGAGATTATGCCTTTAACTATGGGCCTTTTGTGGGGTAAAGCCATCTTTGACGTAGTTGATACAAAAAAGACAAAAATTCACCGTTGCAATTTTGAATATGGGGTAACATTTTACATTACCTACAATTATTCCTGCCTTAGTAAAACATGAACACAGACTTAATTCATAGTGAACAAATAGTTTTTTAAGAATGATTCAGGTTTAGTAATTTCTTAACTAATACTCTAACCCCCCATTCCAAACCCTAACCCGGATGAATTCTGTCCCAAATTAACCTTAATTAAGTAGATACTAAGCCTGAATCCTGCTTAATAAATTACATGTTCTTAACGAATTAATTCTTTGCTTTGCTAAGGAAAATTACGGTGTGGTTATTATAAAGTGATACTGATTAAGTTACAGCTGCCAATAAGTGTTTGTTAACGCCACATAAGCAATGACAACACAGCCTACTCGCATTTAAGATGAGAAAAGACTTCTGAGTTATCATGATGTTGTTTCTGTATATCCCCATTGTACATGTAATTGTCAGCGGTTGTAAACAAGTAAATTGCCTGAGGTTTATTAGTAATGAATGCACACATTTTAAGCTGGAACGGAAAGCTGTTTTACCAACTATGACATTTTGTTGTAATGTGTTTTATCCGTAGAGTCTTGATATGTTGTAATTTAGAGTTTCATTGCCCATCACACAATGATGAGCAATTAACAAAACATTTGCATAATTCAGTACTCTCAGAACTAACCAAAGATTTAAACTTTGTTTTAGAGACACAACTGCAGTAAACATGAATCTGAATGGACATGGTTATTCCTGATTTGATGAATCACCTAATTTGTCTTTTCCGGACAAAACAAAGGCTTTATGCCATTCAATATAATTTTGGATGTCTGATATTCACTGTGTGTTTGTGGACCTGTTCCCATTGACACAAAGACAATTGTATTTTATGAAGCCAGTGTTGAGCAAATGATAAGGCAGAACAAAAGCAGATTTATTCCACTTTGGTGAGGCCATAGCCTCTTCAGTCCAACATGAACCCTGGGCCATCACTCATGCCATCAAAATTCATAAGGGCAGCTGATTGTTCCCATCACACTGTCAGGAGCAGCCACTTTAGAGCAGCTCATCCCAGCCACTCCAAAACTCTGATAGATAGAAATAGACAATTGCACTATGGATTGCCCGTTAATCACTTTGGCATTTTTATCCCAATGTGCCAAATATTTCTTGGTGTTGAGAATTTTCATTTGCATGCTAATGAAGGTGAAGGGCAGAAGCCACTAATTACAATCCAGTAAAGGCCTGCCTAATGGTCCACTAAAGACATAGCATGGCTGAGCCCATAATTCCATTATGCAAATGCACAGTCAGGAGTGGAAAATCCAGCGTCACTGCAGACCACATCCACTGCTGCTGGACTACTTTGCACTTGATAAACATTTGAAATTCGTGAGAAGAAATGATTGAACAGTGATGTGCAATGGAAGTCTGCAAGGACAGTCTACTTACATTGTTTAAGCCCAGCCTTGATAAGGCAACCACTTTATGCATGGTAGGGATGGGAGGATCGATACTCAAGTATCGATATATCTATGTATCGATACCGAGACGTCATTTTTTGGTTCTCGAGCTCATGAATGAAATATCGATACTACCTTAAATGTATTGCACAGGTGTGCGGTGGGTATATTTTCCAAGTGTTCTGGACAGGTTTAAGCACAGTGCTTGTATCTGGAAACACCACCACATTTCAGCAGCAGAATGGACTGGTCCATCTACGTCACATGTTGTGCCCTGGCTGCGCGGAGCGCAACCACATGCTGAAGTGGTTGTGTTTCAATCTGGACAATGTCCAAACGCAAAAGGAGTGGGACGTGTGCATATTTAGGGAAAGAAAAACTAAAGAGAACCCTCGGTAGAGCACAGAATATATGAATTTTGGATGTATTACACAGCCGATGGCCTGACGTGTACACCCGTGGATGAACTTTTTTATTTATTTATTTTTTCATTCATAATTGTATTTGTAAATAATAATGTCTGAAGGCCTAGGGCTCAGGTGCACTTAATTTCTAATATATATATGCACACTTCCGGTATCGATATTGGTATCGGTGTCGATTTAAATGTCCCCAAAATACTTGGTATGGTATCAATACAAACATTTTTGGTATCGCCCATCCCTTATGGAAGGGATTTTACAATTATAGAAATAGAAAGAGTTGGGTGAATGTCACTTTTTCTAGAGATGGAAAGAGATGTCTTTTTGCCAGATACCGACTGTTAATCAGAATCATTGTTGTAGAATGTCTAGCTTGAATAACCAATATTAGCACGATGTAGACTGATGGTAAATAAATCTTTCCAGCCTCAAAAATCGAGAGTCTATTGCCTATAAAACCCGTTAGGACAACACTTTTTCCCTCACATTTCTCGAAATTACTCTTTTGAACAGTGCACATTTACGAGGTGGCAGTCACACCAATTGAATTAAGGGCATATAACTTTGACAGTATCAGTGATAAAGGGTTCAACCCTCAATGCAATTTCAAAATAAAATAGTTATTTTGCTTTAAGAGCACTGAAAACCATATGTTTTGGCAAAAATATATATACATTTTTTGCTGGTATTTATTGAGTATTAAAATATCAAATAAATGGTTTAATTTACTCAAGCATGTCCTCCACAATCAGCATAAAAATTACACACAAGTAAACCTCTCGTTTTAAAATTTAGGGCTCGTTCAAATGTTCAAAGTAAAGAGTATCCAACCTCCAGCTTGTTGCCTGATATTACTTATTAAACAAAGAGGCTTTTTGTGTCTGTCATAGCACATGCATATGCAAATCATATGCAAATTTTAACATTTTGCCTGCTTAAGTTGTGTTTTGTAGATGAGGTTAAGCAAATTGATTGTGTCAAATTCATTCACACTCTACTCCCACGCTCGCTAAAGGAATATTAAAGAACCGTTTAACAGCTCTCATCTCATCCTATCAAAATTACTAAAATGCTGCATTGTCACCGGCTAGTCAGGTAAACAAAAGCTTTTTTAAAACATCCCAGAAAAGCAGTGATAACATCAGAGAATGCTTCATTATGAGAAGCTTTGGGTGCAGAGGGGCCTGCCTTGGTGGATTCATTTTAAATCAGAGATAATTTTCACTTGTAATTGGTAATGAAGGAGCTATTTGCTTGCACTTTTCAGGGGCTTGTTTGCAAAACAACCTGATTTACATAATTCCATTTGGGGGATTGACAAAATGCTGTGACTGAGGTGTCAATGCAGCCACACATTATTATGCGGAAATACAGACATTCCAAAAGTTGGAAATAGAGATACAATGATTCAAATTCTAAAGTATTGATTCTACATCTGTGTTTGAAGGTAACATCAGAATCAGAATCAGAATCACCATTGTCAATGAACAGAATTCACAAACATAGGAACTTGTTTCGGAATTAAGGTGCAACATAAAACACTGAGCAATAATAAAAAAACCATAAATGAAACATATATGAAATCAAAAGGGCATGCATTTGGAGACAGTTAAAATGTACTATAGTATAAGTAAAAAATAGACTTACAATGTACACACACATTTACAGTTAAATTTAAAGTTGTAGTGCAGAAAGTGATTGATTAAATTGTAGTTAAAGTGGCAGGTGTTTAAGAAGTGTTCATGAGTCCAACGGCAGAGGGAAAGAAACTATTCTTGTGGCGGGAGGTTCTGGTCCGGATGCACCATAGCCTCCTGTCTGAGGGGAGTGGTTCAAATAGACCATGTCCAGGGTGAGAAGGGTCAGCTGTGATCCGACCTGCTCGTCCCAGAGCCGTGGAGACGTACAGGTCCTGCAGAGATGGAAGTCTGCAGCCGATCACCTTCTCAGCAGAACGCACAATGTGCTGTAGTCTCTGTTTGTCCCTGGCTGTGGCTCCAGCATACCACACGGTGATGGAGGAGGTGAGGATGGACTCAATGATGGCCGTGTAAAACTGCACCATCATCTGCACTGGCAGCTTGGCTTTCCTCAGCTGCCGAGGGAAGTACATCCTCTGCTGGGCCTTCTTGATGAGGGAGCTGATGGAGGGCTCCCACTTGAGGTCCTGGGTGATGGTGGTGCCGAGGAAGGGGAAGGAGTCCACGGTGGTGATGGGGGATTCTGTCATGGTGAGGGGCGGCTAGGGGGCTGTGACTTTCCTGAAGTCTACAATCATCTCCACTGTCTTCTGGGCGTTGAACTCCAGGTTGTTACCGCTGCACCAGGACACCAGCCGGTCCACCTCCCTCCTGTAGACAGACTCGTCCCCGTCCGAGATTAGCCCGATGAGGGTGGTGTCGTCTGCAAACTTGATTAGTTTTACGGAGTCGTGGCTGGAGGTGCAGCAGTTTGTGTACAGGGAGAATACACAGCCCTGTGGAGCTCCGGTGCTGATAGTTCGAGTGTCTGAGACATTCTTCCCCAGCCGCACGCACTGCCTCCGATCTGTCAGGAAGTCAGTGATCCCCCTGCAGGTGGAGTCAGGCACGTTGAGCTTGGAGAGCTTGTCCTGGAGCAGAGCAGGGAGGATGGTGTTGAATGCAAAGCTGAAGTCCACAAACAGGATCCTGGCGTAGGTTCCCGGGCAGTCCAGATGCTGCAGGATGAAGAGGAGTGCCAGGTTGATGGCGTCGTCTGCAGACCTGTTTGTTCTGTAGGCAAACTGCAGGGGGTCCAGCAGGGAGGAGGTGAAGGACTTGAGGTGGGCCAAGACCAGGCGTTCAAATGACTTCATCACTACAGACGTCAGTGCCACTGGCCTGTAGTCAATAAGTCCTGTGATCCGGGGCTTCTTGGGGACAGGGACAATGATGGACGACTTGAAGCAGGCTGGGACGAGGCATGACTCCAGGGAGGTGTTAAAAATGTCTGTGAAGACGAGGGACACAGTGTCTCTCCTGCACAGTATCTTAAGGTGGTGGGAGAAACACCACCTGGTCCAGCCGCTTTTAGGGGATTGGATTTCTGAAATAGTTTGTTAACATCGTATTCCTCAACTGAACTGAACATTATGTTGTCTTTTTGAATGTTCTAACTTCAGTAAATTCAGTGGTTTGTATAGATTTCTTAACCACTGCAAACGTTGTCCTGAAAGAGCATGTTTGCATATCAAGAATTAAATAGTAAATGTAAGGTTACTAGCTACAGAAATCAGGGTTTTATTGTTAATCTGTGGACATGTTCCCCACCTTAACCTGTTGTTCTGATATTGGATACAAAAATAAATTGAAGCAAAAAAAGTTTTAAGTTTATTTGTCTGTGATTTTTCTCCAGACGCGCTGACAGTACCAAACTCAAATCAATTATCTATTTCGGCCCCCGGTGTTTCATTTTGATCTCTTAATGCAACTATAAATGGCATTGACTCTGCAGTTGATTAACTTTATTAGCTTGCTGCCTTTATCATTGCCATACAAATCCACTGCATCTCTTGGAAACAGTATTGCACTCTATTCTCACAAACTTGAATCTACTGAGGTAAATGGTTACTCATTAAGCCAGGGGACCTTTTAAACGTTCAAACTTCTGAAGAAATCCATAAAATATAGCAAATATCACATCAAATTTTCCTAACAGCAGTTTTTGTGTCAGAGACATGGTTGTGGTGCCAGTGATCAGTGTCCCTGGAGGATATATATGCAGCAGCACAGCAGGTGGCAGTCATCTCCAAATGTGGGCCTGGCTCTGCTGCTCCACATCAAAGAAGAAACCAGCCTCATCTCCATTCAGATCTGGCCTAAAGCGTTCTTAGTACAATTACACAGGGATCTGATCACATGGTACTACTTAAGTCAGAATGTTGGACTGATTTGGAGCACATTCAGAGACCTGAGCCGTATTTTGATCAAACTGACTTGTCGTCACCTGAAATGTACTTCTGTAGCCTATGCAAAAAGGTTCGAGAAATGGCGATGGTGATATGGAATTTTATTTAAAAGTTATTTGCAGATTTTTCAATGCAAGATAACTTATTTGTTTCCAGATCTTTTTGTAGTTCATTTTAAGTGGTTCGCTGTCGTCCAAACTTATTCCTCACGTACCTAACACATTCATCCTAATTATTCACCAGGACAAGTTTAAGAAATTGTAATTATTTAAGTTTGAGTCTATATATATATATATTTGATACGATAACATGTATTCCATTTCATGCTGAGTTTGTAAAAAGTTTTTAAAAGTGAAATATGCATCTAGTCTTCACTTTGTTCCTTTTTATTATTCACCAAAAATTGCTGCTTTAATTTATAGTTGAAGTCGACACAAATATATGTAATTTTAGTCATAGTTTTAGTCATTTTGATTACATTTATTTCATTTTACACAGCAAAAATAAGACACGGACAAAAACGATAGCGAAAATATTGTGTCACGCACTGTTAGCAACAACAAGCCTTCTAACAATGCAGCAGGGTTACTAAACGCTTCATAGCAGAGAGAGCACAGTGGTCTTATATTGACCTTAACAGCTGCTTTTACAAGACTAATTTTACGTTATAACAATACAAATCAGGTAAATTATCAATGGGTGGAAATACAATGCCATTTTAAAAAATATTTATTTTATTTGTTTGACTACTTTAAATGTGGACAAACAGATTTTAAGAATAAACAAATTATTTTTGTTTTATGTGGCAACACCTCGGGATTCTTGCTGGTTTGTAGTGTGCTGTATTTTGTGATTAGAACAGTCCTGTGAACCCAATAATATCTTGCTTAAATCTGCAGTAGGCAATGCCCCGAGACTTTTCTACCCAAGACTGAAATTTAATTGTCAACACGAAGCATTTTCTACACCTGTTCCTTTCCAATCTTTTAGACTGCAAGGGACGTTATCTCCTCAAACCGCCTTGGTGTTTGAGAAGTCGATTAAAGAGCAGAAATATAATCACTTATCCCACGGCTGAAGAGTGGTAATTGCTGCTTGCTTTAGGGTCTAGGATATGAACTGTTAAGTTCAATCATAGTTTTCCACCATAAACAATTTCCTTTTTACTGTTATACTAGAGAGCAATATCTGCATCAGGATTTTATATAATTCAAATTTGGATAAACAAATTAATTATAATTTTGTTGCTTAAAATGTGGTTATCAAATTGTCAAATCTGTATATAAATGATGAAATAGTATCTGCTTTTTAAATTTTTTGTTGTTGTTTATTTCATGTAGCTCGGCAAAAATATGAATTCATTTTATAATATCCAAACCAAAATTCAGCCCTTTGTCAGTTAAAAGTGCAAACTGTAACTTCTGCTTGTCTCCATAGAGATGTCATTGCTTCATTGCTTTGCCTACAATGTTCCACAGTATGGCAACACGCTTATCCAACTAAGTATTTGTTAGATTACAGGCGAACAAATAACTAATAAACAAAACCCTAGGTTCTGAACAGCTTTCCATCTCAATTTTAAACTATGCTCTTTTGATTAGTCTGATATCATATGAATGCAACCTATTTGAGCTTGTTTCCTTCTGATTGCTTCTAAACGAGAGCACAGCACAGATGCCTTACACATTTAACTTTGTAACCCCTTCTTGGACTAAAATAGCACAAAACATGGTACAGTAATTACGCTCGCATTCACCAGGGAAACTGTGACAATGTCTCAAAAGCCAAGAGTCCAGCACCTTGCACATCTGCTTTTAAAAGACAAAAGACGACAATAAAACTTTTCCTCTCCACTCCATATGGCCAATTAGAAGAGAACTCCTTAGTGAGTTTCCCATTAATTATTTCTTCAATGAACAAAATCATTTTACCGTAAAGGACTTGTAACCAAGGAGGGAGATGTCATTTATTTCTATGGAAGAATAAGTTGTCCGCCCCTATGAAGCAAAAGTTCCAGATGTGATGAAATGCACTTTGCTATAGGCAGAAAAAAAGGAAAAAAGAATCTAATCCACTTGTTGTGAGAGCATCTGCGGGAACGTATTATGAATAAATAAAGTTTCCGTCAAACGCCGTCCCTTTGGGTGGATTACAAAGCAGCCTCTTGATGTGAATTAATGATTCCCGTTCCTCAGACTGAAATCTTCAGAACAGGGAGCCCAGCTGCCGCAAGCATTCATTGACTTACCTTAGTCTAAAGCATGCGTCTGACGCACCGCTGTTCCACTGCGGGCATCAAGCATTCACATGTAGACAAGCAGGGGTCCGATAAGGACAAAGACACTGTTTCATTAATATCAATATTTACACAGCACTATTGAGATGATCTTTACTCAATGAATGATTCTCCATTTTTGTGTAAGAAACGGCATACAAACCAGTCGTGCTTGTGCCAAGCGCCAATGTTTATAAAATATTCAGAACTCAAGAGGATTTCTTTTCAATAGTTTTAGTGGTACAAAAAGTTTCAGAGGAGGTCTATTCAACTGAAGTCACATTCCTTTTCATTCAGTGTTTTTTTTGGGTGTGTTACCTCAAAAGTACTTTTTAATTGCACATGGGTTTGTTCTACCCTTCCACCTAGTTGAAAAGTAAAGACACTCATGTAAGGTGCAAAACTAGGTGAAAAACATCGATGGTTGGCTTTTTGAGTACAACAATTTACGTTTTGGTGAGATTGTTTTCCAAAAATACCAAAATATTAATATTAGATATTTGCTGAAATGCTGAAATAGACTGATTCTCAGTCTTAGATGAATTGTAGGACACAGAAAAAACAGGCATGATAGGATTTTGACTACTGCCTCATAGTCACGGAGAATGAATGTTTTGCCTTGTCAACCAAATGAATCCATTAAGAAATATTTTGTTAAATAAGATGCATCAGTTCATGCCATTTATGTCGGTTTGCAAGATAATGATGCAATTTTTGAGAATTCAACTGTATTTAAAGGGGACATATTTTGCTGAATCAACTTTATGAGCTTTTAACCTTGTTACAGCAGTGTTTTCTCATCATTATCTCATTCAAAATTGTGTTTTGATTTATTCCTGCATGTTTAAGTAATTCTATTGCAACTGAGGCTTCTCAGAAGATTCCTGTTTTCACCTACCCCCTATCCCCGCCCACATCCCTGTACTTCGCTGTGATTATGTGAAAAATTAAGACTAACAAGTAGGTTCCAATATGTCACGTAGCCACTTTTCAAGGATAAAAACATGTATAAATGTATAAATAAGGTGAAACGCCACTATGAAGAGGCTGAGCTTATCAAATCGGCAGTTTTTAAATAGAAATAAATGAATCTGTGCCTATTGCAAAGCCGTTTTAGATTATTATTGCGGTACATTTTTTGCGGTACATTTTTACAAAATGTAAAATGACGATCTACGCACGTCATAGTTAAATACTAAGCATAATATGTCTCCTTTAAGAAGCCACAACAATACCAACTCCCCCCACAAGAGATCAGACAACACATTTGACAGGTATGGACCCTGAACTTACTGATTTTATCCTGAGCTCACACGTGTCCTTGAATGCCCCCTCGCTGTATGACTGAGCCTTGTCATTGTGTGCTAAAGCATGTGCAGGGACGAGAGGCGTTTAACCTGGCTCTCCTCTTGTCTTTTTGCAATCTAACCCCGCGCTCCTCGCCTCTGCGCCCGCTCCGTCTCAAGTGGGATGCCCGGTGCATAGCAATGGCCTGTGTCTTGGATGTTGTTGGCCCATGCAATCCCTCTCAGTCATTCTTCATTACGCAAGAGATAGAGAGGCTCATCCCAGCCAATATTACCCAGGCTCCTCGGGCGGCGGCCACTATTTAGATGGCCTCAATGCACCCTCTGACACATTTATCACAACAAGGTTTTATACGCACAGTTATACGATTTGCCATTTTGTGCTTGGTCTTAATCTGCACGTTTTTAAATATCCATGGGTTTCAGAATGATGAGAGATTAGGACTGTTGCCATAGCAGTTCACAATTTAAAACTTAATATCATATCTTTTGATAAGAGAAAAAGTCCTCAAAACGAAACCCATGAATAGTTAAAGTCTATCATTCTAATATAGTAACACGAACATGAAACGGCAATTAAGTCAGTTTTTACACGTTTTGGAAAAAACTTTAATAAGAACAGAAAAACTGGAAGATTATAATATTTAATAAATTCACTGGCAATACCGGCTAATGCTAATTGGTCCTTTTTACAGTCATTTGAATTTATAGAACCTAGCAAGTCTGTTGCTATGTTGCAATATTTGAGAAAGAGTAATATTTATGTACTGAGCTCGTATTTCGTTATGCAGAAGAATAAAAGAAAAAATTGAAGGTGAAGGTTCCTGTTCTGACAAATGAAAAAGGTTCCATCAGAATGTACGTTCAACCAAATGTTCTTGCCAAATCAGTGTGCTAATCCCAGCACGTAGAGAAGCAAATCATTTTCTGATTGTCAAAACCTTGAGGTATTTTTTTGTAATAATTTTTGCATCAATGTCAAATTACACTGCCTGTCCAACTCAAAAGTCGCCTTTGTAATTTCGAATGGTTCATAGGGTTGGATAAATGTCTCAATAAGATAACAAAATAATAGGAACATTCCAATTAAAATCTAAATTAAAACAAAATAATATAAGAAGTGATGGCACAATTTTGTAAAATATAAAAGCATTAGAAAAAAAATCAACAAAATCTAGTCAAGTCAAAGCATTCAGCCAGTGACAAGTGGTACATTTAAAAGGAATTTTCAGTGCCCTGTCGCATAAGGAGGAAGACTATTCCAAAGCCTGGGCCCCACCTCAGAGAAGGCACGGCTCTGGGGCCGACCGAGCAGCTGAAAGGGAGTCCTCGTGTTTCTGGTGGGGCTGTGCTAAAACCAGGTTGTTTCAGACAGTTTGTATTGTGGATATTTACATTTTAAATTGTGGAAATCAATTTTGTTGTTGTTGATATTCTATGCTTTGTCGATTCATTACCATCCCTATCTTTTACATTCTGTGTGCACATTTTAGTGGCTGTCAACATTTAAAGGACACGTGACTTGTATTAGCTTTTAATTAAATCATGCTATGACATTGTTCCCTCATCAAATGCTAACTGTCCCTGGAGTTGTATTTGGCTTCATCTTCTGTACTCCTTCTCTGGGCCTAACAAATCACTCGGTTTCAAATTTCCCAGATTTGTGACATTATAGGTGATCTGAGATCTCCTGCGCTGTTTTCCACTAATTATCGGCACACTCATTCTGAGCGTTTCAGTTGTCAAATCGCGTTTCATTACAACTGTGTACTTACATCGTTTCGACGGTATGCTAGCTCTTGTTTATTTCCCCATGGTAATAACATCTGTTGCCAGTAGATGGAGTGCTCCAATCCACCTAGCTTTATTGCTAGAAAAGCATGTGGGGTTTTCGATACAATATTAAGTTCTAAAACAAAGTAAAAGTACTTAAGAGCGTGTTTAAAGGTCAATAACAATACAAATATTCTGAATATGTGTCCTTTAACATTGCATTCTTCGCCAATAGGATAGATTAGTCAATAAGTAGCACACAAACATGTCCCCAGGGATGTCATAATACAACATTTTCCTGTTACGATTATTGCGAGAGCAAACATCATAATTTAACGATTATTCACGATCAATAAACATGACAAAAATAAGAGCGACATCCTTAATTACATCACTGTTCCATTAATACTTGACCAGCTTCATGAAATCAAACTTTCTGAATGCAAAAAGTAAAGTTATTGTGATCAAAACTCCCCCATAAATCTCACTATACATTTGGGTGTACTTTTTGGGGTCCAGATTGAATAGAAACTACATAATTTTGCTACTAAAATAGTCATGATTATTCTTTTTACTTCTTATGATTATATAGTGACCTTAATAACCACAATTATCGATTAACTGGTTTATCTTGACATCCGTACATGCTACATTAGCATTGTTTTCTGTCATCAGCCAGGTAAAATGCCACAGAGCCCAGAGTTTTCTTCATTTTCTTCAATTTCTTCATATTGATGTAATTCTGAAGGTTTTCCCATTTTTTAAAATTTTCAGCATCACATTTTGGACTCAATCCATGCAGCCCTCAACTTGTACTCATCCAACAGCAGAACTAAATTGTCAGACAAAATTTTAAGCAATGATTCTGAGTGGGTGTTCTGCTTTGATTTGCACCAACTGTCCTTCCTTGTAGTGATAGATTTTCAGTTTGCGTTGTTTTTTTCTTTTTCTTTTTTCCAAATTTTCACCAGTTGATGAATTCCTAACATAATCAGTGATTACATTTCTGCTGTTATCTCTTCGTCATTTGAACCCAGTGCAAAAATAAAACTGCCGAGGTGCTGACTCCTCATACATTTATGCAACACATCAAATATTAGAGTATTACCAAGAGTTGACATGTTTGCCGCAAGTTCCCTGAAGTCACAAAGGAAAATGTGTCTCTTGCAGCTATAAACGGATCTACGCCGTGTCTGTTATTGTTTGATAAGTCTTTGCATGGGGAGATTTAGGTGTGCTGCTGTGACACTAAGGCTGGATTAAATTTAAAATTAGCGCTTTGGAGTTACTAAATTACTAAAACTTGATGCTTCTCTTCACGATTAACCACATCTTTTTGCATGACAAGTGTTGGAAATGTGCTTTCCCAAAGCTGTTTTTGGCAAAATAGTTGAATATACATTCTAAATTAGATTTTTGTTAAAACTGCAGGTGGAGGGAAGTAACTGGCATTGCAAAATTATAAAATGTTTAAAATAAATATACAAGCTGTTTTTTTGTTTTTTTTATCCGCCACAGCCAAAAAAAGATGGGCACTACCAGAATAAAATCATAACATTTCGACATTAAAGTCGTAATTTTATGAGAGTCAAAGCCCTGCAATGAACTCCAAGTAATACCCCACCTAAGGCCCAAAGTCACTGGGATAGGCTCCAGTCATCCGCGACCCCTAATGGGAAGCGGTAGAAAATTAATAAATGAATAAAGTCAAAGTAAGAAAAAAGTCCTAAATTTATGGGAATAAACTAGTAAATTTACAAGAATAAACTAGTAAATTTATGAGAATAAACGAAAATGAAAATCTTCTACTTACTGTGAAATGCTGCTAAGAAGTGGCGGGACTTGAAGCAGGAAAGAAAGAAGGTGGACCGTTTTTAGACTATTAAGTCATGCATTCATTTTCCACCGCTTGTTCCCGTTAGGGGTCGCGGGTGACTGTAGCCTATCCCAGTGCCTTTGGGCCTTAGGCTATTAAGTCGTAACTAATATTATATATATATATATATATATATATATATATATATTCGTATAATATTATATATATATATATATATATATATATATATATATATATAAAAGCGCTTCTAAACAGCACAGTGTACTATACCGTACAGCACCTTTAATTTATGACTACAATCAAAATAAAAAAATAACTAAAATAATAACTTGTTTGCCAGTTCATTAAACTGGAAATAAAATGCTTTATGATCAATTGCAGACAACACAGAGTGGTTGTCTGCAATTTCGTGCTGCTTTTACAAAGGTACTTTGGTGGGAAACATGTACTCCTTTAAAACAACAACAAACAAATGCAAATTAAAGCCTGCCCCTCTATTTCCATTTTAAATTATAGACCCTTTCGAATATTATGACATCACTGGAACACCACTTATTCTCCGCGGCCCGTCTTGATAAACAGCCCTTAAGCACTCTCAGCCTTGCCGCCTCTTCCAAGAATATGCTCTCATCTCCGGTCCCTCGCTTGCATCCGATAAGATGGAGTGCATTAACGGACCATCCTCGCCTGCTTTTGGGATCAGATACAAAAAGACCTGTGGGAGTCCGGTGGCAGATGGTTTTAAACAAGAGCAGGGTGGCACGGCTTTGACTGACAGCCCCCACACGCCCTATCCCATTCCTCCAGCTCAGTGATGGCTTAATGGTGTCAACAGGAGAGATAGGGTCCTGACTCCTTTATCTGGACAGAATCTTAGACCCATCACTTTCACTGTTTGCAGTAATTGCAGTAGCAATGTGGGGGTAGAAAGAGACTACGAAGAAAATACAAAGTAAAAGAAGCCAAATCAAATGGCTCAGCTTCAATCCACTTGACTGAGCGGGGCAACGGAAATAAATGACTTTCCTTTGACTGCCTGTACATCCCCCTTTTCAATGTCGCCACTGTTAAGGACACCGGGGGCTATTGGCGCAGCACCCTTTTTCAGATAAAAGGAAAACAGTCGCTAGTAACAAATAAAAATTCCTGCCTTGTACAGGTTGTTAATAGAAAACAATGTGGACTCTGAGACTAAGTAGGAGAGACTGTCGCTGCTGCTGTTACAGGAGGAGGCGGAGCAACACGAATCTAAATAAAACAGGAAATTCACAGAATGGAAAAGTGTGACCGCTGATATTACTTTAATAAATAAAAATCATATTATAGCCAATAGTCTAACTATATTCAAACATAGTGCTACATTTGCCGCATCAAACCTTTTCCTTTTAAATTTAAAAAAAAAATCCCAAATAAGGGTATTATGTGTTCTAATTGGTTCTACACTAAATTGATTCAATTGACCATGTGGGCGAATGGATAATAGCTATAATAATGTACAATAAAGCACGTTGACCAAACATCCTGTGCAATCCACACCGTTGATACTACTTACCGGGGCAGTTTTAATATGTTTTATTACATATGAGTCCTGACAATCTATACTCTCTACTGTTTGCCACCTGAGCGATCCAGCCAAGGAGGTGGTGTTGGCACCAGCAAACGACAAGTGGCAAAGCAGATGGCTCTCTGCTTACCATAATTTCCTCTTCCATAATGCTTCAGGAGCATAACACGTGGAGCACACACTACACCAGCTCCTCGCGGGAATAACTAGCTACAGGGTACTCATTTTAAAGAGTGAACAAGCCTGACTAGCGCAGTTGCTCTAATTGTTTTCCAGATCACAAACTCCCTTGGCTTTTTTAATTCACTAAAGGAAACCCGAGAAAAAAGGGAAATAACTTCTGTTGATAATGTCCAAATAAAATGGGAATATTGCATTTGTGTACAATCAATATAGCATTGCTTTATGCAGGGGTAAAAAAAAGATACCTCTCAACAGAAGCATCAACTTCCTTTTTAAAACAAAAAACAAACCAGTGTTTCAGCTTCCTGTTTATAGGCACCATTTTAGCATAGATCCATTTATAAACTGCATTTCCACCCTCACAAAATGGGCATATGATCTAAATTTGCATGAAAAAAGCAAATAACACGGGAGCCTCCTGTCTGTGTCGAGACTCCTCTAATCCTGCAGAGGGCGCACCATGCACAAGGCTGCTTGGTTTGGCTTAGCTAGAGACACGCTTTTTGTCATTTCGCTGTTAGCTACAAACTTTTTCGTCATGTCCAAAATGTTGCAGGTTGTTAACACCTTTATAATGTAATAAACAGGAAGACAGGAAGTTGTTGAAATTGGTAACAGTGTCTCAGACCACATGCTCCTGACCTGTGGGGTGCCCCAAGGGTCAATCCTGGGACCCGTTCTGTTCAACCTCTACATGTTGAAATCAAAAGTATAGCGTCTAAACCAAGCTTGGAGGGACTTATCCATGCATTTGTCTCCAGTAGATTAGACTACTGTAACGGCCTGTTCACTGGCCTCTCCAAGCAACCTGTAAACAGCTGCAGTACATCCAGAACGCTGTGAACATTTTCAGAGTAGATGCCTGTCTCTCATCTTAAGGAAGACTCTTCCAGATTTTAGCTGCATCATCTTATTATTGCTGATCTTATTTACTGCATTCACAACGCTCTGAATAGTGATGGGCAAAGTGGAGCCTCATGAAACCACAAAGCATTTGAACCAAATGTTTCAAGGCTTTGAAACACCGTTTAAAACACTTCTACAGAATGACATCTAGTGGTATGTATACTACCACATCCACAGTGGTTTGAACCACATTTTATGTGCTATGGTTGCCAACAAAATAACACATTTCATCATTAAATTAATCTCACTTTTCACAAACAATCAACATGAGCATGATGAGAAAACACCTTTTTTGAACTTTGTGGGAGCAGGTTGAGACTTTATGGAGTCATAGGTTTGAGAGACTCGCTGTTCTTTGGTTTGTTTAAAGCCCTGTCAATGAACTTTGTCAATTGAAGGTTTGCGACAAAAGCCCCCTAATGAAACACTTGTGAAACAACAGCGGTTCAAGAACCATCTGAGTGCCATGACAAGCTTCACGAACCGTCTAGGTCATGTAATCAGTGTTTTGAATCAGTTTCTGGGGCAGTGTTTCGAAGTGCATATGCTTCGATTGCCTGTTTCAATACTGCTCGGCAGTCCGAACTGTCCCAAGTCTCCTGTTTACCTTCCCTGCACCCTTGTGCACTTTCAAAAAAATGCACACATCAGTCAATGGTGTAGTGCGGAAATAGTGAGAGTATTGGGACAGTGAGTATATCTATGACAAATAGGGCCGGGAATTACGAAATCCCTAACAATTCGATGCAATGAAAGATACTTGGCTCTCGATACGATAATATAATTATTAAGCAATACATGTGATAATCGATATATTGCTCATGATATGCTGCCATATATCACTATTTTCTAAAGAACCCAATACAACATACAACATTTTTCTTTGTTAAACCACGACATTCATAAACTCAAAATGAAACACACCCATTTTAATTATCAAAACAGTCAAAATGTCAAATGTTTTGCGTAAGCAAAATAATTTGGGAATTTATACGAAAAATTACACATGGCGATATATCGATACAGTAGCCCACAATATTAATACAGTATCACCAAATTTAGTATCACGATATATCAATATTTTTATATTTTGGCACACCACTAATGACAAACATAGATTGTAATTTAATTTTTTTAAATGTTTTATTCAAACGCAATGATGATGCGTCTGCTGACTTCCTGCTCAAACTTGCAGAGCTGACATCTGCTCAAAGTACATAATCGTAAACGTCAACACAACAAAGTGCAGCGATACATGCTGAGGGCCCCACCAATTTAGCTGCAGCTCCAGGTCGCAGGTGGATATTTTTTCTTTGTGCTAAAATGGTAACACTCAATTTTGTATGTCTCCTTTTTATTAAACATCCAAACACTACGATGCACTGCCATAGCCAAACGCACACATGTTCTTTTACAACATAATTTCATAATGGCAATGCCAATTCAGCTCCAATTCTCCTCATTAATATCATGTTACAAGCTGCACATTCACTAATGATAAAGCAGCCTTTTGCCCATTCCTGTTTAAAATGGAGGACTCGAGATAAAAAACAAACTGACACCTCTACTCGTTGTCCCCTCTCGCCTCTGCCAGAGAAAGACCACAACCCTGATAGCATTTTTTTTCTCATGACGTTCCCCTTCTTGTTGGCTCCCACAGTGGACCATTCTTTTCATTCACTGCCCAGGCACCAGATGGAGCCGCTCGACTCTGCCCCACCCCAGGGCTCTGTCTCTCCTCTGAGTAGGTACAGAGCAAGACTTGTTTTCAGCATCACCACTAGTGCTTCTATTCAATCTATGTTCACATAAATCATTGCAATAGCTACGTTCTGATTTCTATCTACAGCTTGCGTAAGGCTTGCATGGCGAATACGCTTCTTTCTGCTAATAATTTTTGCCCTAAGGAACCTCTTACCCAAGGTTACCCCCTACAGGCTTGATTGCAGCAAAGACACAAAAACATTTTCTCATGCATTTAAAAAAAATATATTTCCATCTTGCACAAAATCCGCCTTCTCTGCAGCCTCCAAAACAAATAACAGATGGTGGTCAGCTGGTTTTATGCAACCCTACTTCTGCTGGATACATCAGCATACAGAAATATATACAATGTTTGAATTGGAGATCACAAAAAATTAGTAATTTATATTCAATAAGATGAAACAAAATGTCGGAGACGTTGCTAAGTGAAATGAGCTGTACGGTAGTTTGGTGTTATATAAAGGAGGCGTGTGGCGAGACCCTGCAGGTGTTCAGAGGGGTGTGAAGTGTTCCCCTGTACAGACTGTAGATGGCAGAGAAGAACAAGGAGCATGAAACAAATTTCTCTCACTCTCTTTAGGCTGCAGCATAGTGATTTCAAACAATGCTCTATGGAAATGTTAAGGTATTTTAGATGGTGCTGGATGTTCTTATACTGGCCTTTCTTTGATGTTAATGTTAAAGTGACAGTTGAGCTCTTGATCTGGATTAAAGAGGCATTTTAGTGTTGAGTAATTGTTAAGGCAAGACAATACAGGCACAATTATTAAAATGTTTTACAATGTTTTGTTTTTTGGTCAGTTTACGCATTCAACATACATGCTTTCATGCAGAAACAAAATTGTCCAGTCTGCACCTACAGATATTTTGTTATTTAATTTAACTTGCATTTAGAGATTTATTTATTTATTTGAATTTTTCAATCAGATCTAGTTTATTCAGTCACTAATTAATAAATTCAAAACCCGGGAAATGTTGTTGTATGAAATTAAGCAAGAAACCAGATTTATTTTATTATTTTAATTTTTCAGATTTTATGTCCCAAAATGTGACATTTTGGCCGTTTTTATAAATAAAATTCCTTATATTAATAAAAAAAGAAAAAAACATTACATGACAAAAAACATACATTTAGGTCACATGTGAGTAAACTATCGAGGAATTTTCAAATTAATGTCTCTAAATGAAAGTGGTCCTGGAGTGTCTCAGTTTGATTAATTGTAATGCAACTGGATAGTATTAAGTCATTGAATTTTTTAAAAATCATTTTGGTTATGGGAACCGCATGACCATTCAAAATATCAGGAGGGAAGCTGTTTGAGACACATAGCTTACGTTGTATCTATATCAACTTTTTTCTTAATTTAGTTTAATTTTCATTCATACCTATATTAATATTGTAACAAACGCCCCCTGGTACCAAATTCAATATCAATCACAAATATTAACAGAAACCTTTTACAATTAGAAGGAATTTAACAAATGTTATTAAA
Source organism: Chaenogobius annularis (assembly GCA_015082035.1). Taxonomy (NCBI): domain Eukaryota; kingdom Metazoa; phylum Chordata; class Actinopteri; order Gobiiformes; family Gobiidae; genus Chaenogobius; species Chaenogobius annularis. The sequence continues at coordinate 3,289,918 of BJKM01000001.1, forward strand.
TCCTGGACAATGCTTGTAAAACTTTGGGATGCAGTGAAATAAAAAAAAAAACACGTGTATGTTTTGTAAAAATGAAATAAGTATCTGACAAATCAATCACAAATCTCCAGTTATAATGCTGGATTTAAGAGGAAATTTCAATCATTACTCATAGTTGAATCATCTCAACAAAGCCCCAAAAACAAGGCCTGAAAAAACAGAAAATGGCCCGAAACCAACCTCCGCGAGCCCTCACTGGAAGAAGGGCTCTGACCATAAACTTAACAGGGCCATTATTTAACATAATAGGTAAAGGCCCGGGTACTTTGGAGGACACAACTTGTCATCCATCACGATTTTACCAACACTTGTATGATTACAGAAGCTGCCAATGAGCTGCATAAATCACAGCCTAAAGCCCCGAGGTGGGCAAATAAATCAGCAAACATTAGCGCGGCCTCTCCATTTTTCAGATAACCAGGACAGCTTTATAATCATTCTACAGTCTTCTCCATAAAAAGAGCCCATGGTAAATAAACTTCCTCACAGTATGGGTAACTCCGCTCGAGATGATCCTGAACGGCAAATAGGTTGTGTTAAACAACATTCAAGAATTTATTGTTATGTAATTTCAGATGGAATATTATAGTCCAGCAGCTGAACTACAATAGGACGTTTTTCGACCAGACGCTGTTTCCAGTGTGTCCTCCGCTAATTTTCCGCTGGGCTCCGAAAGCTTAGATGTAAATGTCTGCTTTCAAGTGTGTCAGAAATTTGATGCACCGTTTTTTTTTATCTAACAGCGGATATAGGCAACAGCATGTGGTGACTTCTTCAAAATGGCAGTGACAGCAAATAAGTCACATGACTGAAACCCATGAATAGAATATTGTGATGTCACGTGAACGTAATGACACAACAAAAAACAGGTAAAAATGCATTTTGACAAAACTCTGACCTCCCATCCACCTCAATTTTAAGGTATGGGGACTTAAGAATGTTGCAATATTAGGTAAACCCATCAGAATGTATTACCACTTGGTGATGACTGACATGATGCTTCGATGTAATTGGCTTTTGGAGAAACAGTGCCCTAGCCACGTGGAGGGCAAGTTTGACATTAGGCAAAGCAAAAAATGGATGGCTAACGCTGCACCCTGTTGAAGAAAGGTGCAGAAAGAAGAAGGGACGGAGTGAATTCGAGAAGGATAATCAGATCCAAGCTCCAATATCCCCCATTTCTCATCGGGGGAGGAGGGTTTTGTAGGCAACACACCTTCTAGGAGGATCACAGGGTTCCTGGTGTGAAGGGGTCATACATGTTTGTGTTACAGATAAGGGGCAGTGTCTCTGTGCCTGCGGCCGTGCACAGGGTGGAAGTGTGATTACGACGATGTCTGTATAGGTGAGATGAGAGCAACACAATCGTCATGAGTTTCTGGAGGTGTCAGAGAAAGCGAGCACTGAGGTCATAGTGAGGGATTTGTAGTCTTTTAAAATGTGCGCGTCAAGTTTCGCAATAATTCGTGTTTTTTATGTCAATGATTATAAGCCCTATTTACATGGAATTTGTTTTGGTGAAGACTGAAAAATGGAAATTACTCCATGCCCTCTGTTTTTTGTGCTTCGGTCTGCTTGCACGGGATAAACAATGTCAGTAATCTGATTGTTTTACAGAGTTTATTTTGGAAATGGTGGCCTAATATATCCGATTCTACAAAATCCTGACAGCAGTTGCATTGAAGGGCGACAGGGAAATACAGATTAAACAATGTTCATAGGAAATTTGAAAATGTCCCATCATCCCCTGTCCTTAGACCCTCCTTCTTGGCAACCACAGTGAAGGAGAAATCCTACTTCCACGGACGGACTTCAATTTGCAGATTACCTGTGGAGCCAGAACAACTCAGGAGGAGAGAGGGTGGTTCATATAGCAACACAGTTCATCCATGGAGATGAAGAGCCGTTCATCTAGAGTAGAGAGCGTTCCTCCAGGCAGTAGAGGAGCATACGGATCTACAGGTCAGCATCGACAGTGTCTGTCAGTATTCCTCGAGGGGGGTGGAAGAAGAAGAGAAGCTCAAGCTGCCATACTTCCACAGCATAGTTGCTCCTAGGGCAGCATAGCTGGGACAATGAAGGTTTTTATTTCTGTTCCTATCTGGCCGGACTATAAGATATTTCAAAGAGGAACATTAAAGCCTGGTCTTAAATGAAGAGACTGTGTCAGCCTCTTTAACATGGACAGGGAGCTGTTTCCATAACACAGGAGCTTGGTACTTCCTACTGTGCTTTTAGAGACTCTAGGGGCCACCAGAAGTCCAGCAGTTTAAGAGCAAAGTGCTCTGTTTGGATGATATGGTACTATAGCATATTTGAGGTAGAATGGGGTAAGCTTTGTAAGTCAGGAGCATATAAAAAGTAACCAGAATTAGACCGAGTACTGAACCCTGCGGTACACTGTACTCTACTTTAGAACAAGGTGAGGAGCACTGGTTTACATTAACAAACTGTTACTTATCCGATAAATAGGATTTAAACCAGCTGCGGGCTGCCCTTCTGACACCTACATCACATTCAAACCTCTGCAGTAGAATGTTGTGGTCGATGGTGTCAAACCCTGCTCTGAGGTCCAACAGAACCTGTGGTGATTGTCCTGTAGGTGGCGCAAAGCTGTTTAACTGCAACTTTCAAGGATTTTGAAGACAAAGGGTGAATTTGATATAGGTCTATATTTCACCAACGATCACGATTAAGATGAAGCTTTTTCAATGGTGGTTTAATGACAGCATGTTTGAAGGACTGTGGCACATAACTGCTTCTATTTTAGGTTTTTATCAAAATATACCTTTACTGTAGCGTCAACCCTAGTTTCTTACCCCGTAGTTGTGGTCTTAACCATTCAAACTTTTCCAAAGAGATACTGCTTCGTCAGCTGTTGCCACAACGACAGTGTCATACTTTTTAAAAAACTTTTTAATTTTAAAATAAGTATATATTTTGCAAATTTAATAAAACATTGCAAAAGAGTATTCTGAATCTAAAATGTTAACATAAAATGGACCATAGAGACATTTTGAGTGGATCAGCTTCAGCCCAAAACATAGGCCTATCTCAGGACCTCTGAGTTTGTTAAAAAAATGTACTATTTGGGGGGATTTTTACACACATGGACATTTCACACTGGACTGAAAATACAGAAATTGTTCATGAATAGACCTATTGCATTTAACCCAAGGACTATCGGCAGTTGTTTTGTATTCTTTATTTAACATGTGTACAGGAGTTTGTCTTTGCCTTAAGTGCATCTGTATCATAAATCAAAACCTTGTGTATGTTTAAACAGCTCTGCTGGCATATTCACAGCCAGTATCTTATCCCACACACATTCTAATATATAAACGTATAGACACACACAGTCCCCATCTCGTCGCCATCTGCGTGTATGTACTGTATTAATGGGAGCCAATAATGGCGCTCTGCTTGGTTTACAGTGACGCTTTATGATGGATGTTGCAGAGTTTAATTGGGAATAACGGGTTTCTTATTGGGGCATCATTCTTTTACAATATGGTGCATATAATAGACTTTCTAAAGGACACAGAGAAGGGATGCCATGAATGTAAATGCTCTTGTCATGTTTATGAAAAATCCCTATCAAGTTAATATAATACGTAGGTCATATAACATATAGAACATTTTCTACAATTGAAATTTGCACAAAGGTACCACTCACAGCTCAGTAATTGTTTGATGCCTGCAGGACTGTACTTACATTCCATGCTGTTTGTGCTGACAGTGCTTCTAGACTCCATTAAACTAATATATATGAACTCTAAATTGCAGTGTTTTCTTATTTAATTCTTCAGCCAAGGAGAAACTAACTTCTCTAGATGCAATGAGTTATTGTGAAGTCAATCTTTTATGTTTTATCTGTGGAAAATGTGGCTTCTGTATCAACAATTCTTTAATGCCAATGAGGCAACCTGGCCCCAAGGAACCTTTATCCTAATCTTGTGCTAGCCTTGTTGGGAGTGCCCATAGATATCTTAGTTCACGCTCTCTCCATCTCTGCCTATAGGGAGTGTTGTGAGGGAGAGGACGCCAGGACCAAACACATGGTCTCCCTTTCTAACCAATATATTTATATAAAACAAAGACGATGCTATTGCTGAGGTTGCTCCTGACAACCTTTTATCGAACTACAGTATGATTTCTATGGGGAACTAGCTGTGTAATTGGCCTACTATGCATGTTTTAGTTTGACAGCAAAATGAGGAAACAGACTCATATATAAAAATAACAAAGAACTCACAGAAAGACCCAACACTGACTGGGAATTGAACCTGAGACCTTCTTGCTGTGAGGTAAGAATCCTAATGACCTGACCTCTGCACCAGCTTCGGATTAAACGACTTTCACAAAGGACAATGTCATGAAAAGAAATATTGTTATGGCAGAAACACCGTTATCATGGCCACAGAACCCTGCTTGGCCACATCTCAGGCCTTTGATAAATACAAAGTGCAGTGGAGTGGAGTGCTCTTGATTAGCTTCAGCTCCGATAGCTGGCCCTGTACTCTGATGACTTTCTTCCACTCAATCTTAATTAGCGAGTGGAGATGCTTTCGCAGGTTTGATGAGGTCAAAACCATTCATTTTCCAGCCCAGCGGGGACCTTCCTCGCATCTCCCCTTAGTATTGACACTCTGGGGTAATCATATCGCTGACCTCTCTCGCGCTTCACTGCCCCCTATGCCTCTTACAGAGCGTTGCGGCGGTCCAGTCTGGATGTGGTAAAACTGCATCAATCCCGTCGGAGGTCACTGGGGGAGGCAGTGGGATAGTCAGAGGTTGCGCGTGTGGGCTGACAAATAACTGTCTAGACAAATACACACCTCCATGCATTTGCTTTTGTTAGCAGCACATGAGCCATGGAGCACTGATCATCACTGTGATATGTGCCAGGCTGGACAAAGAACAGAGACGATGAAGAGTGAATCAGTGAATAGTGTTTTTCAAGAACTAATCATGAAAGAAAAACCATAAATGCCTGCCTCTTGCAAACCCTTGCAATCTAAAACAATTTTGTAATCAACAGTCCCTTGTATAAACTATGTCAGATGATTGGTGTGGTCCAAAGATTGGGAAAAAAATATACAATGCTGTTTCAGAAGTGACAGGATTTGATTTAAAAAACAATTAATAAGAATAGTGAAGTATGAAGTGTTATACGCGCTTTGAATTTAATAACTTCGGAGTAAACGCAAACAGAAGCTCTGGCCAGCTATTGACTGCCATAAATGAAATTCATTATGTCTTCTTTTTTAATGTTCTTTTATTTTTTCAGTTTTTAAGAGAAAAGTAGGTTGTTTTTACCTTGAGATCTTTCGGTGAGCATCTGTCACCTTACTCAGAAGTGTTATCATCAGCTGTAATGTGTCACTTATCAGCTGGTCTCCCTGGATGTGGCCAGTGCTGCTCATACATCCTGAGGACAAACTAGAACCTGGTTAAAAATGCAACACAGTATACAAAATACCAGGCAAAATATGCAGTAAATCATATATCGGAGAAACAGAGATGAGTTTCAGAACAAGGAAAAGGGAACATCAGAAGGAATGTGAAAAACAAACTACTAACTAGGGCACAGAAAGAGAGAGCACACCAGGAAAACCTAAAAAATCCTCCATATCATGTCATGGATTGGGACAACTCAAAAATAACGATAGAAATGCTGGATATAGGAGGCGATAGAGATCAGGAAATGAGGCACATCAACAATGAACAGAGATGAAGGAGCTTTCATGCTCTCACACGTCTGAGACACGCTTCTCCAGGGATCATCGGGCAGCAGGGAGTGTGGCCAGTGCGGCAGCTATGGGAAGATCAGCTGATAAGTAACATGTCACAGCAGTCGGATGACGCTTCTGAGGAAGGTGACATACTTTTGAATTTAAAAATGATCAACTGTTGACAATGTTTAATAGAATACATTCATTTGGCCATGAGGTTGGCCATGGTGGCAGTGTTGTTAACAGCTAAAGTTACAAGTCTGATATTTTAGCCATGGGTCTAGCTTTATTATCAAATAAAATAATATGGGCTTACCATTGTTTAGCCATTTTCTAAGGGCCAATATAGTTGGCTACTCGTCATATTAGGTGGCATAGGCTGATCTGTTGATTCAAGAGGAAACGCTACTTTTTCAGGTTTCATGGCAAATGATGTGGAATAGTCCAGCCACAATTGTGTCTTAATGGAGGCAATCCGAAAAGTAAACAGATTGTTCTGTAGATTTTAAAATACAGCGGGTAGTGGTGTATTTACTGCAAAGCTGCCATTAGCGTTCTTAGATTTCCACTTTACTGTTCTTCAAGTTTTTGTATCTATATTTTCCCCAATATAATGTATCTCCTAAAAAGTAAGTGACAGAGCAGCTCTTCTACATTATAATGAATGGATTGCTTCCCCCACAGAGGTCCGTTTGTGAGTGTTCCTTCGGCGGCCGAATGTATCTTTGAAAATTAAAAAAAGCAACTTCCGGTCATAGTGTCGCATTGAGTGGATGCACCTCACACCTCTGCTGCCAATCTTAGTTTTAAAATCATCATTTGACCCACCTATTCCCAAAGAAAAAGGATGAGAGATGAGTAAACAAGGAAGACACAAGTCAGGTAGCGCACGGGACCAAAACAGCGAAAAGCTGATGGCCCACGGCCCTACTGTAAAGCGTCACAAGCTAACGAGGCTAGTGAGGCTAACGAGGCTAACGAGACTAATATAGCTGACATAGCGAGCAAACCTGAGAGTCACATTCCTTCCCTGCCGGACGCGCGGGGTCCTTCCGGCCCAGATTGAGACTCTCGCGACTTCTTTGCCTCGTAAGGGGGAGAGAATGTAATTAGTCATCGGTTATGGCTCAAGATGTTATGGCCGAGGTGCAGCGTGCCATGGAGTCTCTTAGAGCCAAGTTGTTAGCTGTATAGTTCCGGCCGTGTCTAATGCAGTGGCCACTCGGCTGAGGGCAGAGGGAGTAACCAGGGAACGCATGGAGGAAGTTGAGCAGCGTGTTTCAGACAATACGGATGATCTGCAGACAGGAAGATGAGATGGAGGCGCTGTGGGCCAGGGTGACAACTCTGGAGTCGGAACAATAGCATGCTGTTGTCCTAACTTGAGGCTTGTGGGGGTCTCGGAGGGAGAAGAAGGGTTGATACAGAGAGTTTCTTGGATAAGATTATTCCTGAGCTCCTTGTTGGCTCAGGAGTTGAAGTTCTCCCCCATCATAATTGAAAGAGCACGTCACCTGGGCAAACCAAGTCCAGCAGGTGATAAACCACGGGGCCTGATAATGAGGTTTCTTAACGATCGTGTGAAGAAACGTGTCTTGAAGGCTGCAAAGGACCAGAGGAACCAGGGAAAAGCCCCCAAAGTCTGGCCCAGGTCAAAGAACTCCTCCCTGGGCTAAGTCCCGGCACCAGACTGGCCCAAAAGGACCAGCAGACCCAGGGGAACTGCCCCAAAGTCCTGCCCATATCAAAGCACTCCTCTCTGGGCTAAGTCCTGGCACCAGACTGGCCCTAAAAGGACCAGAGGAACCAGGGAAAAGCCCCCAAAGTCTGGCCCAGGTCAAAGCACTCCTCCCTGGGCTAAGTCCCGGCACCAGACTGGCCCAAAAGGACCAGAGGAACCAGGGAAAAGCCCCCAAAGTCTGGCCCAGGTCAAAGCACTCCTCCCTGGGCTAAGTCCCGGCACCAGACTGGCCCAAAAGGACCAGCAGAACCAGGGGAACTGCCCCAAAGTTCTGCCCATATCAAAGCACCTCTCTGGGCTAAGGCCTGGCACCAGACTGGCCCTAAAAGGACCAGAGGAACCAGGGAAAAGCCCCCAAAGTCCTGCCCCTATCAAAGCACTCCTCACTGGGCTATGTCCCGGCACCAGACTGGCCCAAAAGGACAAGCAGAACCAGGGGAACTGCCCCAAAGTCCTGCCCATATCAAAGCACTCCTCTCTGGGCTAAGTCCTGGCACCAGACTTTATATTGCACGTCTATAGATAATAAAATATTATTAGGCACTATTTAGGCCTATTTTATAGGTTTTTGAACAGAGTTATGAATGTAAGGATAAAGTAGGTAGATATGCACTGGTTAAAGGGAACATTAATCGAAAGGTTTTCACTCTTTTAAAGGGAGTAATATCACTGTCTATGCTGATGTCCTGGACCTGATTGTAAACCACTTCGAGGGAACCCTAATTTGTGGCGATTGGAAGAAATTAATGATCAGACTTCGCAGGAAATAGTTAAGAAAATTATCTTTCCCAAACAGAGATATTATGAGAGTGTATAAAAATGTTCTAAATTACTATCTTGGAAACTTAAAAAACAACAAGCTGAAAAAGCAATTTTTTAAATATGGGACGGGCAAAATAATGTTATCTTACCCAAAGAAGACCAAATTCAATCATTATTTAAATCCTTCAATAAAAAACGTTTTTTTCAAAAATTCCAGACGATAAAGAAAATCATACCCTCAATTTGCCTGTTATGTCAGAAGAACAAAATAAAAAATTAGGAGCAGAAATAAAAGTTTTGGAAATACAAGGTGCAATCAAAAGCTTAAAGAACAATAAATCTCCAGGTAGAGATGGGTCCACCTCAGAGTGGTATAAAGCTTTAAAAGACACACTTACTCCTTTCCTTTTGGCAACTTAAGAAAACTCAGACCCCTCCTAGTTGGAAAGAGGCCATCATATCCCTGATACCAAAAAAAGGGAATGATCGACTGGAGTGTGCCTCATACAAACCCATTTCAGAATCAGAATCAGAATCAGAAAGGGTTTATTGCCATTGTCAATGAACAAAATTCACAAACATAGGAACTTGTCTCGGCATTAAGGTGCAACATAAAACACTGAGTCAATAAATAAAAACAACATATATTCAATCAAAGGGCATGCATTAAGAAACAATTTAAAATTACTATAGTATAAAATAAAAATAGGCATTACTATGTACACAAGAGTTACAGTTAAAATTTACAGTTGTGAGTGAGTGACAGTGCAGTGAGTGATTGAATAGTTGCAGTTAAAGTGGCAGGTGTTAAGAAGTGTTCATGAGTCCAACGGCAGAGGGAAAGAAACTATTCTTGTGGCGGGAGGTTCTGGTCCGGATGGACCGTAGCCTCCTGCCTGAGGGGAGTGGTTCAAATAGACCATGTCCAGGGTGAGAAGGGTCAGCTGTGATCCGACCTGCTCGTCCCAGAGCCCTGGAGACGTACAGGTCCTGCAGAGATGGAAGTCTGCAGCCGATCACCTTCTCAGCAGAACGCACAATGCGCTGTAGTCTCTGTTTGTCCCTGGCTGTGGCTCCAGCGTACCACACGGTGATGGAGGAGGTGAGGATGGACTCAATGATGGCCGTGTAAAACTGCACCATCATCTGCACTGGCAGCTTGGCTTTCCTCAGCTGCCGCAGGAAGTACATCCTCTGCTGGGCCTTCTTGATGAGGGAGCTGATGGAGGGCTCCCACTTGAGGTCCTGGGTGATGGTGGTGCCGAGGAAGCGGAAGGAGTCCACGGTGGTGATGGGGGAGTCTGTCATGATGAGGGGGGGGGCTGGGGGGCTGGGGGGCTGTGACTTTCCTGAAGTCCACGATCATCTCCACTGTCTTCTGGGCGTTGAACTATAGGTTGTTACCACTGCACCAGGACACCAGCCGGTCCACCTCCCTCCTATAGACAGACTCATCCCCGTCCGAGATGAGCCCCGATGAGGGTGGTGTCGTCCGCAAACTTGATAGATTTTACGGAGTCGTGGCTGGAGATGAGAGAAAGACTGAGCTGGAGAAAGTACACAGCCCTGACGGAGCTCGGAGGCAGTGCGTACGGGGAAGCATGTCTCAGACACTCGGACTATTAGCACAGGAGCTCCAGTCAGGAAGTCAGTGATCCACCTGCAGGTGGAGTCAGGGCACGTTGAGCTGGGAGAGCTTGTCCTGGAGCAGAGCAGGGAGGATGGTGTTGAACGCAGGAGCTGAAGTCCACAAACAGGATCCTGGCGTAGGTTCCCGGGGAGTCCAGATGCTGCAGGATGAAGTGGAGTGCCAGGTTGATGGCATCGTCTACAGACCTGTTGGCTCTGTAGGCGAACTGCAGGGGGTCCAGCAGGGAGGAGGTGAAGGACTTGAGGTGGGGCCAGATCAGGCGTTCAAATGACTTCATGACTACAGACGTCCAGCGCCACTAGGCCTGTAGTCATTAAGTCCAGTGATCCGGGAGCTTCTTGGGGACAGGGACAATGATGGACAGACTTGAAGCAGGCTGGGACGTGGCATGACCCCAGGGAGGTGTTAAAAATGTCTGTGAAGACGGGGGGGTCAGCTCTCCTGCGCAGTGTCTTAATGTGGCAGGAGAGACGCCGTCTGGTCCAGCAGCTTTTCGGGGGTTGGATTTCCGAAATAGCCTGTTTAACATCCTGTTCCTGAACTGAGAGAGTGGTGGGGGAGGTGGGGAGACCAGGTTTGGGTTGGCGGAGTTGGCCACCGTGGGGATGGGGGTGGTCACATCAAACCTGGGAGTAGAAGGTGTTAAGTTGCTCAGCCAGTTTTCGATTGTCTGCAGCAGGGGGGGCTCGGGGCTTATGGTTGGTGAGAAGCCGGAGCCCCCGCCACACGGAGGCGGGGTTGTTGTCAGAGAACTGCTGCTTCAGACGCGTATTGTACTGTGATCTCGCTCGAGAAATCCTCTTTGCTAAATCCATACTTTGCATCTTCATGTAGCGCCCCCTGTCACCAGCCCTGTGCGCTGCTGCCTTAACTGCCTCAGTTTTGGAGTGGAACCAGGGTTTGTCATTGTTGAAAGTGACTTTGGTTTGTGTTTCCTATGATGCTGTCCTCACAGAATCGAATGTATGACGTCACAGTGTCCGTGTACTCATCCAAACTATCTGTGGCAGCTCTGAAAACCTCCCAGTCTGTAATGTCGCACGTAGCTCCTCCGCTGCCTCATTGGTCCACCTCTTAGATTTCCTCACTGCAGGTTTTGAGAGCTTCAGCCTCTCTCTGTTTGTGGGGATCAGGTGAACCATGGCGTGATCTGAAAAGTCAAGTTGAAAGCCGAAAGCCGAAAGCCGAGCTGTGCCACATGCACGTTTGTGCTCGGTGGGATGTAAACAACAGCCAGAATGAATGAAGCGAACTCACCTGGAGAGTAGAATGGTTTGCAGTTAATGAAGAGATATTCCAGATCAGGAGAGCAGTGCTTGGAGATCACAGTCACATCCGATGACCAGGCCTTGTTGATGTAAAAACAGACTCCTCAGCAGCATGTTTTTCCCCAGAGAGATCCCTCTGGCGGTCAGCACGAAGAAGCTTGAAGCCCTCATGTTGCACGGCGTCGTCCGGGACCGGCTCACTGAGCCATGTCTCCGTGAAGCACAAAACAGGAGATTAAGAAAAGTCTCTGTTTCGTCTCATCAGCAGCGCCAGTTCATCCATTTTGTTGGAGAGTGAGCGAACGTTAGAGAGGAAAATTCAGGGTAAGGCCGTCCTAGTGCCGCATCTACGGAGGAGTACGAGGGCGCCGGCACGTTTTCCTCGCCTGCAGCTTCTCACTCTTTTAGCCAAAGAAGAGCTAATTCTGCAGCAGAAGCTAAAAAAAACTGGAACTAGGTCCGTAGGAGTTGTGGTTCGGAAGGACAAAAGCTCTTCAATTGTATATATATATACACCCCAATTAGTCCAAAAAAATGGAACAAATACTCCCAAATTTAATCCACAATGATCAAAACAGGATTCATTAACCAACGACAAACACAAGATAACCTAAGACGATTCTTACACATAATGAGCCAAATACAAAAACAACAAAACAAAGCAGTAATAATTAGTGTGGACACTGAGAAGGCTTTTGATTCTGTTAGCTGGCCATATTTATTTAAAGTGCTAAACAAATTTCAAATCGAAGATTTAATTATACAAAATATTGGGGCGCTTTAGAATGGTCCAACATCAAGAATTAAAATCAATGGTCATCTGAAAGATCCACTGACTCTGGAAAGGGGGGTCAGGCAGGGCTGCGCTTGGTCTCCCCTCCTGTTTGCTTTGTATTCGGAACCGTTGGGCCAATTTATTAGACAATCAAAAACCATCCACGGTGTTACAATTGATTGGACGGAACATAAAATTGCCTGCTAAGCAAATGATGTTCTATTGTATTTGACCAAACCAGAAATTTCCATCCCTAATGTGTTTTTCTTCAAAAAATTGGTCCAATGTCTGGATTCAAAATAAATGTACAAAAACATGAAACTATCTCATGTTTGCGCCCCCCTCTGACCTTCAGAAAGACCTACCCATTTAAAAGGCTTACGGAATCTCTTAGATATTTGGGTGTGGTACTCCATAGAGACCTATCAACAATTTTGGAGAAAATTATACCCCTCTTTTTACTGCTATAAAAAAAGATCTTGAAAAATGGAACCCTATTGAAGTCAAAGGAATTAAACTATAAAAATGAATGTTTTGCCCAGGTTTCTCTATACGTCCAGACTCTCATACTTTATGAGTGGAATAAAGCAAGCTCAAGATTTATATGGCAACGAAAAAAAAACTCAACATTTTACAGTTATCAAAAGAAAAAGTAGGCTGGGGTTTGCTTTGTTTGAAAAATTGCTTTGTTTCAACTCAGCTCAGATCCTTGTTGTGTTGGTGTGACCCAGAATTTGAAGCTCAATGGAAATTTATTGAGATTGGTGTTGTGCCGGGAGTTCCCGTGCAGGCCCTGCTGGCGGATGGTAAACAGTTGAGTCATTTGGGGGGGTCGAGAACCCCTGGGTTCTGTTCTTGCAACATGGAGGGAGCTGATCAAAACATACAAACTAAACAAAGATGTTAACATCTTAAATTGGTTGGCTTACGATCAAAATTTCACACCTAACAGCATAGACTCAAGATTTAAAGTCTGGACAACAAAAGGTATAAAGGTGTGTTACCAGATTGTAAAGGAGTATCATTTGAAGAGCTTTGAAGAGTTGAAAGAATCTTTTGACTTAGAGAAACAGGACTTTTTTTGGTATTTACAAATAAGGAGTTATTATAATCAAGAAATCAAAAAGAATGACGACCTCCATAGCCCTTTGACTGAAATATTTATCAATATACAAATGTATTAACAATCTGGGCAGTTACTCTACTGATTATATTAAGGGTAAATGGGAAAGAGAGGGTCACTTTATTCTGGATGATGAAGAGTGGGAAAATATATGTACATCTGAAAAACACAGGGAAATACTGACTGTTGGAGAGGATATGGCAGCCAGGAGGCAAATCACTATCATGTGTTTTGGGATTGTCCTGTTGTTCACAAGTATTGGACTGAGATCAACAAAGCCTTACAGACAATTTATGACATCACCATCCCAATGGATTTCAGAACTATGTATTTCAGCATCAGGACTCCTGCCATGAATACAATTGGCAGTTATCTCTGTAGCATCCTCCTGGCAGCAGCAAAAAAGGTGCTTACAAAAAAATGGATGACACAAAACGCACCGACAATCAAGGACTGGACTAACATTATACTGGACATTCACAAAATGGAAAAGATTACTTGGACTGAATTTGAAAATGGACGTATTTGATAGACTGTGGACTAGATGGGACGTTTGCTTTGGGCTCTGTGTGCTATGGTTTTTGTCTTCTTTTTTTCTCATTTATGGCTGTTGTTGGATGTCTGCTTGTTTTGGTTTATGCCTCCTCTCTCTTGTCCTGTTCTGTTCTTCTGTGTTCTGTTTTGTTATCATTTTGAAAAATAAAAGCATTTAAATAAAAAAAAAAGAAAAGAAGAAAAAGCATCCTAAAAAAGAAACTTCTTCTTGTACACCATATTTCCATAAACTTTGTTATCCAAAATGATTTGTAATGTTTTCATCAGTGTTTACTTATCTTCAAAAAGCAAAAGAAACAAAACAAATGTGTTCTTTCCAGCATATTTCTGACCAGATGGAAGGACCTAAAACAGGATGTATACAAGTATATCTGCGTTGTGACTGTGCACGTTCAGGTTTAGCACAGTGGTTGAATCATCCAGGAAGTACCTGCTGGTGCTGGGACAGGCTCCAGCCCCCACAGTCTCTAATGGATAAACAGAACACAGCAAATGAATAAATACTTAGTTGGAGGTTTGGATCTCTGTAACCATTGTTTTAAAATACACTTTTTTTGTATTTCACACTATATAAATTAATTAATGGGGGGGAAAGGCCCTGTAAAATGAAACAATTTAGCAGTAACGTGTGGTGACTTTTATCAATGAGCAAGCAGACTTGGGGTGTTCATCAATATTTAGTGGATGATAACATTTGCATGCAAAAGTGGAAGAAAAAAGATGCATAAGTTAGTCTTGAACCCGGCTCTCCCACGCATAAGGCAAACATTAAACTTACTGAGCTAAACTGCCATGGCCATATAATATGCTGAATGGATTCAATAGTGTAACTTCTCAATTCATGAAACAACTAGCTCTCTATGTTATTAAAGGACTAACTATATTTCTTTCTAACGTCTAATCATTAGATACTTGAACAGAGCATTAGCCACAAACAAAGACTTGTCTCTAAAAGATAGTTTTTAAGTCTGTTTGTTGTTCGCTGTTCCAACATCCAAGATTGTCCTCAGTGCACAGGTGTCGACCACCAAAACAAGCTGCTGTCCGCTCAGGTTGTAAAATGTTGTAAACATGTTAGAGAGAGGAACATGAACGAGCCTCTGTTCAAGGTAAGGGAGTGTGAATGGGTGAGAGACCCTCACTGGCCTGTAGTGGCCACTAAAAGCCATGATGCTTCAACAGACAGAGCTGCGAGGAAAACAGGCTTATTTGGATATATTATCAGAACAATTTAGTATAAATATATTAATATAGTTGTGACCGTACGCCACTGCTATGTAGTTGTTATCCAAGTATAGATTTTAATTATTTCCACTACTTTTGATATGTTGGATTAAGTTGAGAACAATCATTTCCCTTCAAGTACTGTTATACAAACCCTTGATCAGAATCAGAATCAGAAAAGGTTAATGCCATTGTCGATGAACAAAATTCACAAACATAGGATCTTGTCTCGGCATTAAGGTGCAACATAAAACACTGATCAATAATAAAAACAACATATATTCAATCCAAAGGACATGCATTAAGAAACAATTTAAAATGACTATAGTATAAAATAAAAATAGGCATTTCTATGTACACAAGAGTTACAGTTAAATTTACAGTTGTGAGTGCAGAAAGTGACAGTGAGTGATTGAATAGTTGCAGTTAAAGTGGCAGGTGTTTAGAAGCGTTCATGAGTCCAACGGCAGAGGGAAAGAAACTATTCTTATGGCGGGAGGTTCTGGTCCGGATGGACCGTAGCCTCCTGCCTGAGGGGAGCGGTTCAAATAGACTATGTCCAGGGTGAGAAGGGTCAGCTGTGATCCGACCTGCTCGTCGCAAAGCCCTTGAGACGTACAGGTCCTGCAGAGCTGGATCACCTTTGCAGCAGAACGCACGATGTGCTGTAGTCTCTGTTTGTCCTTGGCTGTCCGAGATGAGCCCGATGAGGGAGGTGTCGTCCGCAAACTTGATCAGTTTTACGGAGTCGTGGCTGGAGGTGCAGCAGTTTGTGTACAGGGAGAAGAGCTGAAGAGAAAGTACACAGCCCTGTGGATCTCCTGTGCTGATAGTCCCACTGTCTGAGACATTCTTCCCCAGCCGCATGCACTGCCTCCGATCCGTCAGGAAGTCAGTGATCCCCCTGCAGGTGGAGTCAGGCACGTTGAGCTGGGAGAGCTTGTCCTGGAGCAGAGCAGTGTTGAATGCAGAACTGAAGTCCACAAAGGGGATCCTGCGTAGGTTCCCAGGGAGTCCAGATGCTGCAGGATGAAGTGGAGGGCCAGGTTGATTGTGTCGTCTACAGACCTGTTGGCTCTGTTGGCAAACTGCAGGGGGTCCAGCAGGGAGGAGGTGAAGGACTTGAGGTGGGGCAAGACCAGGCGCTCAAATGACTTCATGACTACAGACGTCAGTGCCACTGGCCTGTAGTCATTAAGTCCAGTGATCCGGAGCTTCTTGGGGACAGGGACAATGATGGCTGACTTGAAGCAGGCTGGGACGTGGCATGACCCCACGTCCCATTATACTCAAAACATTCTAGTCTCCCAAAGTATTCATCCAAAAACATGTATGTATTCATAGTACATTCTACTGACATAAAGTTACAAATAGAAAGATAATTGTCAGGAAAAGTCTTCTTCTAGAATCCCTCTGAGAATTAAATTAAATTAAATTAAATTGAACTGAATTAAATTAAATTACTGCCGCAGAAGGAGCTGTGTTCGCATTGCTGTCAGTAAGTCAGACCTGTTCCCAGTGCGTGTTGGACTCCGCCAGGGCTGCCCTTTGTCACCGGTTCTGTTCATGGTTTTTATGGACAGAATTTCTAGGTGCAATCAAGGTTCGGAGGGTGTCCAGTTTGGGGATCAAAGGATCTCATCTCTGCTGTTTGCAGACGATGTTGACGAATCAGCACCTCCAAATCCGAGGCCATGGTTCTCAACCGGAAAAAGGTGGCTTGCCCTCTCCGGGTGGGTGGGGAGTCCTTACCCCAAGTGGAGGAGTTTAAGTATCTCAGGGTCTTGTTCACGAGTGAGGGAAGGATGGAGTGTGAAATTGACAGGCGGATCGGTGCAGCATCTGCAGTCAATCTACATTCCTACCCTCACCTACGGTCATGAGCTTTGGGTAATGACCGAAAGGACAAGATTGCGGATACAAGCGGTCGAAATTAGTGTCCTCCGCAGGGTGGCTGGGCGCTCCCTTAGAGATAGGGTGAGGAGCTCAGTCACATGGGAGGAGCTCAGAGTAGAACCACTGCTCCTCCACGTCGAGAGGAGCCAGCGAGGTGGCTTGGTTATCTGTTCCTGATGCCTCCTGGGCGCCTCCCTGGGGAGGTGTTTCAGGCATGTCCCACCGGGAAGAGGCCCTGGGGAAGACCCAGGACACGCTGGAGGGACTATATCTCTCGGCTGGCCTGGAAACGCCTCGGGACCCCCCCGGAGGAGTTGGAGGAAGTGTCTGGGGAGTAATCGTACTTCCCTCGACTTCCCTCGAGTCCCTGCTGAGACTGTTTCTTCCGCGACCCGGCCCCGGATAAGCGGAAGAAGATGGATGGATGGATATAGTTGATAGTAAAAGTAATCAGAGGCAGAGGATAGTGCTCAAGCTGCCATACTTCCCCCAGCATTGTTGCTCCTAGGGCAGCATAGCTGGGAAACTGTAGGTTTTTATTTCTGTTCCTAACTGGCCTGACCATAAGCGATTTCAAAGAGGAACATTTTAAGCCTGATCTTAAATGAAGAGACTGTGTCGGCCTCTTTAACATGGACAGAGAGCTGATTCCATAAGACAGGAGCTGTTTGGATGGTATGGTACTATTCACCTTCTCTGGAAGCCCATCTAGGCGCCGCCATTCCAACCTTCCAGTTGTATTGGTTAACATATGGCTGCCGACCTCAAGAGAAAATAAGTTCTACACAGACAAAAAAGTTAACTCAAGCGTAAATCTACTTTATAGCATATTTAGCAGCAAGATTTTTCCCTCATTCTACATTTAAACCAATGGAGTTTCTGCTGGACCGGAAGTGAGCTTACAACGGAAGTGCTGATCACATGGGAATAAGGTCAATAGCATCTCTGAGGTAGGATGGGGCCATGTCATTTATGGCTTTGTAAGTCAGGAGAACTATGATAAACATCGTAAAACAAGGGCCCTGTGCAGTTCTCCACACCATGTTGCTCTTCACAAAATTTGTTTATAATAGTGCTTTTCTTTGCTGAAATCTTGAGGAGATCTTTTTTTTTTTTAGCATGTTTGCCAGCCAAGGAAGGTGCTTGAGCAGTTAGTGGTAGTGTGAAAGCAATTAGCAGTTGTCTTTCCTTGATTAATTTCACTGGTTTGTTCATGGCATAGACACATAGTTTAACACATTTGGTGAAGCTTATTATCATTGATTATATTAGTACAAAGGTCTAAAGTAATTACGGAAATCTAGAAACATGACTCTGGTAAGAAAAGTGTAGAAGTATGTGACCAAGTTAGTAAATCACAAAAGGAAAACGTAATATTATCTTAGCAATATTCTGCATAGCATTTTGTTGCATATTGACTTTTGTTGAACATATGCCAATTGCAAGTGCAACTTATGAATACGAAACAGTACGAAACCTAAAAATTCAGTTTGTGGCTATATTTGGCTAACTGTAGAAAGAAAAAAGAGATTGATGACATGAATCCAGCTCTTTGATGCTTTGTTAAGTATATTTTTTTGGGACTATGCTCAACATTAGAATTTTTCTTTTTTCTTTTTTTAATCTGCCTGTATGTTTAAATAAACCTGTATACTGCAGTGCTTAGCTTCATAGCTCAATGTAGACCATTTACATAAAATAATAACACAAAGACAGTATATATGATCTGTTTCAGACTTAAAGAGAATACCAATTCCCTTTTAAGGAGTTATTTTTTCTAAATGTTTTATTTTTGTATTTTTTTTTGTGCATGTTATCAATTGGCATAACCGACACACGCAACGCTGCCAGATCATACCCATTTCTTCCACGTTAGTTTTAGTTAAACAAAATCTTTTATTTTTATAAAGTGGGACATACCATTTCTAAGCAACTTATTTAACCAAAAGTATGTACTGTTTCTGAACCTTGGAATACCTCATCTTTTCAAAGACTAGTTGCCAAAACAGCACTGAACTAAAGCAGAGGGACCTTGACGAGGGAGAATAATCACTCCTCTCTCCTTTTTTGTTCTTTGTTTTCAATGCTAAATCTTTTTTATCGAAGGAAGAGGAATTTGCCAGAAGTATTTGTCTGAGATAAGCAGAGTTGCAGTATTATGCCTCTATCAGGGCTTGACATTAACTCGGTTGGTGTCCTTTAAAAGTGTGTTCAACGCTGTTTCAATGGTTTAGAGGAGAAATTTATTACTATGTGACATTACTACAATTCAACAATAGCTAGGGAATGTATAGCAATACATTTCTGGTAAAAATTAAAATAAATAATAATAAGCCCCGCTCACAGCATACATTTCAATATATATTTTGGCAGTAACAAACACCAGTTGAATAAATGCAAGATAGATAATGTTAAAGTGCGTATTATAGTTTTTTAAGTTAACTAGTTAACTAGTTTCCTAGTTTTGACATTATTTGGTAAAAAATCAAACAAAACTGTTGTTAATATAATTGATAGTTTTACACCAATTAAATATTAGTTTGAGAATACACATTTAAAAATATGTTTAAAATTCCAAGAAGTAAAGCAGGCTTCCAAAAAATTATAACATCATACTAGAGAGACTCCATCCAAACATTTGGGACAATTTACACCCAAAAACCCTTGAAATATGAATTCAACCAAATAAAGCTGGTGTCATATACTTTTATTTGTCATATAATAATTTCTGTCACATTAGAGGAGTTTTTTTCCCCCAGTGTACTGCATGGTTGTTAGGTAATATTGAAGTAATTTCCTAGAGTGATGTCATAATTTACAACTAGGAAGTAAACTTTTAAACCTAAAAAATGTCCAACCTAGGATAAAATCTGTATAAGTTTTATATAAATCTTTAAATATAATTATCTTAACTTAAATGAGTAGTTGAATAATAGCAGACATCAGACAAATGGAAAAAAATCACATTTGAACTTAATTTGGAAATGGACAAATTTGACTGACTATGGACCAAATTGGACTTTTAATTTATTTTATTTTATTTTATTTGTGTAGTTGATGTTATGTTTGTTTGCTATACTGTAGATATTTCCAGGTAATGCAAAACATTTCCATAGAGACTTGTGGTGGAAGAAAGGTTAGATTGTGCACCTTTTACAGCATAATACTGTATAGATAATAGATAATATCAAGAGAAACAAAGCGGTGTGCTGTACTACTAGATAGCTGTACCTATCGATTTTTACAATTCAACTCATATGTAATTAATGTATATGTCAAGTCCTGTTCAGTCTAGC
This sequence comes from Chaenogobius annularis, assembly GCA_015082035.1. Classification (NCBI taxonomy): domain Eukaryota; kingdom Metazoa; phylum Chordata; class Actinopteri; order Gobiiformes; family Gobiidae; genus Chaenogobius; species Chaenogobius annularis. Next base: position 3,309,983 of record BJKM01000001.1, read on the forward strand.
TGTACCAGACTTTGAGAGACTCTGGTGGTGCCCTTGGTCAAAGGTACTGTGTGCTAAGAGATGTGTTGATGGAGTGGGACAGGACAGTGCAGGGACAGGATGCTTGGTTGTGGTTGACTTATTATCTTCAGAGAGAAGCAAACAGAACACCTTGTACCTAATCTATTTGAGGCTTGTGTGAAATTCAGCTGTATCGATGGCCAAAGATGTAGGTACACCTGTTAAAATAAAAAAAAATGTCTAGTCAATGTCTATTTAAATAGCAGCAGCATCATTGACTAGACATTGACTAGACATTTTTGTATTTTAACAGGTGTGCCTACATCTTTGGCCATCGATACAGCTGAATTCTAGCCTCAAATAGATTATTTACTGTAGGTACATTATATTTACTGTCATAAGACATTCCTGCAAGAAAATGAAGAAAAAAAAGTTGCTTGGGTTCACAAAATGTTTATTTAGGCCATAGGATATATTTAAGTGGACCTATTAAATGCTGTTTTTTTCTCTTTGAAGCATTAAATGGTAGATGAAAAGTATTCCTTTAAGAAATTTGTACTTTTCTCAAAATGTTTTATGTTGTCAACAGATCTCAATGTTATAATTGTCAATACAGCGACAGAACAAGACATGTAAGAAAAATTTTGACTCATAATTTAATAGGGTAAGGTGAAATGTTGACCCATCTTTCAATGTCGCTGGGGAAGCCTGTCATGTATCAAACTAAATACTATCTTCTGAGGGTTAGCAACATTGTAACACAGCAAAAAAGTTCAATTGAGAAGCTATTGTTGTTAGAGGAACCTTAAAATTAGTCCAGTTATTTGTGACTGGTCTTTAATCAAGTCCAAATCTACTGGGATTTTGCACTTGCACCTCTCCATGGTCTACCAAAACAGTCTGAAAAGTGGTAGATGCGTCGCTGAAAATACCTGGTTGTTGCCTGAGGTCAGAGGTCAATGACAGAAATTGGTTCAAAATTACAAGTAGAAGAGGAAGCCATTTGAACAGAATTGGGCCCCGTTAGAATGAAAAGGCTTTCATTCTGTGTATGAGCTTTGGGAGTATGAGCATGACTTCAATTTTACCTCACAAGCCAATCTGTCCATTCTACCACAACAGTAGGCTTTTATATCCACAGTGCCTTTGTCATTAGTATGCATACAGTGGGAGTTGCATTTGAATGCTGACATTGCCACTTTGTGCTTAAATAAACAAGTTTGTGGTATGCTTCATTATATACATCAGCCACAGATGCAAAGTAGTAAATATGTACACCTACATAGTGGAAAACATGAACAGTCAGGGATATTGTTAACCTTGACTTCATGTGCACGGTACACTCATCCCAATTATAAAATATGTATACCTTTTTTGAAACTACATGACATATCAGACTTAGATTTGGCCTTGTGCTAGGAGTACCAGACAATGGGGGTATTCCATGAAACAAGATTAGACCAAAGCCTACCTTGTTTGGGCAATCCAGGCTTGTCCAATCCTCACTCATGTTCAAAACGTGGCATTGCCATAGTAACAAGCACCCAGGTACAAAACAGGTTGGGACCAAGTTAATTGTAATGTCAAGATAATTTTAGCTTTGTCTCCATGAATGTATAATGAAACACCTCTGTCTAAAGTTTTGGCTTGTGCGGTCCCACACCTCACCGAAATAATTTTCTCAGTTTAATACAGTTTAAAGAATGACTTTAGACTTTTTATGATTAGCTGTGTACTTCCACAGTGGACACTGCACCAACTTATGTTAATGTTAAAATGGACGTAACTTTTTACTGATTACAGTGTAAAATAAAACTTTAATTGCACTTTAATCAATAATTTTGGATTAATTTTAATCAATAAAGCGTTAAAACACTAATCAAACAGACTTATATTTTATAATGTGGCTCTTGGTGCAAGGTGAAAAGCTGATCAGTCTTGCTGCTTTTGTGTACAGACACAAGCACTGGTTTGGAGCTGAACTGTGAGGCTGAACTGGTTTTCAAGCTGTTCTGTTTCTCTCTCTCCCCATACAATGTGCGTCTCTTACTTCTTGTCAAATGCATTACACATTGACATAAGGTTTGCTCAGATTTGCTCAGCAAATTCTCGTTACATGCAAAGAGTTCTGTTACAGCTTTACTTTTACGTGCAGCGGGCCCAGTTCCACACACAGAAAAAAAAAAAACATCTACAGCAAGCTTACTCTTTGACTGTGGAGCAACCGAGAGAGGAGGGGTGAGCCGTGTCTTCCCCCTTGTTCCTCTGAACAGAATGAATTGAAAATACACATAGCCCATCTTAAACCTCAGAGCTGAATTAGCATTGATCAAACGATCATGGGATGAATTGTGGCTTCAGCTAATTTTATTTTAAGATTTTTGACTTGTTAAGTGACTTTCAAGAAACACCCCAAATGAGGTATTAGCATTATAGTGATCCTCATACTTACCATTTAGTTTTGTTGAGAAGAAAGGTGTAAAATAATATGTTTAAATTTTCTTTTGCAATCGGCTACTGTATGAACACAGGGAAGAGTTCAAAAACAGATACAAGGGCTTGCCATTTACTCTTACTAGATCAGTGTTTCCTAAAGCCAAACCTATTTTAGTGCTACATTAATATTCTTCAACCCTTCATTAAATCCATTCAACTTCCTTTGCATTTATAAACAGAACTATCGTTTTTTCCAGATGAATTCTTGAAGTTTATTTTTTTCATCAATAAAACATTAATCATGCAAAAATGATCTTCTCTTGCACCTGTCTAACTCACATTCACAATACAAATGGGAGTGGATGACATCTTCTGGACATTATTGTGTGAACTTGAGAAATGAGATCAATCAGGACAATAAGAAGACTCAAAGTGAAGATGAGGTTCTCATTGTTAGAGAGAACATGAGCACAAAAGAAAAAGAAAAAATCCTTTGGAAACTACATAGACAGTTTGGGCACGCTCAGTTGACAGGTTGCAAAAGTTCTCACCTGCTCAGGCACTCAAGACAAAGAAAACAACACTATTCTGAAGAGCATTGTAAAAAATTGTGAAACCTGTACAAGGTACAGTAAGCCAAAACACAAGCCAATAGTTGGTCTGCCGATGGCCTCAACGTAACAACGACTATACATGAGCTCGACCACAATGTGTGGTATTTTGCATGCTATTGACCACTTCACTTGCTTCAGCGCTGGGAGTATCATCACAACGAAGAACCCCAAAGAGATTGTAAAGCAGTTAATTCACTGTTGGATCAGTGTTCATGGTCCTCCACACAGACTGTTAAGCGACAATGGAGGGAGTTCAATAACAAGGAAGTAAAGGACATGGCTGAAAAGTTCAATATTGAGATCAAAAACAACTGCAGCATACAGCCCATGGAGCAACGGACTTTTAGAAAGGCATAATCAAACTCTCACAGATATGTTGCTGAAAGTCAAAAAGGACAACAACTGTGACTGGAGAAAGCACTGATTGGGCGCTAATGGCAAAGAACTCAATGTACATGGGTACAGCCCCTACCAACTAGTGTTCGGTCAGAATCCAAACTTACCCTCCGTGCTCACTGACAAACCCCTAGCCCTGGAAACTAGTGTGAGCTCCTGGGTAGCTCAAACATTACAACGCTACATGCTATGAGAAAGGCATTCCACAGAAGCAGAATGCTCTGAGAGACTTAGAAGAGCCCTTCGCAAACAACTATGGCCAGTTGATGACAGGTATATCACAGGAGACAGAGTCTACTACACAAGGGCTGACTGTAATGAGTGGAAAGGTCCAGGTGTGGTGACAGGACAAGATGGGGCTTGTTATTTGTTAGACATGGGGGATCCTATGTACGGGTTCATCAGTCTAGACTAAGAAAGGTGACTGAACCTCAAACTAAAGTGGACAAAACAAAAACAGAAGTAAAAACAGTTTACAAATCAGTACCACCAGCAGCAGATCTGTGTGAAATTGAAAGTGACAATGAAGAGGCAACACAAGCAGAGATTGAGTCACTTAATGCTGAGATCATTGAACCCCCTGATGCAGCCGAGCTAGCTAAAAGTGGCAGTCATGAGCAGTCTCAAACACCACAGGTTAGTTCCTCCTGTGAAGGCCTTAAGCTAAAGGGCAAAAGACTGTCCAAACAAAAGGGAATATGTGAAAGTGATAAAGGAGGAAGACAAAAAAGATGAATATGACGAGTGCAACATCACTCTGTTTTCAAATGAAACCCTGTCTGACACAGAGATCTTCATGGTGGAGGCTTTGGGGTCAGCAGTGATCGACACAGCCTGCACGAGAACAGTATGTGGAGAAAAATGGCTGGATGATTACACAAATGGGCTGCCGCAAAGTGAGTTACACAAAATAGTTGGTGAAATTAGTGCAAGGCCATTCAGATTTGGTGATGGCAAAGTTGTTCATTCCACAAGAAAAGTGACCCTGCCAGTGAATATAGGCCGGACCAAATGCAAAATAGAAACAGAGGTTGTTCCTGCAAATATACCAATGGTTTTGAGCAAAGCGTCACTGAAAAGAGCAAGTGCAGTGTTAGACATTGCACATGATAAAGCAACAATGTTCAAAGAACCATCCTCTGCTACCAATGTTGACTCAATAAACAGACTTGTTCAATGCGGTAACTTTTACTTCCATTCCGTACGCTCACATGTGAAGAACTAGTACAGACATCACGTGGACCTCGGTAATTCCCCAAAACTCGTGTTAACAAAAACTCGTACACAGGAAAACATAACTTAAGAGCGGACAGGCACATCCGTCCTTAAGATGAGTGTGCAGGATCACAAAATACATAAACACAATCAAATGTTGTTGTTTTTTTTGCAAAAAACAACCACATTGTAAAATGTGGCCCGGTAGCAAACCGGGTAGCAAAAACCACAGCCATTTCAAAGATTACATTTTAACATCAACGCTGCAGTGCTGCACAATACAGAGAAATAGCACACACATTGTTAAGAAGTCTCAAATCAAAATCCTCATTTAGACCCTTTGAACTACGAGTATCAAGTGTGTAGATCCAAAATGCCTCATGTTGCCATCGTTCACTGCCTGGATATCTCAATGTGCTAACACTGTGTTTTGCCTGGTATTTTTGTATTGTGGTTCCGGATATTTGATCTGTGTTCTGAAATGCCTTTTTTTAACAGTTGAGTGGTCTTGCCTACATAGGCCAAGCCGCATGGACATTTCAGCTTGTAGATTACATTGTTAACATTGCATGAAATAACTCCCTTGATGTGGAAAGATTTCCCAGTCCGAGTGTGGTTGACGGTCTTTGTTTATTAAGTGAAATTGCATTGTGTACAATGGCCACAGCTAAAATGTCCTTGTAGTGCCATCCATCCATCCATTTTCTACCGCTTGTTCCCGTTAGGGGTCGCGGGTGACTGGAGCCTATCCCAGTGCCTTTGGGCCTTAGGCGGGGTAACACCCTGGACAGGGGCCAGCTCGTCGCAGGGTTAACACAGAGACATAGACACACAGACAACCATTCACTCTCACTCTCATTCACTTCCTTGTAGTGCGTTTTGTAAAAAGTGCGGTTGAGTTTGAGGAGGCAAATTTGCCCTTACCAACATTCTGCTGAGGTTGGGTGGTCTTTTGTATGCATCGCATGGCAGTGAAGCAAATTCCTTTAAGTTGTAAGATGTGCAAGAACTCTTGTACATCTCTCCTCCAAGAGGAGAGTTCTGGATTATGCAGTTGGTTTTGGGTTCCATTTGTCTTTGTGTATTTGGCGGCATTCCCAACACTATGGATACCAGCCACCATAAAACACCACCAAAGAAGAAGAAGAAAAGTCAAATCTCCTGCAGGCCTTTGTGATCCATTCCTTTTTGTACTGTCGTTGTGCAAACCGTTTTTTCCAGGTCAGAGTCGGAGCTGCATATGCGGCGTATGCGGTAATTGAGATAGCGGCAGGCACAGGATGAAAAGAATAAACATGAGCGCTGCCCGGTGGTGGAGCGGTTAAGTCACAGCACACATATGCCAGGCTCCAAGTGCAGCTGGCCGCAGTGTCGTGAGTTTGATTCCCGACTCCGATGATTTACTGCATGTCTTCCCCTCTCTCATTCCCCATTTCACCCTGTCCTCTCCTGTCTAATAAAGCCTACAGGCAACAAAATCTTGATAAGAGTCTACATGAATCATTATAGAGTTTCTGTCAGTTTGAACCCAGTTTATTTCTGTGTACAAAAACAAGAATGTTGATGGCATCGATGAACTTTTTCCAATTTGTGATGTGGTGTAAATATGGATTGTGTGACTCATTGAAGACCACATTATCTTCGAAGTAGCCACAATAAAGCAAGGCAAACCTGGGAGCCATCTTGGAGCCCATGTTGGTCCTAGAGATCTGCAAATGGAAATTGGATTCAAACATAAAAAAAATTGAAGGGAGAACCATTTCAATGAGGTCCACAATGCATTTGATCATTGTCAAAGTTGATTCACGAAGAACTCTGCGGCCTATAATCCTTCAAAAGGCCCATTGGTCGAGTGGTTTAGGCCCAGCACACGTATGCCAGGCTCCAAGTGCAGCTGGCCACAGTGTTGTGAGTTTGATTCCTGACTCTGACTATTTACTGCACTACATGTCCTCCCTTTTCTCTCATCGCCCATTTCAGACTACTTACCTGTCAATAAAGCCTACAGCCACAAAATCTTTAAAAAACAAAACCAAAGGGACATTAGTGCAAAGTGATTTGATATCCATGGTCACAAGTAAGCAGTCCTCTGGGACTACAGTTATTTGTAGCATTTTAATAAACTCCATAGAATCTTTTATGTATGATGGTAGTGATAAGCCTAGGGGCTGAAGAAAATAATCAACAAAGGCAGATATCTTTTCCGTGAGCGTGTCGCTGCCGGAGCCTATTGGTCTCTTTGTGTATCTTAGGAAGTCTGTACAGGACTGGTGTGACAGTACAGTCTACTGCCATTAAAGCGTGCTATGCTTTAGTTATGTTGCCATCTGTTAAAAGATCGTCCAATTTATTTTGGATACGTTGCTTGAAGTCTTGGGTGGGGTTGCGGTCAGGTATTCTATAAAAGGTTGTCTTAGTAGTTGTCTTTTTACTTCTTTTGTATAAGCAGTGCGATCCATAATTACTATGGCACCGCCTTTGTCCGCACTTTTGAAGACTATGGAGCTGTCCTTTTTGAAATTTTTTTGGCCGACAGGCTTTATTAGACAGACAGATAAGTGAGAAATGGGGGATGAGAGAAAAGGGAGGACATGCAGTAAATGTCGGAGGCAGGAATCAAACTCACAACACTGCGCCCAGCTGCACTTGGAACCTGGCATATGTGTGCTGTGCCATAACCACTCGACCACCGGGCAGCATTGAGCTGTCCTTTTTAGTCAAGTTTAATTCCAATTGTTGTTCTTTTGTGAGAGTGGGTGTCCCTCTATATTGTCGTTTGTGACACATCATGTTCCACTATTCCGCAGTACGTGTCAGTACAGAGGCATTTCTTTTGTGTGGGATAAATGTGCTTTTACCTCCAAAAGGTGTTCTTGGTCCAGCCTTTAGTTGTTGGTTTGTGTCCTGTTCCACTCTTTTCTCCACGTGGTCTTGTGCAGCGTCTTCTTCTCCTCCAGTTCCTGCGTTCACAGACACAAACAGTAGTTGATCTGTTGTGAGCACGATAAAACTCTTTGAGTCTCAACGTGCGGAAGAATTTTTGTATTTGTACTACAGCATTAAAATGAGAGGCCTTTGCTTAGCGCAGTGAGACATATGTCAGACAGTTCTTTGCTTGATACATTTATCACATTTTGTTACCTGTTCTGAGTGCGGCGTGTTTGGTAAGGTTCTCGTGTGTGATGTGCAGGGCCGGCCCAGCCTATAAGCGAATTAAGCAGCCGCTTAGGGCCCTGAGGCTTTAAAAGGGCCCCCAATCTGGCAACCTGATTTATGCGAAGCACAAGCGCAGCGTGCGCCACTAGCGTAGTAGCGTAGTTATGCTGCTGACGCGGACATAGCGGTAACATTTAACGCTCAAACAGCATTTATTTGTAATGATAAACTGGCAACCAAGGCACCAGACCTGCACTGATTGGTCAACTTCATTGTGCGCGAGCAGAATGAAAGCAAGACATAAACACAACAGAATGTGGTCATCATATATAAAGAATACATCCCTCCGGTTGCGAAAAACGAAAGAAGAAAAGACTTGACGATGAAAAGAAACTGCAATCTCAACAGCACTCTCCAGGTATTGAACTTATTTTACAAAGAGACTGTTAATGCTGCTGTTTGAAAGTACATAAGTCTCAGTGACGTGCGGCGAGGTTCATGCCTAGTGAGACACTCACTCTTTCAGAGTCAGATTTACCAATGCGAATGAACCCAAAAGAGCACCTTAAACATAATTCGCTTGACAACAGACAATGAGTTGTGTTCCAATTGAGCCATTTACACTTAAATATCTACAAATAATCTCTGTATTGGCTAAAGCAAGACATTACTAAGACAAGAAAGGGCTTCCTCTTCCGTTCTGTTCCCTAGTTTTACCTTAGTTTAGTTACTGTACACTGGTCTGAGGCAATACTTAGAAAAGCTATTTACAACTATTGTTCACATTGCAAAAAAGGGCAGACTAATCAATAATAAACACCAATCTTTTCTTTATAAAGTCTAAAGTAATAAAAATGTTTGATATTGTGTATTTTCAAATACTACAATACATGTATAAAGTTAGACTAAAATGATTACCGGACCATTTAGTAAAAATGCTTTGTGAAAGAGGCGATAGATACAACATTAAGGGACAGGTTAAAATTTTAAAACTGGAAACATCGAACATTAAAACAGATTTACATATCAACTAATGGGGTAAAACTATGGAACAAACTCAAGCAGAAATCAAGCCATGTCCAAACATGGTACAATTCAAAGGATAATGTAAGCAAATATTTCTCAACAGGTATGAGGAATGTAATTGATGGAAACTGGAATGCGACACATCAACCTGCTATATTGTATATGGGCTGTTATATATTGATTAATGACTAGATTTTAAATATCGCCCGCTGGATTTATGACTAATTGTAAGTGCATATATCGGCATGCTCGAAATCAATAAATGAATACATTCTTTGGCTTTTATGGATCTAACCCAGAACCGGCCCCACATGTGCACAGCCTGCCCCATATGTGTGGCTCAGTGTGAAATGCAGCTGAGGCGCATGAGGACATGTGTTTTCACGTCAGGAGGAGGTGAGTGCGAGGTGGGCTGAATGCTCGGGCTCGCTCAGAATGCCCAGGGTAAATGTGATAAAAATGTGATAAAAATCTCAGCTTCTTTAGAAAAACAGGCTGGGAAAGGTTTGGTATTCAAATTCAAATATATCAAATTTACCTGTAATGCTTAATGGCGATGAATAATTGGCCACTTTTCCCCCCATTAAAGCCAGCTAAAGCTTTATAACATTGTTATTTCTGTAATAAATCCCTGGAAACAATAATATTTTTTCTGCGTAATCATAAATAGTAATACATTAACCTGACTTTGACCTGGTTCTGTTAGTTGTATGTCTTTCTGCACCTCACCGTACATTTGTCTTGTTGGCGATCTCACACAGGAGTTTGTTTTGACCCTAAGCCTCACGTGTGTCTCCGTGTGGCTCACTTCATGGGCACTTCCTGCTTTTGTTTCGCTCTCTGGATCGTTTGCGTTCACAATACAAACAAACCGCGGCAGAGTTCAATTTAATCGGACCGAGACCAACCTTTCCAACCGAACCAGAGTTCGCTTCTTTGCCCCGGATCAGAGTTTGATTGCTCGTTCACAATTACCAAAACAAACCGGACCAGCCAGGCAAACGAATCCTGATTCAAATCAAAAGTGTATTGTGAAAGCTGCCTCAGTGTCCTCTACACCCTTAAATCAATTTATTTTTCTAATATTTTGTTTTTCCTCTAGGCGGCTGGCTGTAAAATCAGAATCCTTTGACCTTTCCATCCATCCTCACCTCAACCAGAGAGAATCTCAAAATCAAGTGGGTTGGTTATTCTTATGGATATTTCGGTGACTTTTGATTTATTTACTTTTTATAGCGATTCATATTTTATCAAATTACTTTTGTCTTTGAGAATATATGATTAAACACCACGCTTGTTAATTTGTAAATGCATCAAAGGCATTTAATAAGGTTACAGGGATTAGACAGAACAAATCAATATTAAATAATGTGTACATGCAGTAGAAATGCTTTATTTCGACATAGACCTCTTTGAGATTAAATATACCACCATGAAACACAATTTTGGAGAAACAAGACATCAGAAATAACCTATTTTTCTGATAATGCTTACATGTATGGATTAAATATTAGAAATCCCTGGGATGGAATTTGTGAAAAATGACTTAAGACATTGAGATAACATGAGCATTAATAGACCACCATATTGTTAGGACAGTAATCTGCAAAGACAACATACCCATCAATCCACTAATATAGAACGAAATCATACCTTCTTTAGGCCCTATGTTCGTCTTAAAATAAAAATGGCATCTTATACCACTATGTGAAAGCTATATAATGCTTTCTTTTCATTTTTCAGCTTCAGTCCTGATTAACATTCTTAGAAATAGGCATTTGAATGAGCAAGTTTGAATGTTGGAAACTTCAAAAAAATCACTGTGGCGTAATCCTGATTCAAAACACCACTCCAAAGTTAATGTGAATTAAATTTAAGTGCTTGGAAGTAATTACTACAAAGCACAATGCTCAGTGCCTCCATACTTGCGGATACAGAAGGGAGAGAAAAGCATGTTTGGCTGCCCCTCATGTGGATTTGACAACAGCAATGGATATGCACCGGGGGATTACCATAAATTTGTTTTTGTGGGATTGTATTAGGAAATGGAAGAATGTAAAGAAGAGAAGAGATTATTGCAATCTCCGGGTGTCAGGGGATTTGTGGCGTGGCTGCGTGTTTCTGTTTTTCTTGTTCAGGAGCGATGTGCAGAGGGAGTGGTACGGCCAAAGAGGGGATTCTCCATACAAGACAGCACACACTCACATAAGAGCGAGAGGCTGGGAGAGTAGAACTGTGGACTATTGGGTTACGGTTTATTCATGTTGTAATTTAGCAGAAGTGCAAAGTATACTTCTCTGTTTTGACACCATACTTTCTCGTCTACTTGAGTAATGTTACTTTTGCATCAGGAAAGGCCTTTTACTCCATACACTAAAATATAAAAACAGTTCTTTGAGAATGAATCTTATTGCATTAATAGTTTAAAGGAATTGTATTGGATGAGAACCATGTGCAAACAGACAGTTGTTTTTCTGTCATGGTTCAACAACAGAGTGAGAGAAGGAACTAACTAACTAATTCTGAAACATGTTCTTCACTCATGGTTCAAAATAGCTCCATGAACGTAACATCATTTTATATGTTTGGGTTGCTCCACCTGCCTCTGCCAGCCACACAATAACCTGGCAGTTTTTTTTAGTTCAGATGTCTTTCACCTTGCAACAGCCAACTGAGATTGGACAAAGTAACTTACATTAACTGCCTTGCCAAGGGCATTATGGTATTTTGAAACCACCTTTGTTGAGGGTAGATACAAAGTACTTTTAGGCATACTGTTTTCAATACAAATATGATACTCAATATAATTCGAACCTTATGGATGAAGGCATTATTAATAAATATGCAGTATTTATGTATGTAAGTATTTCAGATAGGTTCCAAAGGACAAAAAGAAGATCTAACACATGGATCAGTCCAATACAAAGGTGATGAAGGTGTTTTGACACAAAATAAAGAAGAAATGGTCTGAGCATGTTTAAAATGCCAAGCCATAACATTGAATTAGTATTAGTACAGTATTTATTAGTATAAACAGTTGCATAACAATACCAATTCTAACATTTTTACTGAATCTGTATCAACATATCTATACTTTGATTACGATACTACCATATACTCGGGGGGTATCATTTGCAATTAGGTGATAATATTGTTATGAAGCCACTATACAGCATTGTATGGAATGAGGAATTAAAAAAAATAAAATAAAAAAAATTACCTTGTAGACTTTACAACTTTGAACCACTGATTTCAATGTACAACTACAAGAAAATGAGCATGATTTGTAAATAAATACATTTGAAATGACAAAAGTTGTCACAAGTGAATGCCGAACATTTAAAATAGTTGTCACAATATGACACTGTTTAACCCACGTCTTTCCCATCTTTACACTTGATAGACAATATCATAGCTATGTTCTTTTTCTGGATCCAGTTGGATAAACAGGTTTAATTAAAACCTATTTATATCCTAATTAACAACAGTCCACACGATGACACAAACACATTTTCACAACACATGATGGATTCACCCTTCCTCATCGCCTCTGAACAGTCTCTTGTAATATATTGCAGGTACCATAGCTAGCTGAGGCTTTCAATACTGAATGCAATGAGGTGCATATTTAGCCAACTGGAATTAATTCTCCGCATTCCCCAGGGTGATTGATGCAATAGATTGCACTGTGATCAGAACATGCCTTGTGGCCAATGTGCTGGACTTTGTGAAAGAAAAATAAAATGCTTCTCTTAACTAGACGACTCATCTTTCTATCTGAATAAATGAGTACAGAGTGAGCGTCGACTTTCGGAAATGAACTGCAAGTATTTTAAATCTTTCACACCATTTTTTGAGCAACACTTTCCTTAGCAAAAGGGGTCCATCGTCTACTTGTGTCCAGATAGATTTGTCTGGAACTTTATCAATATTGTATTTACCCAATTACAGGTGGTTTGATTGCTAAAAATAACAGTAAAAACATGCATTTTTTTCCTTTGATTGGGCTTGCCTTTCCACAGATCAGGTGGGGAACCGTCCACCTGAGAACGGTTACATATACACTTTTAAGTTCAGCCTTGACTGTCAATCTGTGCTGCCATATTGCTTCCTTCTAGAAGCTATAGCTAAAATCCTTTCTAGCTTTGTTTGTGCTGCATTCCTAATACATATCACAATGTTATTAAAAGGAATTACATGAAAAAATAACAACAGTATCAATACTAATCCAAGAATAAGCCAAGACGAACACAATTTGCCTCTTTGCTGTTTACTTAATGGAAGAATAAAGAGGCATCCATCCACGTCTGCGCCCAAACGATATGTCATTTCACTCTCTCCCCCAAACATATTCATTGTGAAGCTTTAGCGTATTTTTCCCCAGCTTTAGGAAGCGTCTTGAAGCTGTCAGGGCCCACGTGCTGATAACAACCTGGGGCGGAGAATGACACCTTGAGAATGACACATGAAAAGGAATCAAATTCTGCACAGAAGCGACTGTATGGGACTGATATAGGCCTCTGCAATGCAATTCACTTCACAAACAGGCCAGCGCATTAACTTATTCAAATAGAGGGTCAAGCCTTGGTCCAGACGTTAACCTGGAACATGCAGGAGAATAAGAATGTTGTGGAAGTTAAATGGAGTAATTGCACAGTCTGAATTAATGGCTTTTAATCTCTGACCTTGCCATTTAGTTTGAATGGAACTGAAAGAGTGGCTGGCAGGACAAGAGGATTTGTAAAAACTCTAAAACTTTTTGACCTCATTTGGAAGTGGAGTCCCATTCGACAAGAAAAAAGTAATAGAAAAGTTACATCATTTATTGCTCCGTCTTGGTAAGTTCAGAGAAATTCAAGGGTCAAACTGTCACGGCTGGATCAGAATATCTCCAAAACTGCAGTTCTAAGTTTGGAGTGGTCAGTGTCTATCAAAGAAAAAGGGATCCTAAAAGGAACAGCGGTGTAAACTGCTGACAAGATGGTAGCCTGCTTCGCCTGATCCGACAGAGTAACTGTTGAGATGAGACTTAAACGACAATTGAACAGTTTGAATAAAAACTGCTGTTTCTGCTGCATTACACAGACATACCTCAAAAATAAGTTTGCTTAGTAGGTTGATGTATTTCTCATGGAAATCCATTGAATCTATGAATCACTCATGGATACATGAGATAGGGTTGTCAAAAAAGATACTAATCAACCCTAAAGACAAGATACTGCTTTAGACGATACTGAAACAAACATAAACAGGACATATCGGTATTGAGGTAAACAGTTGAATTAGTTGAAGGCCAAATTTGAAAGAAACTACCAATAGTTTTTGTTTTTTAAAATATTTTTTTCCATAACCATTGTGCTATCAAAATTGGTGTTGAACCTTTCTAAACAATAGTTCTACATGTTTAACATTTTTCTATTAAAAGCTTTTGTCGTTCTTAAAATTATCTGTCTCATAGTTCAACATGTTAGTCCAATTTGCTCTCCTGACTGGATTTTCTGGCTGTTGGCCTCAAAAAATATATAAAACAAATGTATTGGTGTTGGGATATTGGACTATTACATACAAAACTAAATTGAATTGAAAGTCATCATGATGCTATCTACTTAACAAATCACAGTTAAGTCATTACTATTAACATTAATTCCATCTTTCTTTCAAATGCTTTGTTTTGGTCCAGCAATTCTTTAGTCTGCATCAGAGCTCGATTGTCAGCGTTCACACCTGCTCAAACAAACTACACTAACAAGCAAATCATTGTGGATTTGGCTTTAATCGGACCAAACGCATCTGTTTTCAAAGCATTCTCATTCAGACCAATCATGATTGGAGGCGGTTAACACTTCGCATGACTGTTGGAAATTGGCAAGATTTAAAACTGTGTTGTTTTCTAAAAATGAAAACTGGATTGGAATTGGGGTAATTAGTGTTTTAGTCGAGACACCAAGGATCAATTGATTTGTAATTTTGTACAAACTGCTACTACTTTGGTCTTTTCTCATTGATCTTGAATGTTGGAACAACTGTAGTCTATTTTTAAAACATTGGTCTAAGCAGACAGAAAGGTTAACATCTGGTCACTCTAGATATTGACCAGTCATTTTGAAATGTTTACATTTTTTCATGAAGATGTAAATAATGAGCCTCAAGGTTTTTAAGTGTCTGAATGAATGTACAGTAGGTCTGCAAGAGTCATCGCAAATTTAAGGGAGGCAATTAGCAAATCTCATGGGTTGCAATTTTTTAAATCCCATAATTCCTTCCACGACAACATATTCTGCATAAAAAAACTAACTAACTAACTAACCCTGTATTTTTGATCTGTACAAACATGAAATACATATGATTATTATTTTATTATTTTATTATTTTAGATTACCAGTTCAGAGCCCTATTTCAGTCTTTTTGTCAATTTATCTGGACAGGACTAGGTGAAATTTCATTGTCAAATTCCACGTTAGCAAGCAGCTACTTCTGACTTTAAGCCGCTACTTTTCCCCCACACTTTGAACCCTGTGGCCATTACAACGGTGCGTCGAATTTATACATTTTTACCGGCTAACAGCCACTAGGAGGCACTCTAGCAGGAAGCACAAGCGTTTGACACACTGTATAAGAAGACGTCAGTGGATAGTGGAAGCAGTGTCCAGGGGACATGTCGTGTTTTCTATATCTTAAGCTTCAAAATGATGTGTGTTTTATTAAAAATCAGACTCATATTCATGGAGAAATTAGTCTAATGAGGAAGTGTCAAAGACACACGTGGAGCACGGCCATGCGATAGACGGTGGTCTGCAGTTTAGAACCCGACACAGTTAAATGAAACTTTCTTGGCCAGACCTGACTAGCGGATCAAAAGACAACCCTGAATCACTACTGTGTACCATCTTTCAGTGTAAATATCTCATGTTACAACATAACACTCACTCGCTAAGCACAAGCTCAGGAGCAGATTGAATCAGATGTGAAGACACGTAAATCAGCTCACACAGATTAATCAAGGACAGAGGGGACAGTAGGGACTGCTCAGATGTGTTTTCTGTATGTTAAACTTTAAAATGCTGTGAGTTTTATTACAATCCAACTCATATTCACTGAGAAATTTGTCTAATTTGACCCGAAGCGCAGTGGATCTCGGGTGCGCCACTAGACCCCCGGTTCAAAAGCCAACTGGCTTATCACTACCGTGTACTATATGTGTAAATATCTCATGTTACAACGTGGGCACCTGTGGCTTATTGACAGGTGCGGCCCATATATGTAAAATGTATTTTTTTCTATGTAAATTTAGTTGGCGCGGCTTTTATTCAGGAGCTCTGTATAGCCCGGAAATTACGGTATGTGTTTTTATTGTTGAAAAAGGACTACATGACATTTATTAACCCTACATTTTACGACTAGGAGTCTTTTTCTTATGAGTGATACCATGTACAAAGCAGTGGGTGGGGATAGGTGGCAGGTGAAAACATAACTTTTCTCAGCATTCAAGCCTGGAATGCAGGACAAAACAGGATTGCTCAACAACATGTTTATGCTTATAAAAGTTGATTTTACGGAATATGTCCCTAGCAAGTTAGCACTAATAGAGTAAAGGCCATGTCCTATTTTTCCTATCATCAGTTTGCTCACAATGATCAATAAAACCACAAACTTTGTCATTTCCACCCTACATTTTAGGCCATATCACCCTGCCCTAAATATAAATGATCAATCAGACTCCTGATATTTTTCTCGATATCTATAAATCATACTCATCGGGTCGCTCTGCTTTTTCCTCCAAAGTTTTTGATTAGCATGTTCCATACCACAACATCACCAGCAACGCCTGCCATTTTCTGATATTTACCCCTGTTTAATCCTTCAATTAACTGCTAGCGGGGCTTTTATGAAGCTACCTGACATATGCAAAGCTAACACCCGACGTGCAAAGGTTCTGTGAGTAGCGCTAATGCCGAGCTAGAGCAGTCTTCCCCCGCACATGTGTGTTGTTGTTCTTCCTTCCAAACGGTCCTTCCTTGTGTGGTTTTTGCTTTCCATTTGCTGATCCCATGCTGTGCGGCAGATTGAAGAGACCGCGCTCCAAAATCAGCTGCTTGGCTAGGTAATTTGGCTAATGGACTAATCTCGGCTAAACTTTTGTAAATGAGGGTTTTATGAGGTGACTCTAGGAAAGAAACATTTCGACAATGTCATGGATGATAAACATGCAATTGAGCAATCACATTCAGATGAAAGCCCCGGTGCAGCTGTAGGGAAATGTGTCTTGATATCTCTTCTTGGTAATGATGACGAGATCTATTATATGAATATGCAATCTCAATTTGATTTTGCAGGCCTACTAAATCACACAAATGACTATTGAAATGAATAGAGCTAATAATGTTTTAGATTAAAAAAAAGAAGAGGAAGTACTAGCAAACTTTGGGGAACATTTGATTTTGGTGGTTGTTAAATTTTGTCACAATAATTCAGCTAATCTTTCATGCAGAACTTACAATAACAGCTCTACATTTGAATGAGCAGGGATTTTATGTCTCTGTTCCAAGAGCCGTCTGCATATTGTCCCTGGTATCTTTGCGTGCTGTGTGAAAGATTTAAGGTTGAGACAGAGTCAGTCATCTATTTAAATCACAACATGTCAAATAAAACATCCGGTATATAAAATGTTATGGAAACTCAATGCATAAACAAATGACAGGAACTATTTTTTGCATTAAGCAGCTCTACACAACACAATGAGACAAAAAAATAAATAAAATCTTTGCGACAGGTTGGCGAGTTTATACAGTACTTCACCTTCCTATTCCCTTACTTATTCAAACTGTTTATAGACCTATCTATTCAAACCTGGGTTCATTTTTGGTTTGAAATCCCCCCCCCCCAAAAAAAAAGATAAATAAATGTGTTTGCACTTTTTACAGGCCTTTCAAGTTCATACTTCAGAAACATAAAATATGGTAGATTTGGCACAACACAACCAATTCATAAATTAATTTACCACCTCTTCAGACCAAATATAAACCAGGTATAATGATTTGAGTTGAATTTTAGATCAAGGCTGAGTGGATTATTAAAAATGTTCAGCACTCAAGTTTTTAGTCAAAACACATGGTGATGAAAAGGCTCAAAAGGGCGGGAGTCTGCAAATTCCTGGTCACTGAAACATTTAATTTTAGCTCTTGAAATTTAAGATATTAAGTTCAATTGGCAATATTTTAATGTCCCTAAAATTTATTTGAACTGTAGATCACTTCATTGTTAGTTATCTAGTGCCTGTGGAGTCACCTTTTCTATATTGTAATTCACAGCTGTACGACTCCCATTTGTGGTAATGAACGAAATTGCTTTATGAGAATTTAAGTCAAAAAATAAAAATGCAAATATCATCAAGTACTGTACCCAGCACTCGCCTAATAATTTAAAAGCCCCTGCTTAGTGCATGGCTTTATGGCTCATACATCTAGGTCATTTTTATATTTACTACAGCCATTTTCACCTGTGTCTCTGAGAAGTAATGGAAGTCTAATCTGATTTGGACATTTTAATGGAAGCCATCAACCAATCAAAGCCAGAACAGAGAGAGCTGCAGTGGAGAAATAGTTCATCTGATTTTCATTTAACTCTGGAGTACTTCTTTCATTTATTGGCAAGGGCTTAAGTGGGGCATACGGTGCATTTGAACCATTTTGATAATTGCGATTCTCTAAACGACGCAAGTATATAGTTGCACTTTCCTTCGCCTCTTCTCTTCCAAAGCCCATCTCTGAGAATAGAACACTTTGTTTCCTGCATGGCCGCAGAGGGTAGTGACAGAAAGACAATACGTCGCTTGTGATTAGGCCTAACTGGCAGCGTGATAGAGGCAGACAGGGCCAGCAAGGTGTGCCGCTCACACAGCTTGAAGGAATTCCAAATTGTCTCACCCTGGAGGTCAAATGCACTCTGCAAAGCAAAGCTGCGCCTCTCCACACCTTGTTTGCCTGCTGACTGTGGATATTGCGGATCCGTGTCGGCTCCTCCAGCGATGGGCCTCTGATTGACAGGTAAGTGGCTGTTCTGTTTACAACATGGCCACCAGATCTGGGCCCACACTGTCCTTGACCTGCTCCTCTACCTGAGCTGCATACATTTAGATTAAACAGCCGCCCCATCAAAGGCACTCACAGGAATTGACTCTTTTGTTTTGCTCTTTCCTTGCACCTGCGCCAGCATAAGTCAGCGCTAATTGTTTCGAGGTCTCATAGATGTCTCCAGGTGAATTTACTCTAAAATAGCAACCTTTTCATTTGCCTTTAAGTGCCATGTTTTGAATGTAGGTCAGAATCAAAACAGCAAACTAAGTGATATGTCTGGGCTAAACAGTTTTTCTTAGTTTACTAATTTAAATTTATCTTGTCTTTGTGTAGACCCTCAGTCATCCAGGAAGGTTCCATAGCAAAATCAACTGGTCAACTAGACCAATGTTTTACCACTCATCCAAGTAGCTTCTTCCACTGCCTTATATCTGTCTGAAGGGAAGAGCTTACTACAATGAAACTAACACAAGCTGGTTAATAACAGTAAGTATCTGATGTTAGTCAAGTCTGTTAGTGATGTTAACAGACACTCTTTACTGTAAACAACCTCCTTGTGTTAGGTTTAGTGTAGTCAGCTCCTCCCTTCAGACTGATTTAAGGTACCGACTCACTAGTTCTGTTAGAGGAACTGAAGAAGCTACTTGGACGAGAGGCAAAACATACTGTATTCACTCTTTTGTTCAGCTGACAGAATTACTGTACAGAAAATGTAGTTACATTAACTTTTTCGTTTTTGTTGATTGGGTTATTAATTCCCCCCCAGACAGCAGGGTAAGGGGATCTGATGTTGTAGTACTTTTTGATGAGTCATTCCAGTCATGAACTCAAATAATCCTTCAGAATGCTTGCTCATCCATCTAATATAACCCGATTCATACATCTCATTGAAAATTTAGCATGTTTAGTCATTTCAAATGTTCTTCAAATAGGTTATTTCTAAATACACACTGGAAACCAATAGGATCACTACCATTATGCTTTGTAAATTTGCTTTCTATTATATTATGCTAGTTTTGTCTTGGTACCTAACTTAAACTTACGGAGTCAGTCGACAGAGAACTGAAGTGGTACTTGAAGCCCACAGCCTAAAAGTTAGTCCTCCTCCTCGTGATGCTCCAATGGTAAATGAAAGGCGCTTCACTGCCACTCAACCCCCACTGTCTGCTCTTCTCTGGGGAGCCGCTCTAAGCAGCTGTACTGCCCACTCGTCCCATTGTGGAACATACTCTACAAGGTAGCAGTGAGCTCTCTGCATGGCTGCCCCTACCCACCCACACCTGCCGAAAATAAAATTAAATGGTACATGTCTTCTAAAACTCCCTCAATATTTTTTCTCAGAGCTTCCTGAAACCTCAATGTCCTATCCTAGCTTCTATGAATTTAAGGTGGCCTTTAGACTTTCAGAGCTTTTAACTTTCTTACAGTGCTATTGGTACCTTGTATATGTGCCCAAAGGTTTTTTTTGATTGATTCCTGCAGTCTTTAGGTAGACAGCAGTCTCTATCTTTCCCCTCGGATGAGCAGACGAACGGGGGCTACTCTTGCCGTGGCACACTTCCCTGTTTCAGGGAGCACTCTGTACCTGTAACACGCCCCCCTACCCCCTCACCCCTGCGCTCGAGAGGAACCGTGGCTATTTAGGCACAGTTAGCTTCAAATGCTACTTCTTTTGTTCCAACGCTGCTGCCGCTGTCACAGCTTGTTTATTTGGTCACCACGTCACGGGGTGGGCGGGGAACGCACGCTCACACCGAGACTACGTCACGGGTTGGGCGGGAGACTCTTTGCGAAGGTGGGGGCGAATCTCAAACTAAGCCGTTTGCATTTCCGTAGGGGAGCAGAGTCCAAGATATGGGTGATATTTTATAACTATTATGTTATGGGTGTTGCACACCACTTATTATTATCAACTACGCCCTCAGGGTAGACTATGAAACGTGAAGAATAGCATAATATAAGATCTTTAAAGTACACATCATATACAAAATGAGCTTTTTTAAGCAAAAACTGGGTTAGGGATGTCACGATATTAGAAACATTTACCAAACAACTTTAAAATCTGACATTTTCTTTCATTCCCATTGTCTAACATGTTATATTCCTCATGTTTGTGACCAGCTTCATGAAATATCTGACTAAATAAAGTGACAAAAACAGCCAAATAAAACAAGTGATTAATATTACGATTGGATTACAGATGGAATTTAAAAAAGACTTGGTCACTATCATTATTTTTAGTTCATACAATTTTATTGTAACCTGAATAATAACGATTATCAAATAAATACTGAGATCCCTAACCTGGAGTTGTATTAACGCTTATTTCATTAAACTTGTCTATAAGATTGTCTTCTTTGCGTCTTATCTGAACCTCACAAAACATTTGGTCTTAAATTTCAAAGGTAGAGAGCCTTCGATCTGTGTTTTTTTTTTTTTACTGTGTCTTACTTGATTACTTTGTTACTTAATTTGAGTGAATCCATAAGAAAAAAATACAAAAAAACAAAAATCGCTAATTTGCAAACCTGGCTCCCTACTTGCAGTAACGTACTCTTTATTTGAGTTCACTTTTCGGCTACTCTACCCTCTTTAAAGAATCACGATTTAATAATTAAATGTTGACCTACTTTCAAGAACATTTTTCCCATTCTGCCCACTTCTTCTACCATAAAAATATCACTTTCATCAACAAAACCACCAATAGCTACAATAAAAAATGCGCAAAAAACATTTGAGTTTGTGGCCCACTGCCTGGCAAACTGTGCATCATTAAAGAGCCCTCTAATATCTGGATGCCAACTCCCTGTTTTGATCATTTGTTTGCATCCCAGAGTGCATTTTATAGAACACACACATATTCTTTATCATGAGTCCAGCCTGAGGGAACATACTACTTTTGATCTTGCCCAGTCTGGAACAGGCTGATAAAAGCTAAATATGTTGTTCACCTCCCAATTTTAGACTTACTGACACTCACTGATGATGTAGGCACAGAGTGTTACACTTTGCCACCCGAAGCAAAAGATTAATGATGATCCTAATGTACCTATTTTTAAATGTAGCATGTTTAAAGTGTAAACAAGGCAGTGGTTTGAAGATGCATGGTGCTTTATGTTTTATTACAGAGCTTGGTGTAAAATTGAGCAAATAACTTTATTCTTTTCAATACTTATATCTTGGAAAAAGTGTCCAGCTTACCTTTAGTACAGTCACTATGTTTACATGCACAGATAACTCAGAGTGCGCTAAAAAACGACCACTCTTGTCCCAGCCTACAGCAGGTCAAAGAATCAAATAGGAGCGAAAAATATAGGGTTAAAAGCATGTGCCAAGCTCCGACCAAGACTAACCTGGTTCCATTTTAAATCTCATACGTGTGCAGGAGTTGTGAGGAGAAGCCAAATTATTTAAAGTGTGGCTTTATGGAAGCTATAGGGTGGCATATGCAAATGCAAGTAGAGGAGCTCACCCGGCACTGAATCCATCAAAGTTACTTATTTTATCAGACTGACAGCGGCAATAAAGATGTCAACTGACTCATGGCTTTGTATGCAACTTTCAAGGCTCCGCAGCACTTAGGAATTCTTTTAAAATCAGTGAGCTGTCAACAGACGGAAAAAAAATAAAACAATTCAAACCAAATTTGGAACTTCTTTACTGATAGTTATGCTTAAAGGCACTGTCTATATTTTGTATATTTTTTCGAACATATTGAGCTCAAAAGATGTAGATGGGATAGTTTTGTAAACAATAGCATAATGGCAGCTGAAAGGACAGTCGAATGTGGAATGAATGCATTTTTTAAAGGGCTGGAGAATTGTTGTCACTATGTTTTTTTTTTTCTATCATCTTTCATGTTTGTCCTATATTTACGTGACTATCAATAATTGAGTATAAAGGATCTAGTTTCTGGGTCTCCAATAGGTGCCGCGCGGGCCAACTCCTTATATTTTGTGTCGCTCCACCGCTGGTCACGGCCGGCCAGAGAGCCCCGGTTCTTCTGAAACACTGCTCTGTCAAAGCACAAACATGTGACGCTGCAGACACAGTAAATAAAAGCTTCATTGAGGATTTGTGTGAATGTAAGGTGTAAGGGCCATATGCTCCGTGTGCCGGAGGACAGCGTGTTTTCCAGGTTTCGTCGTTGGATTGAATGGCTTTGAGCGAAGTGGAGGACAGACAGCTGTGCGGGGGCCGTATTATGACATGGTCCTTGGTCTCGTCCGGGACCTGTGCACCTTTGCATTAGGTGTGTCTAAATTCATGCCGTCATAGGTTGATTTCTCTGTGAATATGCATCGGATTGTTATAAAACACACATCACAAAGAACTTACCGTATTTTGCGGACTATTAGCCGCTACTTTTGTCAGATGTTTTGAGCCATGCGGCTTATTTAGAGGCTGCGGTTTTCTGTGGTTTTTTTCTTTCACCGCTAGGGGCGAACTAACCGGAATTAGAATCAAAACTACAGAAAAGTTAAGCAAAGAAGCAGATGTTGCTTTTTTATTCAGCTAGCAAATAGAACAGACGACAAATTACCAACTATAAATTATTTTCAAATTCTTGCCCATCATTATGGAACCCAAACGAAGAAGTTCGTATGAAGCAAGTTTTAAGCTGAAGGCCATCGATTTGCTAGGAACCGCGCGGCTGCACGCAAGCTTAACATCAATGAATGTACGGTGAGACTGGCTGGAGGGGACGGAGGGGACAGCGGGGAGAGCTCATGCGATGCCAAAAGTCAAGGAAAGAGTTCTGCGGCCTATACAAAAGGTGCGGCCTATGTATTGTTTTATTATCGTTTTTTTAAAAGTAGAGCAAATGCGGCTTATATAGGGGAGCGGCTAAAAGTCCGGAAAATACGGTACTCTGGAGGCAAAGGAAAGAAACAGTTGTTCTTGCTAATTATATATAATTCATATTATTTGATAATGACATTTATTTTTAAGATAGTAGGTTTAGTCCTTCTTGGTCATGATTTTTAAACCTGTTTTAGACTATTTCTGTGTGGTTACAGCCTGAAGTTGGCCTAGTTTTAAATTTAGGCCTATTCTAGACTAGGCCTGATAGTCCAAGACATGCTTTAGTCCTGCTTTAGTCCTGCTTCAGACCTGTTTTAGACCTGCTTTAGTCCTGCTTTAGTCCTGCTTTAGACCTGCTTTAGACCTGCTTTAGACGTGTTTTAGACCTGCTTTATGGTTTATCCATATTTTTCTGGTAGATATGGTTTGTTTAGTCTTGGTTTAAACCTAGTCATGTCCCAGGTCTGCTTTGCACTAGTCAAGTCAGTTTTCCGGAAAACAATGGGTTTGGGTTGCCTGGGTTTTAGTGCTTTTGTCCTGTTTTCAGTAATGTGATATTGCTATTATGATATTTTTATTTTTCTGAAAGTAAAGTAAGTCGATTTCTGTTGTTGAATTGCGCCACTGTGAGTTATTTGCGGATCTTACAGATATTAAACATCTCGATTTTGTACCTTGGCCCGCTGAAAAATCTGCCCCCTCCGTGGAAAATATAATTGAGACCGCTGCTCTATTACTTCTGCATACATTTTCACCATGTATTTTAATATTTCATACATCAAAGTTACATATTGAGCATTATATAACCTTTATTTCTTTACTATTTATTTGTTTAAATGTTTTAATCTTTTGTTCACCTAGCAATTTTATGTTATGTTATGTTCCTTAAGTAGTTTTTTGCACATTTTGAAAACATCCTACTATCATAACCTAAATAACCAACTTTTTGATGTAATGCAAATCATTCCAACCCTTATAAAAGTGTAGTGGCTTGTCAAACCTACGTCAAATGCAACTGTCTGTGGTCCCCTGCTTCGTATATGTTTCAAAATGCAGCCCTCGATGAAAAAAGTTTGGACACCCCTGATTTATGGACTTAAAAACTGTACAGAAGACTTACAGTTTTCTGAGCAATTATGAAACAATTTAGGAAAGTAGAAATGGAGTGATTTCTTGTTGCATATGCCCAAAACAAGGCTCCAAAATCCAGTGGTCATAATCTTTTGGCTGACTACCAATACCCATACTTATCAACAAAATTATACAATAAAAATGCAAATAGAAGCACAAAGAGCAATTCAAATTAACATTTTTCTGTTTCCGTTCTTACAAAAGGTCACATTTCATTCAGCCCATTCACATAGAGCTAATTAGAGTTCACAAAACTGTGAGGAACCAGCAGAAAAAAAGCCTTCATCAGAATCTTATCCATGACTTTTTAGTATTAATCTTTAACACATGTTCAAGTAGATTTGGCTTTGACGCATATTAAATACAAGTGAAAGGCTGAATGGTCCACAGACATTAAATAACAGCCTATAAAATAATAAAAATGCGTGAATGTGTAAACAATGCTAACTCACAGTGCCGACCACATTAACGCATCATTTGGGCTCAGTGGGTACGACCGCGTTGGTTCTCAGTGTCATCGCGCTGACTGCAGATGGAGAGCAATAAAATACGGCCCCTTTTCCATAATTTAGACTCCATTTCAGTGCTGTGATCTCGCGCAATGTGTTCTTTATGATCCCCCGTCTTTCATTTGTCATGCGCTTAAAAGCACTTTTTCTATCTGAATTAGAGCCTGGTTGGAATGATGATGATTCGACGGAACTGACAGAGAAGGGGGTTAAAAGCTAAATTATTTCTGTTGGTGGAAAAATACAGAGCACACTTTTGAAATCCCATTAAAGGCATGGGAGGATTAGAAATGGGTTTAGTTTTCTGATTGGTAAGTGACAATTCTTGGATATCTTCATGTGGGAAATAGCTATATTTATTCTGTATGTTATGAATTACATTTTATTCATTGTATACAATTCATTCATGGTCAATACATTGTATTGGAGTAGTGAACACTGTGAGCGCTGAACACGTGTCATTCACTTTTCATGTACAATACTGTAATATTCTTATCTCTGGTGCAGTCTTCACTGAAGTAACTTTACCTGTAATTTATTTCATCCATAACCAAAACCACCTTTTGTATATACAACTAAAATACACTTAAGTCTCTGTAACTGCTATTTATAATGGTATTTACTCTGTCCATAAACTGCACTGTTACAAAACCACAGTCATAACCACTTATTGTATGTAAGTCTTTTCTTATTTTTTGCTCTTGTTGCACATTGTGCTGGATTTAAGAATATTTAAAGTTATTTATCTTGTTTATATTTTATTGCATGCATCTATTCTCCTGCTGTGCTGGAACTGTGCGTTGCAACCCCTGGAATTCCTCCATTGTTGGACAAATAAAGATTCTCTGATCTTATAGTAGCAACCACATGTGCAGAACATTTTAAACATCAAAAACTTTAGTTGAAATGGTTCACAAACACTGGCTGGAAAGATTTAAACTACAAGTGGCCATACCTGCTTGCCACTGCAAGCAGGTACAAAAAAAGTAACCAGGGCCTCTACTTGAGGCGATGCAGTTCCTTTGAGACGCACTATCCCTTTAAATAAATACAATCTAAAAACAAACCTAATATGTCTACTTAATGAAGAACCACTGTACTTTTGTCTGCTAGTAATAATCAATAACACTCGTGGAGCATAATGCTATACTTTGGACACATAAAATCCTAATATTGATCTAAAACTACTTACCCGCTTACTTCCAGGTTGAAAACTGCGGTGCTGTTTTCCGTCTCCCCCTTTATGGTACATCATCATAAACGTCGTCACTACAAAGTGCCGAATGCTGCAAGAAAATAACATTGTTGAATGAAGTATGTAAAGTGCGTTGGGCGTGTATCAATGGGGAATCTGGTGAGCGGTGAAACGGGGGCTGACGGAGCAATGGCCTCTTGTCCGCAGGAGAATAAAGATATGCTTAAACATGCTTGAATCCTTCTAAATAAAAACTCTGAGTGGTTAAATGAGAAGGGAGATCAATAAAAAATATGGTTAAAAGCTCAGAGGTGCGTTCAACTTTTATTGGTTCTTTAAGGTTTTTTATTCCTTACTGTGAAAACGTCAAAATGATGTAGCCATAGCATAAAGAGGCAGGTGTGAATCAGTAGAATTTTTTTATATACCATAATTGTTGGACTGTACAGCGTTCCTGAACAAAGGTCATGTTCCTGAACAAATGTTCACGTGTCCAAATTCAGTTCTTCACTAATTTCTCAGGGAATATGAGTTGGATTGTAATATTACACACATCATTTTGAAGCATAACATTCAAAGAACATCTGAGCTGTCCTTACTGTCCCCTCTGTCCTTGATTACTCAGTGGGGGCTGATTTACCTGTGTTTGTGTATTCGCATCTGGTTCGATCTGCTCCTGAGCTTGTACTTAGCGAGTGAGTGTTGCGTTGTAACATGAGATATTTACACTGAAAGATGGTCCACGGTAGTGATGCAGGGTTGTGTATTGTAATTTCAATGTGGCAGGTTCTAAAATGCAGACCACCGTATATCTCATGTCTGTGCTCCATGTGTCTCTTTGCGTTCAGCCTCGTCTAGATTCATTTCCTCATTAGACTCATTTCTCCGTCAGTATGAGTCTGATTGTAATAAAACACACAGTGTTTCTCTTAAATCTTAAAATACAGATAACACGACCTGTCCCAATGACCACTGTCGACTAGCATCTTCCTCTACAGTGTGTCAAATGCTTGCGCTTCCTGGTGGAGTGCTCCCCGGTGGCCAATAGCCAGTAAAAATCTATAAATTAGACGCACCGTTGTATGGGCCACAGGGTTCAAAGCGTTGGAAAAAAGTAGCGGCTTAAACTCAGAAAATTACGGTACATGATAAAAAAAATGCAGAAAACAACATTTTCATACCGCTTCTTTGAACATATAGCTGCATTTCCATTTCCACTCCTTATGTTTATCTTAGCTTATACTCTTCTTTGTTTTCGTCCAATTGATGTTCAACAACTGTCATCTCTAGGACCATATCTAAAAGAGCGCGCTTCACTGTAGGCGTATGTTACTTGACCGGCGCACTCCTAAAACTCTCTCATTTACATTTAGAGTGAATGCCATAGTGTCTGCAAAGCTCCATTTCACTTGGCCAGCTCCTCAGCCTGTCTGCCTTCTGTTTGTTTGGGTGCTCATAGTAAAATAATAGGCAGTTATAACAGAGAGGTATCAGACACACTCATTTGGTGACAAAAGTCCATACCAGAATCATAAGTATTATTTTACAAAAGGCTGGGCTGAAAAAACTAAGTCTCAGCGTGTCAAGGAAAAAAAAGTCCAAATTGAACTTTTTTTCTATGAATTTCAAAAGGGAGGCACAGCTCTCAAATATGAAAATCTTTTTCATATCATAGACTGTATGAATAAGAGAGCATTACACTATTCAAGAATAGTTTGGGTCACATTCCGAGAACCTCTTTTACTGTATATACATAAATATTTTGTATTGAATAAAAAAAAATATATATAAATTTATATATGCAAAAAAGATTGTATAGAACAATATCTGTAGTGTTTGGGTTTTGACAGGAAATCTTCTAATCGTCAAATAACAATAAACAAAATATGGAAGAGACTGTATAAGGAGGCAGTAGGATTTTAGATGATAGTTTGCGTTCAGGTGACATCATAACTTTCTGAACGGAGGGACTGTTCATCGCTATGGCAACAGTCCTACTTTTTCATCAGTCTGAAACCCACTGAGTGTTTGAAATAGAGCTGGAGGAAAGGTCAGAATTCTATTGTGGGATTTAACTGTCAGATTGTAAATGTTTTGACCTGGTTTATGGTTCATATTTCTGTCATTACTGGGAGTATCCACGTGAAAAAAAAATAAAAAATGGGCATACACGTCTTCCCGGTCAGCATAAATAAACAAAAGTGAAATAGTTTCAAAAAGTGGTGCCATTATTCAAAACCAAAGATGTGATTGTTGAAGATTATAATAGAATGTTTGTGGAGAAAATCTCTACTAAATAAAAAGGTTAAAAATGTGTGGATCAATGTTAGACATTGATGAAAAACAGTTAATCTGAGAAGATGTGGGCAATATTTAAGAATGTATATCTCAATATTTTATTCCAAAAATATGTAGCATATCGAAGGTGAAGATGGATACATTCAGCGTACAACAGATAAGCATTTAGTCTGAACGCTAGTTTGAGAGCAACAACACCATAGTTTTGGGCCTAGGGAGCCCATATCCTCACATTAGGTCACACAGATCAGTTGACCAAAGAGGAGCTTTTAGCATTTACCAATTGATCCGCTTTGGAGCAGATTGGTACGGTTCATGGTGTTTCCACTGTGCAAATGAGAACCGTACCGTCCCGTTTGAGGGGGCCGAAGAGGGCCGTGAGAGGTTCTAGCTTCCAGAAGCCATGGAACCAGTTTACCGCGAAATGATTGGACAAGAGAGTGCAAAAGAGAACGCAGACTCAGGTGAGAACAAAATGGCAAAAGCTGATATAAATACAAAAGAATCATTCCTCACCAAATGCTGACTTGATGTGATGACAAACCGGTGTATTTTCAGTATCGATAACTTTATTTGTTGAACCGACAGACTAAACAAAATACACATACAAACCAATACACAGCACTCCCGTCAAGACCCTAAATATTATATTCCCAGTAGATAATGCATCGAACATTATCCAAACCCATAAACCCCCATACAGAGAAGTGAAATAAATGCAGAGAAAGCTGGCAACCCCCCCCCCCCCCCCCCCCCCCCCCCCCCCCCCCCCCCCCCCCCCCCCCCCCCCCCCCCCCCCCCCCCCCCCCAACTCTAGTTTTACTGGGAAAAACTAAACATCTTTTTATGAATCACTGGGATAAGCGTGATGAAGAAAAAAATAATTCAGGTACGATTTGCATTTTATATATAAGAAAACATTGGTTATGTTTGGGTGACGTCAGTAGCTCGTGTATCGGACCCCTGCGAGCCAAAAGAAATGTGCTTTCTTGCATATTACAGTGCTTTCCAATTTTGGTTAGGAATAAAACAACTTAAAGCAGCTCCATGTATGATTACTTGTAGCGGGCACACCCCCTGCATGACTCCATAGAGATGAATGTTAAAACCAAACTTTGAACATTCTCCATCTGTTTTTGCTATTCTGTGGAATGTTTGAGGCAAAGTAAGAACATCACCATGGGGACAAGCAGGTGGCCAATCCTCCACCAGAAAAGTTACAAGTAACGTCAATGGGGAAACAAGCCCCTTCACAGCAAGCGTGAATGTTTTTCAAGTTTAATTTAGCACTATAAAAACACACAGTTAGTTGCATTTACATAAAAATATCTATAGTTTCATTAAATTTTTAAAAAAGATTTTGGTCTGTTGAGTGTCATTTTGGCTGTGAACAGTCTCCTACTGGTTTCATTTTGGAATCTGTGATCCACTGTCCATTCAACAAAACATACAAGTCACAGAAGTAGGACAAACGAACCAAGTTACACAGTTCCTAAGTGGCCAATCTCGACAATCAATTCCAATCACGAGACAACAGCGCCATTGCCATGATAGGCCTTACATTGATTTTTTTCTTTTTTTTTGTCCTCTGCAAATTATGTGCTGTAAATTAGGGTTAGTCAAAAGAAAAATCTGGCCAACCTAGGGAAACCTTTCCTAAAAAAAAAACCAAAGAACTAAAGCATCTTCACATTTTATTATGCCGCTCTGAGTAAACACAAAAAGTCTACATGAAAAGATAAGCCACCAGTCTTTATCACCAGACTTAAAATTCTAAAAATGCATGTTCTCCACAACCAAAAATCCTACTTCTGTGACTAAAACAGTGTTCAAATGTTCTCAGTCCAACTCTGTGGTGCTGAGTGCAGAGGCTGTAAAGTTAATTCAACCATTAGAGCTCATTATGCTAAAAACAACTAGTCTAAATTAAAACAGTGCTGATTTAGACATGTGCATCTCCATTAACATCGCCGAGCAGACAGAGAAAAGTAGTCATCAACTGCTTTTAAAAGTTATTTCATTGTTCACACGGCAGTCCCTCTGGTATGTTCAATAACTTCACTTAAATCACTCCCATAATTGGCTAAATATCACTCACTTTACCTCACGGTGAAGCCATTTCGGTTTCAATGCTTTAGCCGTCCCATTCACCTGGGGCCACGGCTAGCGCCACTTTGATTGTCTAACACAAAAAAAAAAACTTTTATTAGTCGTGCTACTTTTGGGCTTGTTACGACGCCAGGATGGGGCCAGGGGTGCTGCGTCTTCACAGGATGCACTAATCACGTCTGGAAGAGATAATAACTGTATTTATCGTCTGAGGTGTTCTCTCTCTGAAGGGTTATTTATCAAATACCATGTGGGATTAGAAAATCAATTCTGAGTGTCACAAATTAATTTGCTGCCATCATGTTGTAAGCTCCCAGGGGACGGTGCACAACAGAGGCACCTACTAATGCAGGGGAATGCTGCTGGATTGATTTATTTTGCCTTATCTCTCATATCTAATGAAGAATGCTAATGTGAGCGTAAACTGGAGGTACTTTGTTATGGTGGCTTTGACTTAGTCAGCTCTTAGGGAGGGGGGTGTTGACTCCCATAATGCATTGAGTCTAGATAAAGCATATGGAGAGATGAGTTATGGCTATAAAATATGCACAGACTTTATATATATTGTGAGTGATGATTTGTTCTCTATGTTAATTGGACGAGGAACTTTTTCTTGCATTCCACAGGTTTTCTTTTGACACCCAAGTTTGGCAACAAGCTGTAAAACTAAAATTCTAATGACCAAAGTATTTATTTAACTGTATCACCAATACTGTTACCTACTTTGAAAGAAAGAGGCATGCTGTAACGATATGTGTCATCGCAGGGGGCTTTTACACATTGAAATATATAACATTTGAACTTGTTTAATGTATTTATTTTACATTTATGATATACAGTCAGAATTTTGTTTACAAGAGCTATTTTATAACTTCATCCCACCTGCCTATTATCCTCAAAGCTTTGTTATAACTCTAAGCCACCCAATCACATTTTTTTTTTTTTTTTTCATACCCACAGAATATAATGAGTCCATTAGCCCTTTTTTTTTTTTTTTTTTCATACCCACAGAATATAATGAGTGTTATAGGTTGTCACGATGTACATTTGGTGTGTTAACCTCGTTCACACAGTGTTCACACGACTTCAGTCTTCAAATGAAAATCCCCCTCATTTCATCTGCACAAACATTATCTATTATAACGGAGAGACTTGTGTTTAATGTTCTTTGCTGTTTTACTGTCAGCATTTTAACAAAATAACACATGCTTCAATTTTCCACAAATTGATATTATCTAGGCCTTAAATGTTACCGTTTGTGTTGGCATCTGTTTGTTGCCTGCAGAGACGACATCAGAAGGTGTAAAAAGTGTTTGTCGATTGTGATTCATAGATAAAAGAGCCCCCTATCCCTGAGTTGAATGGATAATCTGTTTATATTACTGCCTCAGGCACTAGCTTTGAATTAGTGCTTTACTCAATAAGCAGACAGGAGTGGTGAGAAGGTGTGACTTTCTTTTCAGTGATGGTGGTAGGCTGAAAAGACAACATCTGTCAAATGCTTCCTCGAAAAAATATAAAATGTCGAAGGGAGAGAAAACCTTGTAATCTGAGTCAAAAGGGAGAATCTGCATTGAATGGGGAATTGCCGAGTGAAAAGAAAGAATAGCTTGTCATTCATAACGGTTATGTAAACACTCGTGTTGGTGCCTGTAGCCGGGACAGTTTGTTTTCATTATAACATTTACCTGTATGACTTTTTGAAACATACAACATGCACCACTGGAGATTTGGACGATGCCAAATACCCAGCTGTGTTACAGCAGTTACGAGTTAATGAAAATGTGCTTTCTGATAGGATAATCATCTTAAAAAAAGAATACAATAATATAGTGTACATTTACTTAATTTATCATTATTATTTTTTGTAATTCTTTCCTGTAAAATAAATATTTAATTTGAACTTGAGTATTTCATATCTGCATAGCGATAGATGGTATATAGGTTTATGAAAAAGACACTACCTTTAATAAAAGTCAAAATAAACTTTTTCACAACCAATATAAAGCTAAATACATATAAAAAATATTGTTTATTTGTAGATCCATCTGGAAAAAAAAAGAACAAAAGAGCAAGATGCTGGAAGAAAAGAAAACACACATGCACAGAAACCTTGGAGGCCACGTATGTAAATACAAGCAGTGTCTCCTAAGTATGATGAAGAATGGCTCCTTTGAGTGAGCTTCTGACAGATGTCCTTGTTTCACAGCCGCTGGCAAGAATGGCTGCACGCATCACGACGCCTCGGCCATGCCAGCTCCCTGGCATAGCCCCTGCGCTCGCATGGCAGATCGCCTTTGTGCTTTGTGCGTTTATGTGACATGAATAAGACATATCACTGCGCCCCTTCGGCTGAGTGGGATGTAGCCTTGTCTTGTCTTTCTCGGACAGGGCTAACAACAGACCACAGGGATGCTGAGTGTATTTGGGAAAATGGAGGTCCCGACGTGGGTTTTTCTGTCAAAGCTGGAGGAGGAAAGTAGTGTCTAAAGTAGCCTATCTCTGTCTCTGTCTCTCTCTCTCCCACACTGACAGAGCGCCTGTGTGTCTGGGAGAGCTGCGCGGCTTTCAGCTCTCAGCGTGAGTGCATTTGATATTCATAGAAGAGAAGAGCAGCAGAAAGTGAAACAACAGCAGGGGCACTGCCTTACGCATGATATTACATTGTAATTATGATGTGGTAAGAGCGCACTACACATACCCACGGCCAACAGCACAGACATACACCTATGGGATGAAACTGCCTGTGCACCCAATTGCATCCTGAGCTTGTGTTTGAAATGAGATGAGAGTCAGAAAAAGGCTTCATACAGATATCGACAGAGCCGTATTGGTTTGTTTACCATCAATATTTGCAGATGTCAATCGGCATGTGTTTGAGAACATGGATTTTTGAGTTTGAAGTAGAAAGTGGTGAGAAATGATTGGTATTAGGCACAGAGATATACGGAGAAGCAAAACATGTAGCTCATGAAGAGACCATAACATTGTATGATATCTCATATGAAAAATAGAACAAGCTTAAGAATACACAGACAAAGGTTTAAAGGTAGGAAGGATACAAAATAATCCAGTATGTAATCCATAGAATCCGGAATGTGATGCAGTAGACATATATTGAACTAAACTAAATATCATTGTTATACCCATCAAATTTGCTAAATTGATAATCAGAAAAATACATAAATAAATAAAACCTGAATGCTTATGTCAGAATGGTTACAGAAAAAAATAAATGTAGCGTAATACCCATACTCCTATAAACAACTGTTAATTATATTATCAAAGAAAACAAAAACATTGAAGAAAAGACTAACGTAACGAGTACAACTTTTTAAAATGATGTGTCTGAAAACAACACAAATCATATTTATGGTTTTCACTTGTTCCAGTTGTATATCCTGTTCTTGTTTTGAGCGGGAGTGAGGGGAGAGGGAGCTGTCAGGCTGCCACACTGGCACATCTCCTCCGGCTCTTTTATCAAAGATAAGTAGTATTGATTTACTTTGAGGCAGTAAAAAGTATTCGTCTTAAGAGCTGACATTTAATAATCTCCACCTAATCCATGTTTTTGTGGGGCCCCCCTGAGGGCTGCTGGGGCCTTCATTGTTCTCTCTTGCATCTACTGTATATATAATGAATCCGATTGACATTTTTAACCCCTGCAGGCCCACAGCTGTACATGAAGGCAGTGTGATGTGCCAGGGCTTATCGGATCAAGGCTCGAGTTAAGAACAAACTTTTGGACTGCACACTGCCTGATGTGATAAGAGCAGCAAGGAGGGTACTTTGGAGAGAGAGAATAAAAAATAAAAAAAAATCTAAACCGGAAAGTGACAACACAACTTTCTAGTGTTTTTATATCAGCAAATTATGCTGAATCATCATGTGTCCAGCAATACACTGTACATCGTTTTGGAATGTTAAATGTTTGGGACTGAATACTTTGGCATAAACAATACTTCAAATTAAGTCCATGTCAATACTGCCGGAATAATTAGATGTACTGTAAAAATCTTACACAGCCAATGAGAACAAAATTATGATTGTATAAATCGTTCCCTTCTAATTTCCAAATAGGTGTCCATGTTGGCAGTAAAAGACTTTGCGATCATTATGGAAATATGCAAACAAAAAATCTGGTCCATTGTCCCTGTTCAAAAAAAATGAGTAGCACAATTACATTTTGTTGATTCCAATCAGGATCAGTTTGCCTGTATAGTCTGGTTTGTTCTGTTAATTTTTAATATGTTTTTTTTTGTGTTCAGTCAGTCAGGTCCTGAATTGGCTGGGCGATCACCACCCAGCCATCGGTCTTCATAGTTCAAGCTCACATGGATCATCAGTGTCCATCTCTCATCAATAAATAGTTTAATTGCACATCTTTGTTGCGGCATGGTCCTTGCATATGACCATACTGGCCACAGCGTTCATCTATAAAGAATTAGAATGACGCATCGTAATGGATAACTTGTAATGTTTAAGGGTGTAAGTTTTGTAGTGAGGGTTTGTCACTACTTATCTCGATGGAGATTGTGATATGCTGAGTAACAAACATGCATGCTTCATTATGTAAGGTTATATAACTATTAAACAATAGAACAGATGATATAGCCTTCCTCTGAATGTCCATAGTATGACATTAAACTTCATTTATTCAAATAGAGATTTCATAGTTTGATTTTATTAGTTTCCAGGTTTTTTTAAACAGTATGAAATAACTAACATAAAAGGATAACAGAACAAAAACAAGACACGGAGAATAAATATGCTGCCATTTTCAATTCAATCCGATCCTCACAAACGTGACGAAACTCGGCCATTTGTTGATCTATTGCTAGATCCAGGCTGAAGAAAATCTTGTTCTCCTATAGTGGATCTTTCCTTTACTTTTTGCAGCCGTAAGACCTGTTACTTATCTCTGTGGTTCAAAAAGGTCATTATCAGGGCTCTAGGGGGATCTGCTTTTTTTTTTTTTTTTTCAAATCAAGTCTCAGTTGGTTTTCTGCGGGATCTGGACTTGAGGTCCAAAAGTTTGCTTTTGATGGATTTGCTTTCTGGAGGAATCTAAGAGCGAGATAGACCCAGTGATTCTGGCGGCTTTGAGGGCAATAACTAACAAGAATACAAAGGCAGTAGACGCAGCACTGGCGGAAATGCGTGATGTGAAATCCAAGAATGGCGAACTGGAAAACCAAGCTACAGCAGCATAGAATGACATCTCTGATTTGAGGGACACTGTCGCTACACTACAAGCCAAAGTGGCAGAATTGACAGACCACGTACGTGTTTTAAGTGACGAACTGGACAACCTTGGATCCCCGATTGACTAAAACGCCCCACAAAAGCGTGAAAAAAAAAAGCTAGGCTCCGGACCAGCTTCCAAGACCTATTATACTGAAGTTCCACAACAAGATGTCAATGCTGCATCTGGCCAACCCGGATCAAACAAGCCCCACGTCTCTGTCTTCAATGACTAATCAGCCCGAGTGGCCAAGAACAGCATTTGCGGACTCACTATCGAACCCATGAACACTTTCTCTCCTTGGTTTTCGTTTGTGTTGATGAAAGGGTCCTGGACTTTACTGGCGATATGTGAGTAATTAGCCCAATGTGGGCAAGTGAGTTCCAACTTTAGTTTGTAAATACCAAGATGAAAATGTTATATCAACTGTACCAGAGGGCCTTTTTTTAAAACCTAGAAATGGGTTTTCCCTCCATCTTCTGATCCCTTTTTGGTTTGGCCTGTGGGCTCTTTGCATGTTTTTGGCTTGAGCTCTTTTGTGTGTGTGTGTGTGTGTGTGTGTGTGTGTTGTGTTTGACCAGAGAGCTGTGTAACAAAAGCAGTGGAATGATTTCCACATGGTTATACAATGGCTTTTAGTCTTTTAAGTCTTTTAATGTTAATGGCATATTGAGTCCAATTAAGCGGTCAAAGATACTAAGAAAGATGAGGAAAGAAAAATAAATAAATTATATACCTACATTTAAATGACTTAGGACAGGGGTGCCAAACTCATTTTGGGCCACGGGCCGAATTTCGACGCTCAGGCTGGGTCGCGGGCCGAACATAATGTAAAAAATAAAACAATAAAAAATATTTTCAAACTTATATAGCCTAGTAATAGTTCTTTGTGGACACTGTTGCACAAATCTGCAGCAGGTGAAAGACTGAGTCCATATTCATGCATCAGCAGCAGGAAGAGGAACATGGACTTGTGATGTGATTCTGATATTACATTTTGATATCACATACATGTTGATATTGCTGCACAAACTCAATATGAGTTTAAGCTTATTTTAGTGACGAATTATTCACGTAGTGACTCAAATGAGTGCATCGTGTTTGTATTCACAGTCCCATTAGTGTGGACATAGTCTCTGTCGTGTTCACACTTTATTACTCGGACCAGTGTTTTTACCTGTGGCTCCTGATCTGCCCAGATTTTGCAATGGTTTGGATGCTCCTCACAGAGCTGTCATCAAAGAAGTTTGTTTTCTTGTTGTTAGCTTCACATTAGTGCAGCTTTTAGCACAGCTCTAATGTCCATAAAGCCGCCTCCTTTCTTTATTCCTCGTGTTTCCCAAAACTACACGTCTTTTTCCTCGCTCAAACCTCTACATAAGTCTGTAAAGTGCGCCTTGGCAGTTCTCAGCCCTCGGCACTTGCGCTGGCAGCACACAAACCAGCGCAGGGGAGGGGCCGTGGCTTCAAAGGGTTGTGGGAATTGTAGTTCTAGCGATAAAAACAATATATATGGGAAATGAATAAATATGAACTAGAAATGTTCGGCGGGCCGGATTAAAACGTCTGGCGGGCCACATCTTGAGTTTGACACATGTGACTTAGAACATCAAAAATGAATGACATTTGGGTATAACAGACTTTATTATACTTCATACCAGGGCAAACATAAGAGGGGAGTGGCCATATTGATCCCAAGTAGAATAACATTCAAACAGAGTTTTGAATACAAAGATAAATATGGCAGAATTGTTCTGGTCAAAGGAAGTGATTTTCATTGATAAATGCATATGCTCCCCCCTAAACTAAAGGTATAGTTATCTGATTGCAAACCACTCTGAGAGAACCCTTGTGTGGGATTGAGATTGGAAATTGCATTCAGCTGACATTAGACGTCTCAGACTCACAAAGTGACTAATACATCTATAATTAATACGTTTTGGGCAATTTATACATAATATAGGGTTGATCAATATCTGGAGAGAGATGAATCCTAATGACCATGAATATACAAATTTTCCCAACCCACTTAAGAGCTATACGAGAATAGACGACTTTATACATTTTCAGCACAGGTCAACAATTATAGAAGTAGACATAGGTGCAATAGATCAAAGTGATCATGCTCCTATTTACATCACTGTAGATCTGGAACAGAAACAAAAAACAAACGTTGGAGATTTAATGCTGGTCTACTCAAGGACCCTCAATTTGTAAAAATGAGCTGTTGGAAGCTAAACATGCCGAAAACAAGGATGCTCAAATGCTACAGGAAATTAAAAAGATAAGCGGTGAGATTAATGACCTGGCCTCTCAGGAACTAATTAACAAAATGCTCTTCACCAAACAAAGATATTATGAAAGTGGTTCAAAATTCTCCAAATTATTTGCTTGGCAGCTTAGAAAACAACAGGCAGAGAGAACACGTTTTAAAATACAAGATAGGCAGAATAATGTGAATAAGACCAAATGCAAGCATTGTTTGAATCTTTTTCCAAAAAACTTTTCATCAAAATATAAGAAAACAAAGAAATAGAAATACAGTCTTTTCTGGATACCCTCAATTGTGCAATTGAAAGACTAAAAACAATAAATATCTGGGGAGTGACAGATTTATCTCAGAGTGGTATAAAGCTCTAAAAGACACACTTACCCCTCTGTTTTTAATCAACTTTTAACTGAGCCCTTGAAAAAGCTTGGATCCCTCAAAGTTGGAAGGAAGCCATTATATCCCTAATACCTAAAGAGGGAAAGGATGGACTTGACTGTGCCTCATATAGACTAATCTAAATTCCGAATGGTTAAATATCATGTATACACCTCAATTATGTCCAAAAGAATGGAACAAATAATCCTAAATTTATAACAATGAAAGTGTAAAATAGAATATTTAATAATATAATGGAATAAAACAATCTCAAGATTGATATGGCAAGGCAAAAAAACTTGAATAAAAACTTTACAATTATCAAAAGAAAAAGGAGGTTGGGGTTTACAGCTCTGATCAGAGCGTTGCTGTGCTGGTGTGATCCAGAATATTAAGAAAAAAAATATGTTTCGATGGAAAAATATTGCAGAGAATTCTTCTGCCTTTACTAGCAGATGATAAACAGTTGAAATGAAAATGAGTTAGAATTTGCTCTCACAACAACAAAGGAGATAATCAAAATATACAAAATAAACAAAAATGTTAGATCTTAAACTGTTTGGCTTATGACCAAGGTTTTGTACCGAGGGTACAAAAGGTCTGGATTACAAGCGTTATTCACCAGATTGAAAAAGATAATCACATGAAAAACTTTGTTATGTTGAAAGAATCCTTTGGCTTGGAGAAACAGGACTTTTATAGGTATTTGCAGATAAAGAGCTATTATAACCAAGAAATCAAACAAAGTAATGACCATTACAACCCTCTGACTTTATCAAGGCTTATAAATCAAATATCTGGACAGCTACTCTACTAAATATATTAAAAACAAATGGGGAAGAGAAGATAACCTAGTCTTGATTTACGAGGAGTGGTAAAATATATGTACATCCCAGTGGAGGACCACAAAATCACATATCTGAATGGACTTTTGTTAGAAAAATATATCACGTTTTTTCATAACCCCATGTCAAAATGCTTATTATTCACAAGGAAATGCTAACTGTGGCAGCCCTCCA
This sequence comes from Chaenogobius annularis, assembly GCA_015082035.1. Lineage (NCBI taxonomy): Eukaryota > Metazoa > Chordata > Actinopteri > Gobiiformes > Gobiidae > Chaenogobius > Chaenogobius annularis. Next base: position 3,349,858 of record BJKM01000001.1, read on the forward strand.
CCATCCTGTGTTTTTTGACTATCCTCGTAAATATTGGACTGAAATGAATAATGTACTGCTGACTGTTTTAAATATCCCTCTCATTTTTAGAACGATGTACTTGGGCCTCAAAACTCCTGCTATCGACACAATTAATTGGAACACGCTATTGGCTGACACAAACCTCACCAACGATCAAGGACTGGACTGACATTGTAATAGACATCAGACAAATGGAGATGGACAAATTTGACCGATATTGAACTAAATGAAATTTTGATTTTATTGTGCCATTATTATTATTATTATTAGTTTATTTTTTTTATTGTATGGTCGATGTCTATTTTTATTTTAAATAAATATGAATAAATAAATAAATAAGAAAAACATACTTTCTTACTGTATGCGGGGTTGCCTCTCCCCAGTTTTGTCTTGGCCTGGTGGCTTCCTCTGCTTGTCCTTATGGAGTTCAAGAACAAAGCAACATTTCCAACAAGCAGTCGGCGGACCCTCCATCACAAAAGTAACATAGTGTCCCATTAAAATGCAGTAAGACAAGCCATCACCATCTATTGTCTATCCCATAGTCCCACCTAACCGTTCTCCTGATCGTCTTGTACATTTCTATTGTTGCCTGTTGTCCATTATCTATACATGCCTTCTGTGGTGTGCTCCTGTGCCTATAGAGTCTCCATGGAGCTGCTCTGAAACACAACACACAAAATGGGATGTGACTCGCGCCGCCATACCGTTCTATTATATATAAGGGGACAGGGCTACGGCAAGGGGGTGATCCACAAGCGCTCTCACCTGCAGCCAGATGAGGTCTGCTGGATGTTTTGGACCCGCGGAGGAGCGAGGTAATTTTCACTATCTCAGCCTGGAAAGGTACAACCCCACGCTATGTGTCCCTGCTCTCCTCACAAGTCCGCTCAGTTCCCCAAAGGCTGTGCAAGAACTGTAGATAATTACCTGGTGTGAAGCCCGCACCACGCAATGTGAGTGTTATACAACTCCGACATGGCCTTTCTGGACATGTAACGATGACCCTTATGAGCAAGGTGAACTCTGCAAGGTAAGGTTTGTTTTTACAGTTTGTTTTGAATAGATTGCAAGGAAAAAAAATAAATAATAATGTTGGTTCTTCCTGCGTTTGAGTGGGGTTCCTCCATCAACCTAAAACATGTACAGTAGCTAACCCTCCCACTAGATACTCTGAACGGTTTACTTAGCTCAAGTTCTTGAGAGGGACCCCTGAACGCTGCTCCTGACATTCACAGTGGCATCAAATGGTGGGTTAATTTCACAAAAATCCCATTGTTAATTTAAGGAGACATATATAGCTTTGTACTGTCCTTACTTGCGATTATGTGAAAATGTTTTAATTCCAGGTTGTACACAAAGGGTTTTTTAACCCTTTGTGTACAAAATGTCCAGATTCCATATGATAAAAGTGAAAACACTGTAATAAAAATGTCTCCTCATGCTTTGGTGGGTTGCCACTGGGTTCACTGGTTTCCCCCATCAACCAGAACATGCACCACAGGTAAAACTCCTCCAGCTACAGCTAAGCTGTGCTCAGGATCTGGAGACCACTGCTCCTGACAGGCTGCCCCAGTGGCACTGGTTGAAGAATGGGTCAAATAAGAGAGCAATTTACTTATTGTTTTGAATCACTAAGTTTACAATGATTAAAATATATAATATAATGATAAAAATATATAATATAATGATCCGTGACAATAGTATACTAAATACCAGAAAAGGCATATTATGTCTTTAAAAAATACCTGACACAATTTATTTGAATATAAAAGTACTTCAAGGACCGGTGTTCATTATATTGTTGAGGTTATGTCGTCACATTGTTTAGAAAACATTGGCCATTATAGCCCAACAAAACTCCAACTTAGAGTAATGAATTACTGTTAAATTAAAATTCAAACAACATTTTGCATAGAAATACATAAATACATAAATATTCTTGTGTGTTAGATATGGCATACTTTTCCATCAGTAGATAGGATCACGTTGCTTATCATAAAACAATGTGGGTGTGCTACTAAACATTATAAAAGCTAATATTGTATAGGGACTTAAGAACTTTCCACTGTTCTGCACCCACTCAGTGAATAGCACATATGTATATATGCAGATTTTTTCCCCATACAGTTTAACTGTTGTAGGCACTGATTCTTTGCTATTAATTTATGCACATTAAAGCCTTACCACCATATTCCCTTTGTGTACTTTAAAATGTAAAATGTAAATTTCATTTTGACCAGAATTCGCAAACACAGACTTAGACATTCTCTCTGCACTTAATCTTCATGTTCTATTTACATACATAAGAAGAAACGTATTTGAAGCTTGCAGTTGAATAAAATTAACAAATGTCAGGTACCAGATTCTGCTATCTTAAAGGTGCACTATGTAACTTTTCTGGCGGCGGGTCCACCACCTGCTTTTCACCATGTAGATGTTGTTGCTTTGCCTGGAATCATCTCCTGCCTGGCATTAAACTTCTATCTTGATAGAGTCAAGCATTTGACGGCACCAGGCCAAGTTGAATAAATGCAAGATGGATAGGTTTGATGCTCTACTGTGGAACATTCCAGGCAACATAATCGCCAAGGAGACAGGCAGGTGGCGAACCCCGCACATGAAGAGTTACATAGTGCACTGTAAACTTTCATTGCCAAGACATACACAATTCTTGTTGTTTACTCACATGCTTGACTCAATTTGATTGTGTCATGCTATACTGTTCTACTCTTTGTTACCCAAGATGCACTGCAAGCCAAGTGACAGACAAGCACCAAACAGCTTTTCACAACAGCCGCATTTAGCCGTCTCTCTGAAGTCAAACTAATACTGACATCTAAGCCTTTGCCAATGTCAATCTTTGTGAAAATGACCTAACACACGTTTACTTTACAAAGTGGCCCCTCTAGGATTTCTCTCTTGTTATATCTCATTGATCACTGTGGGCACCTCTCCTTTTAGACCTTAAATATGAATCTAAAAAAGGTTTAAAATTACTCTGCAGACGTTAAGCTCCGCCCCCACGCTTTTGCAAGACCCAAAAAGAACGAAGCGCTACTCTCTCAATTCACCAATGCCCTTTAGACCTGCGAGTCCGGAGCGAGGTGGTGGGGGCGTGGTTTAAAATGTAGGAGCAGGATTAATGATTGGGGCTGCAAACCTAGACTTGTATGAGGTAATCAATGGAGTGGACGTGAAGGCCAGCAGAGAGGTTTTTGGCTGGTACCTGTAGAAGTCCGCAGTAACCTCGGCCCATTCTTCAATAAGACAGAGGGGCGCTAGCTGGCAAACAGACAAGGTGAAACACTGGGGGGCCCGGGCTGAATGGCAGGGCTTTTAACACTATTTAATGATTTTATTAATCCAATGAGTCATGCAGAGTCTGAGTGATATGTCAGTGTCAAAAAGTGGGTTTCATCATGTTGTTTTTTACCCTTGAATTTTGGTGCAATACATAAAGCAAACAGAACACAGAAACTGGGCCGTAAAAATAACCGAAAATGAGATTACAACTTTGTTTGCACTTAATCTGCATGTTTTTTTTACATACATTATTGGAAAAGTATTTGAATCTTGTAGTTGACTAAAATAATGACAAATGTATGTAAGATAACAGATTCCGCACTATGTTACGTAAAGGAGGAGGGTCGGACATACTTGCTTTTCTCCATGTAGATGTTGCTTTGCCTGGAACACGTACATCAGACACCTCAAAAGTTGTGCACCGTAAATTATATTGCCAAGTATATACACAATTCTTGTTGTTTACTCATATACAGAAACTCCACTGTAAAAATATATTGTCCCTCTTTTGCATATAACAGAAGATGACATTATGCATTAAAGATGTTATCATGCAAACTGTATTTTCCTGAACTTTTAACCATGTTTTAACGTTGTTCCACCATCCAAAACATACCTGAATTTTGCTCCATTCACGCTTCAGATAACACTCAATTTCATTTCCCCCCATAGTTAGTGTCCTGCTCATCACCAGACTCGTTCTGTTGTTTTTTATTCATGGCATGTGCCTATTACTTTCAGAAGAGGGAGCTCAAATGGAAATCTGATCACTTCTTTATTAAGCGTGTTTCCCAAATATTCACTTTATTCCTGACGTTGCCACGAGCACCTCTGTTACTTATGCCCCCCCTTTCTGTTGTATTATTTTGCAAAAAAGTTCTACACCGACCACAAAGCTGTTTTCAAGCCGATCAGAGAAACGGTGCATTGTTTATGTGTTAGTTTATTTGTAAGTGCACATAAACATTGAACATTTTACACAAATCTACTTATTATATATATTTATATCATATTTTAGTAGCAAGAGTTTTCTCTTGTTCCACACTCAAGTGAATGAATTCCTGCACAACCGGAAACGCTAACACAATGGAAGTGCCAATCCGTAGCTGTCAGAAGCAAAAATGGCCGTGCCGGAATAAGGTGAATAGTCATTACTTCAAGTTCTAAAAAAAAAAACATGCCAAGCTCACAAAAAGCATGTTAGGAGCCCATAGAGACCAAAGTAAAGCAGGACGTATTCTTTTAATCCTTCTTTTAGTTAGGTACCGTACTTTTTCGACCTCTTTTACTATACAACTAAAGGGACAACAAGTGATTACGTAGATACCTCGCCATGCCCCAAATAACACCAAGGCATGTATTGCACGGTTGCCAACCGAACACCAAAAGAGAAAATAAATAAGTGACTGAATAAATAGCAATAAAGTATGGGTAGTTTTAAATAGCTGAGCACTGAACTGGAAGTTAGACCATTGTTCAAACAAAGAATGTTCTTTTGTTTCAAGGACAAGTCAGTACAAATCACATTTCACAGCAATGCCATTTCATTCTCTGCAAGTCCCAGTGTTTTGATGCTGGAGTTTACTTTTCCAAACTTTTTAGGATTAGAACTTTGATTAGCTCTTGTCTGGGCCACATTGCATAGCTTCCTTATTTGAGTGACTCCTTGGCCTCTAAATCTCCAGCGAGTGTCGTGAATGTGTGAAAGTCCACCAAGCTGACATTTTGAAAAAGAGTAGGAGTGAGCTGTAGGTCCTGACCAACTTTGCCAACTTTCTGTAAAAAATCTCAGCTGATAAAAAAGCACAATAGAAAGTCATCTTTTCGGATTAGTTACACACATGAAAACTAATGCTGAAAGAATGATTTAGTTGAACTGATCGTTATGAATTGGTTGTATTTGGAAATCACAAAATCAAATGCAACGAATATGGCTACCAACGTCAATACATTAATTCATTTAATATCTATGTACGGTAAATACAAGCTTAATCTTCAAAATGTTACTATAGGGGGTTTTATATCTGTCATCAACCAAGTGAAAAAAGCAGCAGCAGTAATTAAATTTCGTCGGGCGAGATTATCAGAGCTGTATATGTACTGTATATATATATGTATAAATTAAAATAATTATAATAATAATACTAATAATTATATACTTATATATATATTATATATTATTATATACTATATATATATATATATATATATATATATATGCAATGACAATGGGTAATAGTATATAATGATTGCTATTTAAAAAATATATATATCTACAACAATATTAGCACTGTGATGATGGTAATAATAATATAACACATTTTTATTCTGTTTGAATGCATACACACATACACTCACACATATGCACAAACAAACATACACAAACACACACATCCACGCACACACTCACCCTACTCTGAAGTTTCTAGACTGTTGTCCCTCTATTTGTCTAATGTCTGTGTTGTTGTCTGTCTTTTGCTGTTTTTGTTCTTGTTGTCCTCACAATTTTTACTGTTTTGCATATGTAAATTAAAAAAATAAATTTTAAAAAGTACTTCAATTTTGCAGCACAGTGTCACGGTTCGTTTTAGGTTCCGTGAAAAAAATCAAAAAACTTGTGCTTAGGTGGTTTTTATTTACACCGAGTGATGGGTCAGTTGAAGCCGAGGCTTTGAGGCTTGCACCGAGTAAAAAGGGACGTGTCAAATGAAGCCCTGCAACGAGGCTTGTGTTAGTTTGCTAAAAAACACGTGACCTGCAAAAGCGAGGCTTCACATTTGTAACTGGTCACGTGGCTGGTTTAGTATAGCGTCACTTTCAACGCAGTGCGTCATGGGTGTCAGTCAGTGTTAGATAGTGGTAAAGAGATAGAATAACAGTTCAGGTTTGTATTTCAGGTTTATTACTCAGGTTTGTAATATTCTTTAATACAAAGCGCCTTCAGGATTGTATGAAGTCTGGATGAGGTGGCCAAGCATTGTTGAAGTAAACTATTTGTCTCATAATTCGTGGCAGTGCCTGGGTCTGGGATAGCTCAAAATGAATCATTTGTTTGGGTTGGAGATGGTTTGACGTTAAAAAGTTTCTCAATTAAAATCAAGTAGAATTTCACTTGTCACAACGTTGTAGTCAATGAAATCTTGCAATAGTTAAGTACAAATATAAAAATGCCTTCTATAAATGTTTGTGTGTCTGACTGGTGACGCATCCGTCCGGGCGCAGGAGAATGTGAGCTTGATGTCTGATCAGGTCTTGCTGTTGTACCATGTGACACCATCTCTTTGTTATGAAATAATATCCATCAGTGGGTAGATGATTTATATGTTGTGTATTGGTGTTATTTTCTAAATAACATTGGTTATTATTTGGTTTGTGACCCTGTATTATCTTACATGCATTACTTTTTTGGATCACACGATCACAAGGCGTAGTGGAGCAAATTGAAACCTCTTTTGAGGCATCAACTCATGTATCGATATCATGGGCTTCATTTGGCCATCACTATTTACAACCAGTCCAAAAGCAGTGGTAATGTATTTTACAGTGAAAAACAACGACAATCAAACAAAGTATTTACAGGATCCAAAAACTCACAAAAACCCAATGTTACTATTCCTCCCCTGTTCAGTAATCTCCTAACCGTTGTAACAGAGGCTGAACAGGCATATGATTTGTTTTGCAACACACAATTTATTTGGTACAGGAACCAGGACACAGAGGCCGTACATTTGTTTTTGCAGCGGCATCCCGAACAGCCCGCTCCAGCCCAAAATCCAACAACCACCCACTTCGGGGTTTCCCACGGGATGCGACCTCTCTCTTCTAAAGGGGCCAGCCAGGCTGGTAAACACAAGGTCTCATTGCAAACATGATATGCTCTCCTTGGCGCTCTCCCAACAATGAGCAGAAGCTCTAATTTAAACCCCCTAGCCCCTCCACTGGGCTCAACACAATATAATACAATTGATTGGGGTGAAACACAAAATGGCATAAATCAAACAAAAAACCAACAAAATCATAATGGACCCTTTAATCAGACTAAAATCCCATAGCCCTCCAACATGGCCAGAACAGCAATAATGAAGGGAAACAATGATGAATAACCTAAATACTAATTTCCTTGAAATGGTCGAGTCTTCGGTCAAGTGACCAGACAGAGCGCGCCAACTTGCGCTTAAACCGGGACTCGGCAGTGCGCTCAGGTTGGCGCGCAGCCGGAGCAGGAGGCAGCGACAGCAGCAGCAGGTGAATGCGGTGCGTAGGCGCCGAGTGTGCACCCTCGTAACGCTCTACAGCAGGGAAAAGTATCCAGGCAGTGGGAAACAGTTTGGGGAAGTGACGGGCCATGACGGCAAGTTAACCGGGCGCTTCGCACATGCGCACCACGCGCGCCCCAGGCACGGCAGTCTCGGGCCATGAGAGGATGGGGAAATGACGGGGCGGTTAGGGCGCACAAACAGTCAATGCAGTCGATTACATTTTTGTTGGTCTAGAAAACGGATGCGGTCAAATGGGTCAACAATTTGGTTTTGTAAATAAGCTGATATCTAATAAATAAATAATACGCTAATAGATACAACAAATATAAATAAATATAAAAAAGATAATAGTATTAGGAAGTATCCATATATTCTACGATAACTAATATAATATAATACAAATCAAATATAATAATATGAAGATGATATAATACTATAGTATAATATGATATATAAGTAAAAAAAAAACACATAATTAATATATATATATATATAGTTAAATGTGAATAGTAATTACCTCATATTTAATCATATAAAAGACAATTTTTGTACTTTTTTCTTGAAACAGAAAATAAAGAGTTATTACAAAATCACTTTCACACAATCATTTAAACGTGACATGTAAAGACATATATTAACAATGCATACGTGTGTGACAGTGAGAGAACATGTGCAAAATACTCTAAATCTCTTTCTATAATAATTTTATCTCAGCAAGCCCATGTAAGAGACATTGAAAATTCATGCAAATTCACAGACATTTTTATCTGTTCCCTGCAGAACAATGGGCTCTGTCTGAGATTAGATCTGACATGGTTTGAAATACTCTTTTATTTACACCGGGCCAGACGAGATAGTATTTACCCTCCAACCACTGATTTCAGAAGATCAGATTTGCAGGGTTTTTCATTGCTGTCAGCACATGTCTTTTCTATTGTTCAACATCATAACCATTTTTCATTTCAAAGAATGATAATGAAATGTGTAATGTACTGTAAATGAGTCAAGTGGAACTCTGTTAATTAAAGTACATAAACCGAAATTTACGACACGGTGGCGCTCTTCACATCAACAAGGTCCTGGAGTCGATTCCTGGGTGGCGCGGGGCCTTTTTGTGTGGAGTTTGCATGTTCTTCCTGTTTTTGCATAGGTTTCCCCTACCACTAAAGGCTTCATAGCATCAACCTGCCCAGAGCTACGACCTGGTACAATGCATCTCTCCTGTTAAGGTTAATGTATATTGTGCACTTTCCCTGTCGCAAATAAACTAAACTAACAAGGTTCCCAGGTGCGTCATAGCTGTCACTCCGTTGCACTATGGTGTATGGTTAAATATGACATCACAGCTTGTTTGGATCTACAGGTTCCATTGCTACAAATATCAACTCCAGATGAATTAAAGACATATCAGAGGAAATAAACGTTTTCAGTGGGTGTACCTATAATAAAAAAAGATAATGTACAAAAGTAATCTCTTCTGTTTGTGCCATTTTAAATTTGGAAACAGCATCTTATAAAGCCCTGGACCTGGAAGTAGACAAAGAACAGTAATGAAACTTTACACATAGTTATTGAGGACTTTTTTCTATTTATTAGTTACATGTTAATGTACAAAATGTATTAACTTAATAATACGAACACTTGGAACAAATACTGTGCAGTGTTAAACATATATCTTGCTTTATTATTATCTGACATAAGATTTGTTGTACCTAACATTTTTATATAAAAAAAATATATATATCACAATTTCAAAACTTGATCAATGATCAAACTACATTTTGAGGAAATTGATTAAATTCCAATTGTAACTTTTCAAATTTTTTTCATTAGTCTGGAAATGGCTTCACTGGAGATGTGGGCTTCAGACGAGCAGTGGGGAATTCTTTAAAGGCTTGGATTGCTTTAGTGCTGAGCAGATATGGGGCCCGACTGATGGATCAATAAAACTTGTCAAACAAAAATGATCTACAGCAGTCGTTTTGATCTCAATAATCTTCTGAATCTTCACTTCATTGCGTTAGATGTTGGTATATTTCAAAGTAAAGGCCTGTGAGCGTCTGAGCATGTCATTCCGTTGTTTGCATTTTCCAATATCTCTTGAATCTATAACGCTGACTGGAGCTTGAGAATATATTAAGGTATGGTATACTTCATTGTGTTTGGGTATACTTCATTGTGTTTGTAAGGAAAGAAGGCTCTCTGTATTTTACCCATTCTTCATTGCCACTGGGGCAATTGTGAAAAGAGCTGGGTTCATGGTCATTATGAGCTAGCAGGAGGATTAAGTTAAGTTAATTTTATTCTCCTAATGAGGGAAATTTGTTTAGTGCTTAGGTGCATAGACAACACGCATATAAAGAATACAATAAAAAAAAGTGTGCAGGTATTTGTAAAATCAGAGTATGGATGTGTGTGTGTGATAGTGTTTTGTAGTGGGACTGGTTTTACTAAATGAACGACTGGATGAGTGATTGTATTAATATACTTGAAATTGACTGTATTTTTTTGGCATGAACGCTATTTTTGACATCAACCTGTCCAGGGACTGCAGGTGGTTATTAGCTATAACCTGGCACAAGCATCTTTCCTGTAGGTCAAAGTTTTATGTGCATTGTCCCTGATGATAAATAAAAATAAAAAACATAAACCATGGGAACAATAAAATTGGTAAAAACAACTGTAAAGTTTGCACTAGTGGCCTTAGTCTTGGACAACAGGCTTAATATTAGTTATTATTATTAGTATTGCTCTGGACCTTAAACATGCCATTGAGTACCTTTTGCTTTTGCATCTCATGTAAAAATTAAAATGTAATTAAAACATACATTACTTTCTCTAGGTCAGATGTTTGTTTATGGCTATATCTTTTGGCAGCAGAGGAAATTACAGATGCAAGATTAACAAGCCTAGCTTTCCCCAACATGCTAATTGTTAATTAACGCAATTTGAGAGCAGAGAAAATTAACTCTCCGCAGCAGTCGCGCGGCCGAGGCGGCGAGCACATACGCGCAGTGGAGGCGATCGGCTCGGCGGCTTGTCTGGATCCCGCAGATACGTCAGAGGTGGGCAGAGTTTAGTGAATATTATTATTTTTTTATTATATTTTTATAGGTCCGGGATTTGCTTTGGTCCTCCTTCTGGATAGTGCGTATGTACGTCACACTGTCTTCCGGGTAGTGCATACGTACATCACTGGAACGCAATCTCTGATTGGTTGCTGCGCCACGTCTGCCTCAAAAAAGTTCAGCTTTGTCCAACTTTTCTGCGGCGGCCGCTCAAACGCTCCCGGTCGCGCCGTGTCCGATGCTCAGAACACAGGCTTTGCAGGTTGCGCGTCCACATGGACTTTGACTGTAAACTGGCCGCCTTTGCCGCCGCGATCTGAACACGGCTTTAAGAGAACGTAGCAAACAAACTGAATCATGTTTTCTCACCCATAGTTCAAAATTAGCTACAGGGCATACTAGACACCAAATCATGCAATATACAGACAAGTATTCTTTGTGTTGAGGACTAACTTTTTTGTGAATGTAACATGGAAACGTGTGCAAGTGTAGAACATGCTAACTCCACACAAACATTCTACTATCTGGAAATACAATCCTGTAATCTTTTTGCTGTGTCCCTGTGCCCCATATATGTAAGTATAAGTACATCTAAGGAAATCCCTTTAACCTTACCTGTTCTTACCCTCCATCCAGCTGTCGTGTAGGTGGGTCATCCTGGTGATGAACAGTCATTATCTGGCTCCTTCTGACCTTACAATGGAAAACTGTCACAAAGTAAGTTCTCGCCAGTGCGCGGCCTCCAAAAAAGAGCATGTGATCAATGGAGCTGACTCTCGCGTTTCTCCCAGTGCGATTCTCAGTCAGGAGTGTCAGTGTGTGATTATGCTTCCATCTATCATAGTGATGGGGCTAAGTATTGGCTCCTACTGACACACTCTTGAGGAATAAGACTTGACTTGAAGACAGACTTCACAGACCCACTGGATCAGCAGTCCGGCATGCTCACCGGAGACGACAGCAACTCAACACTTTTCCAGGAACCTCTTAACAACCTTTTGTTTATAATGCTGAACCCATTTTGCCACACATTCTGTTGTAGCTGTTGTAATGTCCTGCCAGAATCTCAAAGGTAAATGTGCCTTATAGACAATGGATGAGCTCAAACAAAAGATCTGCAAGGTTAACGTAAATTTAAAGTTGTGGAAGAAATTGGCAAATGGGACGGCGCAGGGTTTTTTAGACGATACAAATTTTAAGCCAAGCTGTATTTACTCACAGAATAGAGTGTAGTGTCTATATTTAAGTTATATTGTAGCTTATTACTTTAAAATAATAGTAATGTACTAAAATTGGTTAAATATGGGTCAATAAATAAATAAAATGAGTGAATTTAAAAGAATGTTTAACCTTAACTTGTGTTGGGTTTTTAAGCTTTTTTGGGACATTACACTGACTTTACTGTCACTATATATTTGGATTATCCTTGTCTACAAATTCTGGTATATCAAAGAATTGACCAGTCGGTACAGTAAATCATATCCAAAGAAAATCTTGAAATACTGTAACGTAATAAAGTCAACATAAATGTTACTAATAGACTCGCACACAGTGGGAAGAATAACTAGTACTCAAGTTACTTCAAAATAATGTTACTCATCCCAAGTAAAAAGTGTGGTGTGAAAGTACATGCTACAACTCATTCTTACCCACTTCTTGATACAGTTTTTCTTTTCTTTTTTATCATTTAGAATCAGGATAGTCTTGCTGAATTCAACCAGAAGACTAAGATGAATAGTTTATTGAACACGTCGTCCCCACAACCGCAGAACCAATCTACTTCATAGTAACCAGTGCAAGTTAGTGAAGTTTTCCCTACGTATTGACAGCTGTTGTCCATTTTCCTTCAATTCGTTGTAATCCGAACCGAATCGATTAAACGCCGTGTCCGACAAGAGAACATTTCAGTGATATAGATTGCCAAAAGACAAGCTTAATTGATGTTTAGTGTTGCAATGGGGCTCTCATCGAAACAAGCATACATTTCCCCGGGCACCTTGAGCCTTTTGCTACGAGTTATTGGCGCTCTAGCGACTCAAACATGACTGGTACTTCGCTACAGTTATTTGGCTGTCTTTCACAATTGTCTTTCAGTACAGACAGGTTTGGGCTTATCTAAAGAGCCATTTGCAAACCAGATTTATTTGAATAGTGGCCGAAAGGAAAAAGGGGATGAATACTTTACTTTTACCTTAATACATTTCATTTTTTTCACTGATTAAATTACATGTTTCACTGAATCGTAATTGCTTTTTGTGGACCTGCTTAAGTGATCTGATTTGCAATTTTCACTGGGAATGGGATTGTATTACCTTACTATGAAAAGAAGTCAGATAGGGCAACACCATTTCTACGATTCACTCATGTAGTAGACAGAAAGTTTAAAAATACTTATAATAATTATATATCGCCAAGGCAAAGGCTTTAAACTCATGTAAATTGACAAAATCCTTTCCACAGCAACATTACTTTGGAAACTATTAATAGTAGCAACAGCTGTCATGGACTGATATTTTTAGTTTAGTTTTTTTTTTTTTTTTCTTTAATTTACAACCATTTACATCACAACCTGGTCAAGGGGGACACCAGGGGCCTTCACGACGTTAAGGCTGGCGTAAAGAGGCTGGACTTGGCCACTGGAGGCTGGAGTGGGACGCTGCAAATACACCGTATAAGCACCACCTGTGTCTGTGATGTTTGCTGCCATGCCTCATATACAGGCAAGGAAAGAAGTGAGCAATAAAATATTCAATTTTTCTATTTGTTCCCAATTATATATATATATATATATATATATATATATATGTATATGTATATGTATATGTATATATATACTATATATATGTATATAGTATATAACATACACAGCCTCAGAGAGCTCCGTCCCAGTTCCCACGGTGATTGGAGCATATGTCCTCATGATGGGCTTGGCTAACCGGACTAAACCAAGACCAAATCCAGGTCAACAAGGACCGCATGAGTTGCGTGCAGCACAGCACCTTTACACACAGCTGGACTCCTGAGTGCTCGGTGGGATGCTGCGTGGTCTGGAGGGTGCAAGGACAGAGTCACGCACCATGGTCAGCTCCGGAGCCAAGTGCCGGAAAGTCAGATCGAACATGCGGATCAAGTCATCCCGTGTAGTGCTCAGTCTGTGCCAGTGATCCGCAGACCGGGACAAGGATTTTGGGTTAATGTTGACAATGACAATAGACTGTCTAAACTGAGCACCTGCAAGTCAGCATGGGCCAGTGTGGCCCAGACTGCGCTGGTGTCCAACGCCAGAGATGGAGGTGTCCAGCAAAGAGCGGAGTGTGTAACGGTGCCCTGTGTACGTGAGTGGGAGATAAAACACGTAAAATTGGACTGTATTCTATAATGTATAATTTGTTATTTATACCTATGAAGGTTGTTTTATTATGATTATCTCGTCCATATTGAGATTGCAAAACAACTCCAAGAAATGTCTTGGGCATGTTACGTTTTTCGGTGCACTATTGAAGTTTATTAGTAACGATTCTGGCCTTTCACAGAATGCACAACTTCACGCCCTCAATTTGCATCACTCCACCTCACATTTCGGCACGATCATACCTATTGTTTAGATTTCCACTCTTGCGCTGCCAGCAAGATGTCAGGAAATGAGCTCCTCACCGCCCAAGTTAACGCTAAGCTCGGAGGCAAAATATGGCCCAAAGAGCAGAGCGTCAGTGCATGCAATACAAAATAAACCTACAGACCAAATTAAATCCTTTCCACTTTTTGACTATATAAATAACATAAAAGAGAATGAGAGCCACTTAAAAACAGTTGAACTACTTGTCGAACGGATGACTTGAAGGCAGCTAAAGGCATCAAAGTACAAAGCTTCAATGTTTTTTGCAGCCCATTCCTATCGTTGGGGACAGAAATGGAATGAGGAGCGACCCAGAGAAGTGAAAGATGAAGTCCTTGTCTTTGAAATATTAACAAAGGAACAAAGGGATTTTACAAAGGACGGTTTTATAAATAAAAAAAGATGCCATTGAAATAACCTGCGAGAACGAACTGATGGCAAGTTGATGAGCGAATACCAATTAGATTACAGTGATGATTATTACATAAAGGGAGCATACTCTAATGGCCTCTTCGAACGTCACAATCACTCACACACACACACACACACACACACACATGCACACCAAAGGACCATGGAAACAAGGTGCTGAAGTTTATGCACTGGCAGGAGTGGGACAATAAATCATTTAATTTTGATTGTCTTGGTGATTCATAATCAGTACTCACTTAAAGAAACATATTCCTGAATCAAAATATTTTCCCCACACTGGACACACACATATGGTCCATGTTTTGGGTTGATGGGGGAAACCCAAAGGAAATCCACCCAGACACAAAGAGAGACAACCAATTATTTCGGATTGATAATTAAATGGACTGCTCCCTTTTACGATAGCGCTCCCCCTGCAGCTCACTTGTGAAAATACAATTTTTTTTTTTTTTTTTTTAATCAAAATGAGACAGTATAAATACATACAAAATGATTTAACACTTCAAACACCCCGAAAATACATATTTAACCATCACAGGGTCTTACAAAGATGTTTAATAGAGTAAAATGTGACTTCGTCTGTTAGCCTTACTCTCTTCTCTGATGCTGATTTTGTACCATGACAGAGAAACACTGTCTGTCCCGTGAAATAATCTTCCTTATGGTTCTCATCCGACAAAAGGCAATATCAATCAGTCTAATCAGTTTTCACAAATAGCTGCTTTACAATAAACTGTTTGGGGTAAAATGCGTTCCCCTGAAATAGACAAAATAAAAGTCAGGTTAACTGTGTTTTTTATGGATATGTATCATTTCATTGTGCTTGCAAGTGTAAAGCAAGTTAGTTATAATAAAATTTCCCAGGTTGACATTTACTTTATACTTTTGAGACAGTGAACAGCATAGATAAGATTATCGCATTGCAGAAAGATGTAAAATGGAAATATACATCAAAATAATGTCAACTGCTGTATATTAGACTTACATAATCCATTTAGCTGTATGAGTTTTCATACATTTCCTGAAACTGTACTTTTATCAACGAGGCCATTAGGTGAAGGTCTCTAAAGAGTTGTCTAACATCCCAGTCATTAAGTGCTTCTGGATTGCCACTTTAAAATGCATAATCAAGCGTAATTAATCGAACAAAGTGATTAATCACGTCCTGCCCCCCTCTCTGTTTGCGTGCGGCCTGTCACGATCAATTATTTGCGGGATAAATCGTGACTCTTGGGATGGCGGTGGCAGCGATGGAAGCAGAGGGCCTGATGAAGACTGATGACAAGCCTAAACATGGGACATGACAGTGGGAACATGCTGGAGATTGGATCCGTAACCCTGCGAGCGCATCATAAATTATCTCTTTCAGAATGAAATGATTGATTTGCATGGATCCTCGCTGCATCTGGAATTCGTTGTCCTTCGCTGGAACAAGAGCAGGTGGGCGAGCGGTGACATGACGGCTCTGGCAATATCAGAAGATGTCTTTTTTTTTCAAAGCAATTTTTTGTATTTTTGTGTTCTTAGGGGACAAAATTGACATGTTTGACATGGACGGAAAAAGATATTATGAAACCATGACATGAAATCTTGCTGGTCACCAAGGTAATATTCTAGGAAGAACTTTTACATCCTGCCATTTCTGATAAATGTGTGAAGGTGGTGAAACGATTGTAGAAAAAGACATATTTCATCATCGTGACAGAAGATTTAGTGGTTTTTTGTTTACCTCAAAAGTGAAAATGTTCCAGTTTTCATTCTGTCATTGCAAGAGCACATCATTGGGTTTGATGTGAAAATAAAGGGGATCATGCATTTTGTATCATTGTTACAATAAACATGCATGTGATGTAAAACATGCATGTGATGTAAAATAGATGATTGCGCTCTATACATTTCAAACAAGGCGAACATTACATGACAGACTCCATACTATTATCAACACAGTCAATGCCCAAGCACATGTCAATTTAAAGAAAAGAAAAACATTGTTTGGATATGACATGTTTCTCTCTCATTTATTTTTTATACATAAGAGTTTATATTGTGGAACATAAAAACTATGACTACTGGCCCCAAGGGGAATTCCCTCTCTTTTTTTTTTTTTCCCTTTTTATGACATGATGTACCTGACTGTTACTCCTTCTAGTTCAAGAATACTAGATAATAATGATGACACGGCTAAAATTGTTAATTGGCAAGAAGTTTTAGTGCATTTTAGTACAAAACTCTGATTTTGGTATCGGATCGATATCGCAATATTTGTATCAGATTCAATAAAGGCTCTATGGTATCGCCTATCACTAGCTTTCCCTCCATACAGTGTATTGAAAAAGCAGATTTGTGAGAAGAAAAAAAAAAGCTAAGGTGAATAATAGACTAATTATTTTTATGAGAAACTCAAACCGTGAGGACCAAGAGTCTGGGCCAGAATATTCTGCCTGAGCAGATCAGAGAGAGCATTCACTGAGCGATTCGCACTACTTTCTCCTCCCTGTGGGTCATGTGACTTTGGTGTCTGGAAGAAAAAGGAAAAAAAGACTGACAACACTTTGATGAAAACTGCTTTCATTCAGTCGTGTTGTGTCCAGTTAAAAACCTGTCGTTGTCTGCTGTTATTTTTCCTGCTCTAGCAATACATTGTGGTCTATATTGACCAGTTTAGTGGGAATTTTTGAGTTCACAACTTTTTTCCCCTGCTGGACATTCAGACAGAGCTCAAAATGGCATCACCCGCAAATAGTGCTATGTGTAGGTAAGGCTATGGACATTCGGACACAGTCATGTTCTTCACTCATGGTTTAAACTTGGGGACTGGCTCTTTAAATACTCTATACGGTATTGTGAAACATTGCAAATAGGAGGAACAAAGTAAATGTAAATGTAAATGTTGTAAACATTGTTCCCTCATCAAAAACATACTTGTAGTTGCATTTAGCTTCATTCACGCTATAGTTTGATGAATCTTGTTTTTCTCTGAATTTCTCGTTATCTCAATTTATGTCTGTTTTTAAGTTCATAAATCAACACCAGACTCATTCTGAGAATATCTGCCGTCTAATCACAATCATTACAACTGCTCATCGACATTAGCCTGTTCCCATACCCCCAAGATTTTTCTCTCTCAAATATGTAATTCCCTCAGCACTCAGTAGATGGAGCCAATAGCGCAGTTTCTCACATAAGCCAGAGACATTGGAAGTCATTTGTTTGTTTTTTATGCCTTTTTTTGTTCTGAAACATGAGATGCCAAACCTAAGGTACTCAAGAGCACATTTGAAGGAAAATACCAATATAATAATGCATAATGTCTGTCCTTTAAGTAGCGCATACTGTTGGGCACGCAAAGAGAGCTATGAAAATATCCGTGAAGAACTGTCCAATACTCATAATGTGAGAAAATATTATAGTCGCAGAAAATGAATAAAAACTGGCAAAACTGTGGTGCATTTTCCTTTTAAGCTTGGAGCGGTCTAGACACCAGCTCTCCCCAGTCAGAAGTGTCATTTGCTATCAGTGCCTCTGTCTCCCTCAAACACCGTGCAAAACAAGCCCTCACCCCAGCCAGCCCGGGCTCCATGTGACACGCCAACAGCTATAGGCGCTCACACTAAAAGCTCCAAACACAACTACAGAGGGTGGAGGGGCAGAAGAATCCAGGGGGCTGATGGGTAGTTATGGCAGGTGACAGAGTGGGCTCCATGCTCAGACAAATGCAGTCTGGCAGCTCCCCCTCAGACAGACCAGAGGCTGTTTTTCCCTTTCTCTCTCTCTTTCTCTATCCTCTTTTTATTACTGCCTGACTGGCTGCTCCTGCCTTTTACCAAACATCCATTGTTTACCTTTGTTCGCTTCAGTCTCACCTCAAATGACAAGCCATCCATGGAGAGCCACTTCCGATTTATTCTACCTCTCTCTTTTCTTCTGTTCTTTTATGCCCTGCTACATTCCCTCCATCATTTGCCTTCAACGGAACAAAAAGTGACATAGAGTCCATAACCACCACAACTCACATTTTTTTTGATAGAAGATAAACACAATTTCTCAAAATTCTTAAAGTGGCTTTTAAATTTGCTTTTGGTCACCTTGCGATAAGTATTTCACATTTTCTAAATTAAAATACTGTGAAAATTTGAAAAATCCTAGCCCTCTGTTTCTATTTATGTGTTGGAGCGCCTTCTGCTCTCAGAAATGGGAATGAGCAATGAAAAAATTGATAAATGAAGCCCTTAGACACAATTTGACCACAGAACGAGAGTATCGACTTTGAAATTTTCCTGGATTTTTGCCAAGAATAAATCCAGATTGCACATTTTCTAACAAAGTGATTTGTGAACACCCAGAAAAGACGACCTCGTTAACAGGATTAATGAAACAAGCATGAATTAAGATACAACTCCAGGTACGTTTTTTCTTATAAAGAATGTCAGCATAACAAAAAGCTCAAAAAAGGAAATTCAGTGTCCTTTATGCTTGGGGGTTAGATCGTTGCTAACACTGTTTCATCATGCTTTTGTGTCCTTGAGCAAGACACTTCCTAAATTGCCTGAATCAATGTGTTAAGTTAGTATGGATGTGTAATTGTAAAACATAGTCTGACATGTTCTTACGGTGAGCAGTCGGCTCGCCACAGATCTGGGGCCACATCTATAAAGGATTGCGTAGAAATGTTTTTGGAGCAAGTGCATAGTCGTAGTGGCCTGGCCTCTAGCAAACTCCTGATTTATAAAACCCTCCTTGTGAGAATCCATTGTCAGAGAACAGACGCTGAAATAAGAATGTATAAACATATCAAAAACATTTTACAGTGCTAAAAATATATATATTTAAAAAATTGCAGGGTTTCTCAGGATAGGTCAATGTCAGCAAATGTTGTAAGGCTAGTTTTCGGCCTTGAGATCCCAGGGGACGACGACGGGCACCTCTAACACCCCGAATGCATATTTAACCACTTACAAAGACACTTAGTAAGGTACTTTGTTCTCCCTTAATGTCATACTGTGGAATTGGATTGTTTCATTTTTTGTTTCTCAAACATTCTGTTAATGAAATCAACAAATCTGGAATGCCCACCGAGGCAACTGCTCTTGTGATTTTGGGCATTACCAAAATAAATTCAATTGAATACTACTAGCACAACATCTCCATCAAAACAAGGACACCTTCCCTAACAGAAATGTTATATTGCACTCTAAAACCACAAATGTTTAATTAAGCAAATGAATCCACAAAACACACGTTTATAATTTTTTTTTTTCAATTACTATTATTAAAAAATAATACAACTTTTGCATTTCTAGTTTGTCTAACTTTTTATTGCCCTGTCACAACTTTTTGGGAGATGTATTGCTGCCGGGGTAACAGTGGAGTAAATGAATAATGATGAAAATAAAAAGCTATGAATGCCTTGAAAAGCAATTAAATCAGGTGTTTCATTAACTGCTGCGAATAAAATAGGGTTTCAAGAGATTTTAGAACAATTCTGCATTTATTTAGATTTGACAAAGTGCCCCAACTTTTTCAGATTTTGTTTTGGTACCTTTTCCCTTATGAATTTCCCTCAATTTGATAATTAAGTCTGTGTTATGCCTAGAACTCAAGGTGAGGATGATATCTGTCTTCAGATGATTAAGATCAAAACAGGTGGAATATCTGAGGAAACCAATAGTGATAAATGGCATTTGAGGCTGATTAAAACGATTGTGCCCTCATAATGTGACCTGATGATTATTATCCAAAAACTGCCTCTGATCCAAAAGTCTCATTACCGGTAATCAAAACTTTGCATATTACCTTATTAATTGATGAGTAATTAACTTTGCATTGACAAATTACATTGCATTAGTTCATATTGCTCAATTATTATTAATCCCTGACTTTGATGGTAACATAAAATTAATCATAAAAAAATATATATATATGAAATTCCTTCTCACCCTCCGCGGTGGTCTCATCCCATATTCTAAGTTCGGGTCCTCTACCAGAAGTCTGGGAGCTTGAGGGTTCTGCGCAGTATCTTTGCTGTTCCTAGTACTGCGCTTTTCTGGGCTTTTCTGGGCTGAGATTTCCCTGGATTTTTTTTTCCAGGGATCTGTTGTAGCCACTCCTCCAGTTTGGGGATCACTGCCCCGAGTGTTCCGATGCCACGGGCACCACTTTCGCCTTCACCTTCCACGCCTTCTCCAGCTCTTCTCTGAGCCCTTGGTATTTCTCCAGTTTCCTCATGTTCCTTTTTCATGATGTTGCCATCACTTGGTATCGCCACGTTAACCACAACGGCTCTCCTCTGCTGTTTATCCACCACCACAATGTCTAGTTGGTTTGCCATTACCACCATTCTGTCAGTCTGTATCTGGAAGTCCCACAGGATCTTGGCTCGGTCATTCTCCACCACCTTTGGGGGTGTTTCCCATTTTAACCTTGGGGTTTCCAGTCCATACTCTGCACAGATGTTCCTGCACACTATGCCAGCCACTTGGATATAGCACTCCATGTATGCTTTCCCTGTCAGTATCTTACACCCTGCAGTTATGTGCTGGATTGTCTCAGCGGCCTCTTTGCACAACCTACACCTTGGGTCTTGTCTGGTGTGGGGCCTCTAATGCTCTGGTGCTCAGGGCCTGTTCCTGTTCAGCCATGATGAGTGCCACTTCAGTTATGTTCCGGTGGTACATCCCATGTAGGGGCTTGTCCTCCCATGATGGTCCCTCATCCAGCCCCTCATCCTCTGTTCCCCATTGCCTGTGACACGTCATCACGTCATCTGTTGGCACCTTGTCCTTGATGCTTGATGTATATATATATATAAGTCTTAGCTCATGTTGCATGCTTGATGCATATATATATATATAAGTCTTAGCTCATGGCACCAGCAGGAGGTCCTCATAGTCCTAGATGGTTCATATGGCACTAGCATGTCCCTTACTAGATGTATGTTGGTGCTAGGCCAAGGAGAGACTTGTTTTTTTGGGGGTAATTTCTTACATATTTTCCAAACAAACATATAAAACACAAACTATAGAACACTTCCCGGGAGAAATAAACAAGATAAAAAAGAATATAAGTAATACAGCAGAACATTTAGAGAAACAAAATCACAACACATTAAAAATCAAATAGTGGTCCCATCTGGGTACAAAGCATGTTAAATCTGTCCAGTTCAAAACATGTTTTCATTTTCTGTGTACAATGTCCCTCCAGTCCTTGATTGTAGGTGCAGCTTGTGTCATACATTTTTTTTTTTGTGATGGCCTTTCCTTTACGCCAAAATTATGCTCCAAAGATATCCATTTATTGTGTCCTTGCAAGGAGTTCTAAGGCCCAAATACATATTTATGAAATCAAATGGAATAGCAATGTCAAAAATAGTAGTTTTGTGGTTTCCCATTGAGATTTTCCAATTCTTCATCAGTCAAAATAAAATGACCCTCTCTTTCCCCTTTAAAAAAAAATATAATTAGTAGAGTGGCTGTCCAAATTGTCAATACTTTATTTAATTTAGATATTATTCCCCTTGAAATAAATATTTAAGTCAGAGGGTTTTAATTGTCGTTGTCTTTCTTGGTTATAATAACTCCTTATTTGTAAATGATGCACCTGTGGCAGAGTAGGTTTCATGGCAGAGCTGAGGTTACAGACAACAGTTGAAGGGGCTCTCTGGATTTCTGGCATAGAATCCTGACGATAATTAAACAGAGGGAGTGAGGAAGAAGAGAAGTGCCAGCTCTTGTTCACATCACTTGCTCCTTTGGCTGCAGCACAGTCACCTGTTAGCCTCCACTGGTTTGCACATTTATTGAGGATAATCTGTGTAAAATGCCATGTAACATAATGAAAATTTTGCACTTTTAAGCTGTGGCTATCTCTGCCATGCATTATAATGAAGTGGTTTGTACTTAAAAAAGGTCCATGCTTTATGAGAGTACACATCTAAATTTGAGTTATGCAGGCCTTTTATAATAGAATGTATGTATCTCTATGACTTATCCACTGGAAATGTCTTTCTTGAGTTTATAAAACTTCTTATTTTTTCCACAAAACACAAATGTATCACAATAACTGCAACTGTGAAATTGAAAGTTGACAATAAGGACAATCCAAAAGTCAATTGTAAAAAATAAAAATAAAAACAATCATCCAGAAACCAATCAATAATAAAACTGGTATCAAAGCTGAATATTAATTTGAACAACAACAATAAAGAGAGAAAAAAACACATGAATAGTTTTTCAGTTTTTCTTGATCTATACCAGAACTAGCATAACAATTACTATACTGTAAAACCGCTTGGTAACTTTCTTGGTATCAAAATTGAGTTAGAAATGTAATACTGCTACAATCTAATAATCCATTTGTCACGGTTTTTGTACTCTATTCTGTGTATGCCCAAACCATTACTAATCCTCCATAATGTAGAGGAGGAGCAGCAGCTCTACTCTGAGCTCCTCCTAAGTTATTGAGGTCCTATTAATTGGGGGATTACTTAACAAAAAGTGGCGCTGTTACATAGGGTTAGCAGAGTTGGGTGTAAAGCGTTAGCTGGTAATGAGTACTCAAATGACTTTTTTAGAGTAACGAGGAACATTAGTTTTGTGCCTACACATGCTGATTGTACAGCATTCTATTGTGGTAATCTGTCAACATAAAAGTTCAGTAAAGCTCATTCAAATGCATTTATTTTGCTTGTTTATTTGATATTTTAATGATTATGTTACTGTGTTCAGCAACGCAGAGGGATTGTCGGCAAACTATATAGGTCATACGAGCGATCGCTGATATTGTTTTCTTCCGGGATTTTTGGCTCACGCAGACGAGAGCAAGGTCTGTTTTGGATGTTATCTTCCATTTTATGGCACACATTTCTGTTTATTTTGTTTTATATAATAGAGAATGTCACCTACACTTTATCTCTGAAACTGTGCCAAAAAAGATAGGAAGAAAAACTTAAATGAGCAGATGAACGGGCCACTCATGACTCCAATGTTAAACGCAGCTCCACATCTATCACCAGGGCCACAGCAGTTATTATTGTAAGCAAACCAACAACAGGCGTTATCATGTGACCGTGTAACTGTGAGGACATGTTCTGTCTAAAAACAGTCAGACTCGGACATAACCTTTTCGTTTTATATGAAGTGAAGCAGAGACAGCTGCCACCACCATTAGATGAGAGACCCAGGTTCTACAGTGAGTTTTGAACGTTACATCTGATATTCACTGTATAATGGTGTTATGTCTGTAAGTGCTTAGTATGTTTTAATAGTTCAGTTTTAGGCATTGTTGACTGTACAGTCCTCCGATAGAGAAAGACTAATGTGAGGCTTTGCTGTGGCTTCTCTTAGTCCACTGACACCGAAGGAAATTTGAGTGTTAAAACTTCCCTGAAATGTTCTAAAACTTTTACCCAAGCCTCCGATGTCTGCAACTACAATCAAGAAAATGTAAGCTAGTGACCATCTGATGATTTGACTGTTTATTAGCTCCACTGGTAGCATTGCTCCATTCGTTGTTTTTTCTGCCTACCATGCGACTACCGCAGTCGGACGTGACGTGTTGGTAATGCAAGAGTACTCTAATGCCATACTTTTGTAACAAAGTAGTGCAGTAACGTAACAAGTTAGTTTTTCAGGGCAGTAGCGAGGTAACATAACAAGTTACTTTTGAAAGTAATGCTTCAAACTACACAGTATTAGTGTGAAAATTGAAAAGTGCATTTTTGTTCTCTAATTTGTGATGAATAAATGCATAACAGACAATGCAATAAACATAAAACAGTTTTTATCATATGTTGCGTTTCTACAATATTCAACACTGAATCGTGTACTGATTTGGCATGGCCGATAATATTTGTTGCTACAGCTATTTAGATTTTTAAAACGTTTCACTTCAAAGGACACATATTATGCAAAATTTACTTTTTTGAGCATTTAGCCATGTTCTAACATTATTCCTTAATCATAAACGTTCCAGGAGTAACACTTAGCTTCATATTTTAATGCAGGTATTCCATATTCCGTAACAAATTAATTTTGAAAGTATTCTTCACTGGTCAAAATGATTTCTAGACATAATAACTTAGTAGAATAATCTCTTAACTCTACATTTTTCCATTGGGCACTGGTTGGCTGACATCAACAGCATATTGATAGCAGGGGAATGACCAGTATATTGTTGGAAGTGGAAGGTGGAGTAAGTAATGACCCTGTTCGCTTTATATAATTAGCAATATAAAACATAATGTCCGCAGCATGCATGATTTATGTATGTGGGAATATGGCTTCCAGCAGGCCTGCTAATATACTCACTCTTTAGGAAATGTAAAACTTTAAAGATATCATTAAAGTTCATTAAAATGATCCATGCATAGGCTTCAAATGTTCAGGATAATTTAGTAGTTAAAAGAAAAATGTTAGCTGTTTCTGGAGTGGAAGGATTCTGTAAGGCAAAGCTATAGGTCTATTGAGGATTGGAAGAACATTGGGTATTTAAGCCATTCAGTAAAACAACTAAAAACTGATTGAATTAAAAGTTGCTGTTAAGTGTTACAATTTATGTTGATTCTAGAAGTTATGTAAATAATAAACAAATATGTTGAAGGTACTTAAAGTTCCTATGGCAGGTTGGACTACTCATTGAACTAAAATGCAGTTACGATAAAAAATTTACAAACTTGTTCCACGAATAGCCATTTTTAAAATGTTACAGCGCATTGTGCGCTCTGCTGAGAAGGTGATCAGTCCTGCAGACTTCCATCTCTGCAGGACCTGTACGTCTCCAGGGCTCTGGATCGAGCAGGTCGACTCACAGGACTATTTGAGCCACTCCCCTCAGGCGGGAGGCTACGGTCCATTGGGACCAGAACCTCCCGTCACAAAAACAGTTTCTTTCCCTCTGCTGTTGGACTCATGAGCACTCAACACCTGCCATTTAACAATTAGTCAAACTAATAACTATTCATTGCTCTACTCATTGTTTGCACAATTCTGACAATCTATAAATCGCGTATATATTCAGACCAGGTCTATTTTATTTTATTTGTAAATTTGACATTTTTGATATATTTTGCTATTATTATTTTTCATTGTTGTATGTTGCACCTTAATATCAAAGCAAGCTCCTAGTTTGTGAATTCTGTTCACTGACAATGGCCATAAATCCCTTTCCTATTCTGATTACTTCCTGTTTGTAATTGATGACATCACACTAGGGCCAAAACCCTTTTTTTTATTAGACAAATAAAAATATATGAGATCACCTTTATTCTGTTTAATTCATGTTTAGAGGGTCAAAATTGTAGTTTCTTTTGTGTAAATTATGAATGATGGTGATGTCACTTCCTGTCATTTTCAACAGATTTTTCAATGTTTCTCTACAAATAGCTTCTCAGTTGGTGTAAAATTATAATTTATATTTACAAGTGGTAAATATTTATCATAGTTTTACATCTGTCAAAATGCAGTTTGTGAAGAAAACATTTAAAATACAAGAAGTTGAGCTGAGTTCTAAAACCGAATCCCTCTACATATTTTTCTGGCAGTTTAAACAATAATTTAACAGAAAAAAGGTGTTATTAGGTTATTATTTGTCACATCTGCTACATATGTCCAACCAGGAAGTAACATTATATAAACGCCACCAAAATTGCGACTAGGGAAAATCTTAAATATAATCATGTTCAATATGTTTTAGGGAACTGTGTTGTGTAACTTGTCACATGCACATATGCAAAATACAACTCAAATAACTAGTTTCATTTTAATGCAATTTTGGCAGAATTAATTAGATCAGTATTTGGACCAAAACATGATTAATTTAACACTTAAGTTGTTTTAAACCCTGTTCCACTTATTTTCTGGGCTCTGGGCCGTCAGAGCAGACGACAAAGTGCTGCTTTGTGTGTTTGACAGTACAAAAAGGAGCAGAAACCGAGGTGAGACAGCCATGCTGGGACGATGCTCAGTACTCAGTAACGCTTATGATTTGAACTGTAGCTCATTGCAATCACATGGCTAGAATTATACTCAGTGCAAGTGCAGGTTTAAAAATTGACTCACTTTTTTAAGTACGTCTAACTAACTAAGTCAAAAGTACAAATACCCAAAATATCTACTCAAATCTATTACATTATGTCAAAGTCAAAATTGATTTATAAATCACATTTAAAACAACCTCAGCTGACCAAAGGGCTGTACAGGCAGTAAGTAAGTAAGTAAGTAAGTAAGTAAGTAAGTAAGTAAGTAAGTAAGTAAGTAAGTAAGTAAGTAAGTAAGTAAGTAAGTAAGTAAAAGTAAAGTAAGTAAGTAAGTAAGTAAGTAAGTAAGTACTTAAGTAAGCCACACACTGAGCAGAGCGGACATGAAGGGGCAGGGGCCCAGTTTCGGGGCCCAGTTTCGGGGCCACCACTGAAAATTCTCGATCTCCTCTGGACACAAGCCTAGACTTAGGAACAGTCAGGAGGAGCTGATGTGCAGATCTGAGGGCTCTGGAAGGAGAGTACGGTTGCAGCAGTTCTAACAGATACAGTAGTGCCAATGAATTCATACATTTAAAAACAGTCAGTAGAATCTTACAATGAAATTCTGAAAGCAACTGGGAGCCAGTGCAAAGAAGAAAGAGAAGGAGTGATGTGGTCCCGTTTCCCTGTGCCTGTCAGCTGGCTTGCCGCAGCATTCTGGACACCCTGCAGTCTCCGGAGAGAATTTTGATCCAGGCCTACATACAAGTTGCAGAAATCCAACCGGGATGTAATCGAAGAATGGATTGCTCTCTCAAATTCTTTTTATGGGAGATAGGTTTTGATTTTGGCAAGGAGCCTCAGTTGGGAGTTGCTTGCCTTTACAGCAGTGCTAATTTGTTTATAAAATTTAAAACATAACTCAAAAATTACCCCACGAACATAGCAACATGATGCAAGTGACCAAATAGCACTGTCAAGGTTTCGATTGATTGAGTGTTTGAGCATCAAAACACAACTACTTGATAAAACATTTTTATTCATCCAATTTTGGATTTCGCTCAGGCACTTGGATAAGGATGTCAATGATGATACGCGGTTTTCCACAGCTATCGGCAGTTAACTATGAATATCGTCTGCAAAGCAGTGAAATGAAGCATTATACTTATTTTAAAAAAGAAAACAGGTGGCAGCATATACAGTAAGAAAAGGATAGGGCCCAAAACACCTTTTGGAACCCTGGGGGACTCCACAGCTAAGAGGAGCCACTGTGGAAGAGCACTGTTCCAGTTGCATAGAGAAAGTTCTATCCGTCAAATATGAACAGAACCACTGGAGCACTGTCCCTTTCACACCCATGCAGGACTTCAGACGTGACTAAAGGATTTTGTGATCAACTGTTTAACACTGTTAGGTCCAAAATCAGAAGGACTGCAGCTTTCCCAGAGTTAACAGCTAAAATAAAATCATTAAAAACCTTTAAAAGAGCTGTTTCCATGCTATGCTGTGTCTTAAAACCGGACTGAAATTTCTCCCCAATGCCATTAAGATCAAGATACATTAGTATTTGTAATTAGTTAAATTTCACCTATGCCACTAATTTATCATACATAACAAAGCATCTACAAAACACTCTGTCACTCTTGCTAGTCTACTCTATATTTCAAAAATGTACAGAATGCTGTTGATTACTTTTCATTTTTCAAATTTCAACAAACATTCCTGTGTATCTACTTTGAAGCACAATTCAAACAGGAATTTTTAAACCTTTACAGTAGCCACCAAGCATATTGGAATGTGTACATTGATGAGTTGTAAAGCCTTTGGACAAACACTGCATTCTTTGAGTTGTCAGCATATCAATACAGGTAAGCAAGCCCCCAATGCACATCCGCTGACATGATTGATTATATATAGTTGGGCGACAAATCTGCTCGATTGCAAAGTCACTGAGATGACCCTCATTGATAATTCCAGTCATAAGATTTGGTTGTGTTTTACACCTATGATTGCGGCGTTGTTATTGGTGAGTCGTCAGGTTGGAAAAGTGTGGGAGGACGTGGCTAAATCATAAACTGGTGACTTTGAGATTCGGTGTAGATACAGAGAAAAAATGGATTAAGCCCACAAAAGAGAATTTCAATTTACGTGTCATCTAGAGGTGACTCCCCAAAACCCTTTTCATGATCAATAAATGGACAAAAAGGTAAGATCTAACAACTGGCTGACTGATGGGAGATAGAGCAGGTAGTTTGGTCTGCCTGATTGCTATCACAGAACTGACGGCTTCAAAAAGTCAGTTTGATTTGTTACTATTTCTTGAACATGTTAATTGGGTTTTGAGTGCAATTGTAACATTCAAGTCCCTGACAATCCAGCCAATTATCCACAAATCATGTCAGTCATGCAGATCAAAAAATCGATTTCCCATGAAAGTAACTGCCCTTGAAAAAATGCCCTCAGACTATATTGGACTTTTGAATGACGATAAATATTTCATTACTTTTTTCTGTCGCTTATTGTCTTTTTGTGTTTTGTAAATTAGCGAAACCTTTTGGTAGGCCCAAAGTGCCAAGCAGTTTTTTTGTCAGTTTGTCCCAAGGCAGCTGTATCTTACTAGTGTAAGGAGAGCCAGAACAACATAAAATAGATGGATTAGTATCATGACGTACAATACAAATACTTGCCACAAAGTGTATTTCTTTGCCTAGAATGTCCCGCAGTATGGCAAGACTTTCTCTATCTTCCATTTATTCCATTACATGTGTTTTTAAAAAAAAAATGTTTTGATGTCATCTCCTGCTTGTTTTATGAAATGGCTAAGCTTCATGCCATTCTGTGTACATACCAAGACAAGTTTATTTTCCCCTTATTAGTAAATTCTTAATTTATACATGCTATATTTGACTCTATAGATGTCGCTATTATTATTATTTTATTATTTATTGTTTTATGTTGCACCTTCATGCCGAGACAAGTTGCTATGTTTAATGGAAATTAAACTTTTCTGATTCTGATTCTATGGAACAAAAACATCTCCATGGACAATAGAAGGTTTCGAACTCTCCACCTAAAAACTTACAGAGTGACCCTTTAATAAGAAATTGCATTTACTTCACTTTGGAAGAATATAGTGGGAGTTGTGTTCCCAATTTCTCAAAGCGCTTCTTAATTTGCATCTTGAAAATGGATCTTTAACCTCGCATGGGATTTTTTACATGGCTTTAATAGCCTTTTATTGCATCTTGTCATAAGAATATTAGCGTATTAGACATGGGGAGAACACTGATATGATTAAAATAGAGATTAAAACAAACTACAATCTTTACAACTTTGTTCAAACCAAGCTTGGTCTCCTTAGCTTTCACCTAACTTGACTTTGTTCTAGTATTGTTGGGCTAAACATATCTCTTATCTGTGTCAGTGACCAATTGTACTCCAGCCCACAGTACAGAGATACCCAGACGGAGTGCTTTATCTGAAGGACACCTGTAGAAGTCCTCCATATTTATTTTCAATTCCTCATTTGGATTACTGTGACTCACTCTGCTCCTCTCTGCGGTTCACGAAAACGGTTTCTTCTCCTTCTTCCCCTCCTTATAACTCCTCCAAAAAGCTGCTGCAATGCTCCAAGCCGAAATGATCTCCGCTGCAGCTACCTGTGAGTTTCAGAATTGATTTTTTAAGATTCTACTTTCATGGCTCAGCTGGCTATGTCCCGTGGCTATATCACAATTCTTGAAGTCCTTTGCAAGCCATTTCAGATCCCCAGGCAGGGTTCCTTTGGTCCTTGCAAGGTCCTGATTGAAAAAGGCAAAATTTAGGTTTTTCATATGCCAGAGCTTGTGAGGGGTAAACGCAGCCTGTCTGGCATTAGAATGGTTCTATGCTTTGTTGCTCCAGTGAAACTAGTGGGAAGCAGCATTCTGCACTAACATATTCACAAACAGATAAATATTTACCAATGTGATTAGCCCTGCTGAAGATTATTTATCGTTGCGGCAATGTGCAAGCAGGATTAATTAGATTATCAAACATTCATATTCATTCAACCAATATCCTCTCTATTCATCAGCCACGGAAAACCAGCCTTTCAGAGTTCATCTGCATAAAGCACATTATGAAGTGATTGTAGCAGTGTGTCACCGGAGAAGACCTCACACCTGTTTTATTCCACATAATACTCTCTTGTGTGAATGATCTTCCCATCGCTTAATCTCATCTCACTTATCTCCAGAGGGTTACAGCAGGGGCTAACGTGATTCCAACGTGTTTTGACGTTTCTCATCATTGCATGTGCAAACAGTGTCATGGTAACCACACACAGATTCTCACTCACCTTGTCATGTTACTGTATGGATCTTCATAGCCGAATGAATTCCCGTATGACTCGACAGTATCCCCACAGTGAAACGGGGCTGGAAGCT
Organism: Chaenogobius annularis; assembly: GCA_015082035.1. Classification (NCBI taxonomy): domain Eukaryota; kingdom Metazoa; phylum Chordata; class Actinopteri; order Gobiiformes; family Gobiidae; genus Chaenogobius; species Chaenogobius annularis. The sequence continues at coordinate 3,380,940 of BJKM01000001.1, forward strand.
TTTATCTGCTGCTGTCGCGGTGACAATTAATGTCAGTGATGTGTCTTAGTCTCCGCTAGAGACACAGAGGGAGGGTTAGAGGTGAGCTCAGCCTCGATCTATAGACCCAGAGAGGGAGGCCTGTGTCTGCTGGCTGAGAAAGTGTGGACCCACGCCAAGTTCTCCATTAGGAAGCCCCGCAAGGTCACTCCTGTATGCAGTCCTTGTGCCAAGCGACCCAGGCTCCGTCTGTCCTTTAGGGAGCAGAGAGTGGGACAGCAGCCGATAGAGAGGCACACAAAGAGAGGAAGCAGTGCGGGCCACAGTCCAACCCATCTGGGATGCGCTCCACAGCCTGTCGGTGCCAGAGGTCACTGACAAAGCCGACCCCATCTTTGTACAACGTCTGAAGGTTCTGTGGGAGAAAATGAGTTTTAGCAGGGAATAAGAAATGCCAGCAGACTGTTCTAGATCTTTAATCAGAGCAAAGGTCCACATGAAAACAAGAATGTCAGAGCACAGAAATACTAATGCCCCCTCTTTCAGTTCTTCTGGCTCTGTGCCAGTGGGGAGAGCAGGCCTGTGTGTGTGGGGTGACATTATAACGGGAGTGGACACTTCTCTGCCCTTGGGACAAAAACAAGTGAAATGCTTGTTTTATTTCTGTCTGTCTCAGTGCCGGGTTCGCCGCTAGAATGTTAACTCCACTCCTGTTAAGGCTCACTTACGCTCACTAATATGAGGTGTGCCTTTTCAAATTAGAGAAGCGGGGCCACTTCTCAATAAGCACTGTTTGTGTTTACCACTTAAATGTACCACTGGGTTGTCACTTATAGTGCTGATGGAATTCTGCGGAAGCCCGTGGACTGCAATACAGGTCTATTTAGAGTAAATTGGGTCTCATTAGAGCTCACATGTACGTGCATGCTCCGTGTGTGTCCATGTATCCGTGTGCACCCAGCATTCATCAGACGGCATTCCCCTTCAGCAATACTAGCTTTAGAGCTTTTAAATTGTAATGTGATAGGGTTCACCTGCAAAGCTACCACAATGAATTATTAAGCTCTCCACTATGGATCACTGCGTCTCATTATAGCCCCCCTCAGTACTGCAGAAAGATAAGCATGGACGATTATTCCCGGCTTCCCTCGTCTTTTTTTTTTTTTTTTTTTTTTTTTGCCTTGCTTTCGAGAATAGCAAAAGAGTGGAGAATTTGGCTGTAAAGCTGGAGCGCGATAAGATTTTTCCAATGTGTATTCAGATGTTCTTTCACGCTCTGGGAAGTAGGATGGTGCGGAAAAAGGTATATATATGGCTGAATCATTCTGCCTCTCTCTCCGTCTCTCCCTCTTCATCCTCAGCGGTACAGGGGCTGTATGACGATAACTTTTCAAAGTGAACAAAGGCATCAAAAGGATAAAGGAGACCCAGGGATTATTTAAATACTAGGTGTATTAGAAGTCCTGGTGTGCTCCATCCCTTAAATCATCAACAAAACCTGCTACTTTTTCTCACTGCAGCTGAGTAGCAGTGTACCGACAAAGAGAAAGGGAAGATGGGTATAAGCGTGACGTCCTGGCAACCTAGCTTAAAAGCATTAAGCGGCGAAGGAGCGCTCTATCTGCAGCTAAATACAATATAATCTCACAAATAACAAAAAATCACTCGCATCTTTGTGGTTTCCATGCAGCCTCTTCATATGCTATTTGAGAACTTTGGGTGGGATATTTTAGCGTGCATTTGCTACTTGACCCTTTTCAGGTTTGCCGAATTATTAAAGAGGGTATTGGGTTTAAATCAACAGTCCTGAGATGAAGTCTGCTAAAATTAACAACTCAAAAACATTTATATTTTATTGGTCAACCGTTTGTCTGTGAGCTTGATACGGTCAAACTAAATTGATTCAAGGCCCACAAAGGATCTTTTCACACTTAGTTCTGAATTCATGTTTGCGTGAAAATTCCAATCAATTGACAGTGTTGATGGATCATCACCATCATCTTTTATTCCAGACTCGTGGTCCATAAAAACAGACAAGACAACAAACAAAAACACTATTGTACATCTCTGAAAAATATGCCCCTTACATAAAACATGACAGCACACCAGCTGGAACAGAGCAACTCAATATTGCTTTAATTTGATATATATTATTAAACTCTAGGCTATATTAAAGGTGAACTTTGTACATTTTCTGGTGGAGTGCCCACCGCCTGCTTGCCTCCCTGGAGATGTTATTACTGAAATGTTCCACAGTATAGCATTAATGTCATACAGTGGAACAGTTCAGGTGTAAACAGGTGGGTAGTAGGCCTGGTAGAACTGAATTATAGACACACCAGCTGTGAGTTACTGCCACTCCCTTTCCCTCTTGACTAGCTAATCAGGTAAAGGTATGCAAGCCACGTGCCTCAGGGCTATTGGCTGGTGTTGGTCTGGGCGTGTAAGTAGCTATTTTACCACATTAAAATATATATTATTTAATGAATTAATTTAGAAGATTTTCCAGATTGGTGTACTTTCTACTGTTGGGTTTAAGATGTTGGAGAAGCATGCAATGGTGAAGGTTTCTTGAAGTCCCTCCAAGCCTGGTTTTCTGAGAGTTAAGATGGTCTAATTGTGCTGCCTTTTAATCATTCAACAGTTAGCCACTGTTGCTCTGTTTGCTCTCTGTTAATGCTCTCTCTGTACCTGTCGTTTTGGTGTACTGTATTACAGGGTTTTAGGGAATGTATGTTAGTGTTTGAAGTGCTTGCTGATTAGCAGCTTTATAGCACTTTATACTTAAATAACCATATTAAAACACCTTACCCAAATTGGTTGGCTCATGATAAAAATGTAACACCTAACAGAACAGACTCAAGATTTAAAGTCTCGACAACAAAAGGTATAAAGGTCTTTTACCGGATTGTAAAGGAGAATAATCTGAGGATCTTTGAAGAGTGGAAAGAATCCTTTGGCTTAGCGAAACAGGACTTTTATAGGTATGTACAAATAAGGCAAATGGGAAAGAGAGGGTCACTCTGTTCTGGATGATGAAGAGTGGGAAAGTGTATGTACATCTTGTGGAAAACCACAAAATCACATGTTTGGAGGGAATTATATTGGAAAAATGTGTCTCGCTTTTTTATAACCCCATGTCAAAGTGCCCATTACTCACAGGGAAATGCAGAATGTTGGAGAGGATGTGGCAGCCAGGAGGCAAATCACTATCATATGTTTTGGGATTGTCCTGTTGTTCACAAGTATTGGATTGAGGTTTACAGATAATTTATGACATCATCATCCCAATGGATTTCAGAAGTATGTATTTGAGCCTCAGGACTCCTGCCATGGACACAACCAGCAGTTACCTCTGGAGCATCCTCCTGGCAGCAGCAAAAACAGCCCTCACAATACAATGGATGACACAAAATGCACCGACAATCAAGGACTGGACCGACATTATATTGGACATTCAAAAAATGGAAAAAATTACATTTGGATTTAATTTGAAAATTGAATAATTTGACAGACTTTGAACCAAATGGGATGATTTATTTGGGATGATTTCTTCTTTTGCTTTATTATTTGACCTATGTCTACTCTTTTTGATTTTATGTCTGTTTTCTCTCTGGCAATGTTTTTTTTTTAATTTATTTTTTTTCATTATGTTTGTTTATGTGTTGTTAAATAAAAAAAAATCAAAAATACTTGAATAAAAAAAAAAAAAGAAAAAGCAGCACCTTACACATAGCACTGCAACCTAATTTAGCTTAGCACTTAATAGGTGTATAACTGTACTTAAAATAATGACTTTAATGCATACAGGTACGTCAATGTTTTGTGGTTTGAAAGTAAATGTCTTCAGTTCGGTTCAGTTATCTCAACAGAAAATGGTTGAAAGGTTTAAATGATTAAGTTAAATTAAAAACTGTATCGTCTGCATCCTCCTCCCACACTTTACGTCCTCTTTCACCACATCCAATAATCTGTGTCACATTTCACTGTAATTTTCCTAAATGTCATATCCGGTGTACAGTCAGTTTCCACTGCCTCCTAAACTATAGAAGAACCTGACTTAACTCTCTGCAGTAGCATTCACAAGACAGGTTAAAACAGATTTGTTCCTGTGCCAGTGAACGCACCACGGAGCTTTCAAGTCCTCTATCGGGCCTTTGATCAGCTGATGCGATAACATGACAACGCGGCGCAGACAGAATGGGCTCGTGGCATAAATCCTGTCTACCCCTGGTGGTTCAATGAGTGGCGTATCATTAGCGCTGGCTGTCTTCACCATAGTCGGGCCGGCAACAGACTCACCACTGCCGATGATTGTGTTTTGTCGTGTGCTACGTGACTTACTAAAGACAGAAAACCATCAGTGTCATGTCATTTAGCCAGACAAGCAGCATGCAGCCCTTTGCCCTTTCACGAACGCTGTCATAACATAACAAAATGCATGCGGGCGTGGAGCTACGAAAGCATGAGCAGTGGAGTGTGGATGAAGTCATTCCCAGTGGCAAAGCAGCAGCAGCTGATTTTAGCGGTTAGCAAGAGATTAGGTGGTTTACGATTATCTCAAATGATTGTCTGTGTGTGTTTTCCAAAACCACCAGAGTTCACAATAGAGTCTGTTTTCTGCCAGTCCCAAGTGTGGATAAGAGAGTGTTAGAAAGTTCATCCAACATAAAGGAGTCGGCACTCGGCCCATCACTGAATCAGGATCTGGGATTAGGTTTGGCCAGGACCAGTTTGAGGACGTGCATAATAGTTATTGTGTCTGTTTTCGATTAGGTTCAAACCTATACCAAGTCAACTTGCTCATTATTGAGAAATAATTTGCTGTAACGTTGGATGATAAATAATTGAATAGAGTTATCAAACCCATTTTAGGTTTCTCTGAAGTTGCAGTTTAAAAGTTCAAAGTTTCATTTGTTTTCTGATCAGACTTGAAAGCCTTTGGCGTGTAGCAGCAAGGAAGTCTCTCCATCCTAGTCTGTCCTTTTTGCATAAGGACAAAATATAAAGATTTATTTGAATTTTTTTCAAGATAGACAAGTTTAATGCAAGATTGTGGAACATTTCCAGGTAAAGCAACAATATAATCATGGAAAAAAGCAGGTAGCGGCCCACCAATCTGAAAAGTTACATGAGATCACTTGCATTATACAGTATATTCCCACTTCCTGCTTCCGAAGAGTGCAGACGCTTCCCTGCTTGCTCCTGCTTGCTTCAGCTGCTTTCCTTATTTATTTTGCTTTTAAATCAGTTGTTGTCTTCCAAACATTTTTTATTATGACTTTTTTAAGTCAACCAAGGATTTTAAGAGCATTTTTCGAGTTTTAATCAACAAATCTGACGGACCAGCGACATGTCCGTGAGAAGAGAAACAAACTCCTGTAAACGAAGCCTAAGCAATACAAAGATAATGTAACGCCACCTAAAATAAAGCTTACAAACAGATTTTTACCACTTTCAAAGACTGAAGTCAATGAACAAAGGAAAAATGGGAGACATGACGTTGCGAAAAGGCAGACAGAGACAGAGAGAGAATCTGTGCCTAACATCAAGGTCGTCTTGATTGGGGATGGTGCGATAAGTCACGTGATGCATGAAAAAATTAAAACACATTATTTTCCCAGCGCACGATTCTACTGAGATTACGTCACGTATTTCTAATGTTTTGGCCACACAAAAAGGAGTTAAACAGCTGATTGTGCACATGGGCGCAGTGGACACACGACACGAAGAGACTGAAGTTTTGAAAGAGACTTCTTGGAGTTATTCGACTAGCTTAATAAAATGAAAATCAAAACATTCATAAGTGGACGTCTTCCAAACATCGACAGGAAGATAAACAAGTTTAGCCGGCTGCCTCAGCTGAACACATGGCTGTCCAAAGAGTGTGCAACAAGAGGATTGCACTACATTGAGACTTCTATCTATTCTGGAACGAGAGGACCTGTTTAAGAGAAATGGCCCACACCTCTGTAGAGGTGGAGTGAGGTGCTGACAGAGAACCTGCTCCACGCTCTGAGGCATTGGATGGGCCTGGACAGGGTCCTGAGCAGATAGTTAGAGAAGAGAGGAATGAGAGAAGAATTCCTGCTCCATCAACAGAGACCGAGCCAATGTTTCAACATCAGCAGCACAAACCACAGCTCCACCAAATGCTTTATTAGCAGCCGCTCCACCACACCAGCAAAGAATTCAACTCCAGCTGCTCCACGATCACCTCCACCCTCCAGCAAAGGACTCATCTGCAGCAGCACCACAACAATCTTCACACACGGCTAGCGCAGGAGTCATTTCAGTTCTTTCCTGCACGGTCCTCATCAAACGCTTGGACCCATCTGTGGCGGGCCCGGCGTATCCCTGCCATCGCCCTGCCCTCAGAGAAGCCCTGGATTCCCCTGCAACATCTACTCCCACTACAGATCTCACTCTCATTTCCATCTCCACCTCACCCAGGGCCTTCCCAGCCATCTTGAACATCTGATCAAATCAGGCTATAAGATGCTCCACTCACGCCTAATATAGCAAGATCAAGAGATCTGTCCAGGAGATCATCACCAGTCTGAGTTCATCTACATGCTGCCTCGATGTTTTTACCACCAGATTTCTAAAGTCTGTGCTGAACAGTTTGTTAGCACCACTCACTCAAATAGTTAACATGTCGCTTCAATCTGGAACATTCCCAATTTCTTTGAAACTGCGTCATAAAGCTCTTAGAAGAGCAGTCTTGATGCCGCAGTACTGAGTAATTACCGGCCCATCTCTAATCTGCCATTTTGGGGCAAAGTCTTGAAAAGGTTGTTTACCAACAGCTAACTGATTTCCTCTTAATAAGCAACTCATTTGATGTTTTCCAGTCAGGTTTTTACCAGCACTGAGACTGCTCTTGCCAGGTGACAAATGACATCCACCTGAACACTGCACGGGGCAAAGCCTCAGTCTTAATTCTGTTAGATCTGAGTGCTGCTTTTGACACTGTCGATCATGGGAGACTTGTACAGAGACTAGAGGACTGGGTGGGCATCACTGGACTGCCCTAAACTGGTTAAAGTCCTATCTGGAAGACAGGAAGTTCTTTGTCGAAACTGGTAACTGTGTTCTCAGACCAGATGCCCTGACCTGTGGGGTGCCCAAGGGTCAATCCTGGGACCCTTTATTTCAACCTTTACATGCTGCCGTTAGGTCAGTTGATAGCAGCGAGAATGTGTCCTATCACAATTATGCAGACGACACTCAGATCTCTGTTTTCACTGACGGCAGGTGAATATGGACCAGTGGATTCACTCTGTCACTGCATCAAGATCAGTGTGTTGATGCAAAACAACCTTCTCCAGCTGAACTCAGACAAGACTGAAATCATCGTCTTTGGCCCACAGAAACAAAGAGAAGTGTTAACAGTCACCTCCAGAGTCTCGCTCTAAACTACAATCAAGTTAGAAATCTGGGGGTAATAATGGACTCGGATTTGAATTTTAACAGCCACGTCAGATCAATAACATCAGCAGCTTTTACCATCTAAAAAATATTGCCAAAATCAAAAGTATAGTGTCTAAACCAGACCTGGAGAGACTTATCCATGCGTTTGTCTCTAGTAGATTAGACTACTGTAACGGCCTGCTCACTGGACTCTCCAAACGAGCTGTAAAACAGCTGCAGTACATCCAGAACGCTGCTGCTGGGTCCTGACTAGAACCAGGAAGTACGATCACATTAGTCCTGTGCTCAGGCTCTCGCACTGGCTCCCTGTAGCTCAGAGAATACACTTCAAAGCAGCTCTGCTTGTATACAAGTCTCTCCATGGCCTAGCACCAAAGTACATCTCGGACATGTTAGTGCCATATTAACCATTCGGACTCTGAGGCCTCAGGGACCGGCCTCTGCTTGTGCCAGAGTAAGGACTAACATGGGGAATCTGCGTTTCAGTTTTATGCAGCTAAAATCTGGAACAGTCTTCCTGAGGATGTGAGACAGGCCGCTACTCTGGCAATGTTCAAATCTAAACTAAAAAACTGTTTTGTTTGGCTGTGCATATGACTGAAATGCTTTTTTTTGCACTCTTCTCTTTTATGTCTTGAACTAAGATTGTGATTTCTGCCATGTCTTTGTGATTTCAATGCATTTTTTCCTGTTATGTGAAGCACTTTGAATTGCCTTGTGTACGAATTGTGCTCTACAAATAAACTTGCCTTGCCTTGCCTTGCCTTGCCTATATGCTGTAGATAATAAAACAAAGAGGAATCAACAAATTAGGCATGACATTTTGATCTTGCCAATAATGAATATCACAACAAACTAAATATATTGCAACCAAGGTCCTCCTTCTAACAGAAAAGTTTTTAAAGAAAACAGTTTTAAAAGGCAGATGTATTTGTAATTTTTCTTATTCAGTCGAAATTAGGCTTGATTCTTTTTTTTGGTTTTTTTGCGTTTTGACCTTTTATGTCTTTATCTGTTTTTTTTATTTTATTGTATGTTTTTCTGTTGTGTGAAGCACTGGGAAATTGCCTTGTGTGTGAATTGTGCTCTTTAAATAAACTTGCTTGCCTTGCCCCACAGTATAACTGAAATTATTGTAATACTGCAATAATTTCCAATATTGTGTAACTGTAATTAACACTATTTTGTTAGCTATTTTGGATATTTAGTATATAAAGGTTTCTATAGGATAACAGCAGAAAGGAGAAGGCATTAACATTTGGTAGTGAGTTGTGTCTGTCTTTTTATATAACTATGAATACGTAAAAATGTTTCCTAATTATTTTGTGGATTAAAATAGTTGGTTTTGGGTTCCCGTGTGGTTGTGGTCTTGTGAGTGCATGGTCAGCTGGTAGTTTTGTGAACTTTTGCCAGCATCACATTACTGTCCCCTTTCGTCAACGAATTGATGCCTTCATGCCGAGACAAGTTCCTATGTCTGTGAAGTTTGTTCATTGACAATGGCAATAAACCCCTTTCTGATTCTGATTCTGATTCTGATGGACATGGCCGAGAATTCTTTAGTGTTTAGGGCTTTTTTGTGTTTCACTGTGGCCGCGGTGTTGTATGGTGTTTTAATTATGTGTGTTTCTCTTATGTGGCTGATGTTTTGAGCAGCTTCCTTAAAAAAAAAAAGAAATCTCCCATGCTAACAGACAAACAAACAAACTAAATAACTAACTAACTAATTAGTTACTGGTGCATAGAGAAATCCAGTTTGATATTTGACTCTGTTAACAAAAATAGTTAAAATTGCATGTATTTTGAGTCTCATTGCTCCTGTTACCATCGGTTCCAAGGTTCTATTCCAAGGCTATTCCAATCATATGCACATGTGATAACCCGTACTGACCACTGACATATGCGAACAAAAAAAACATACGGTTATCTACGTGTGAAAATCCTTTATGGAACTATTTAATTTAAGTTTAGCAATTAGCGTGAAAAAGAACCCATTTACCAAATATTAACTCAAGTGTTGTTAATTCATTTTCTTCTAATTTAAGTATGGCATTATAACAACAAAAAGATGGACGACTTGTTTTTAGACGCTCCAAAAAGCTATAATGGCAGTAATACTCTTCAGTCCAGAATCGATGCTGAACAAAATTAATATTGGAAAGTAAATCCTTCATTTTTGTGATTGATCACCATCATTAAGGGCATTGATCAGCTGCAGGAAGGAGAAAAAAAAACAAAACAAAAACAAGAAGACAATGGAAGGTTGATTCTTTTCATTTAGTTCAGACTGCATTAAGGTGTGAAGCATTAGCTCATCATTCCCCTCTAGAACACAGATGTCAAAAGCAGAATTTGCAAGCATCGAGGGAATGTTTTGTTCTAACCTCTGGACGCTAAATAAACAGATGTCCTTGGTCATGGGAAGCGCAGGAGATGAAGCAGAAGAAAAGATGTGTGTCTTCAAGGTTAATTTACTCTTAACTCTTATTAAGTGTTTGTCTGTTGGGGCTTCATTAGGGTGACTTACTATAGCTGCGACTGAGGACCAGAGTAACCTTGCAGACGAGGAGGGGTGCTCGGGTGTTTTTGTTCCCACCTTCCGCCGTTCCTGGCACAGCGGGGAGGAGGCACACACGTGAGAAGTAAACATCTGTAGTGCACGAGGCAGCTGGCTTAACAAGGACAAGGAGCTGCTGTCATCAGAAGCAACAATGACCAGAAGCTACACAATGTGCGAGCGAGGGGTCAACAGCCTGTGTTGTAGTAATGAGGAGGTAAAATTCGGGGCATGCTATTTAAGACATGTACACTTGCCAATTGCAGCAAAACTAGATATTTGCAATATAGCTAATTATTTATAGTATTTTGAAGGTTGTTTTGGATATATGGTATATATCAGGGGTCACTAATAAACTTTCACTGAGGTCCACTGAGAGAAAATGTCCTCAAGCCAAGGTCTGCAACTTAGCCACTATTATATTATAATAGATATTATTACATTATAACATAAAGAGTATTATAATAGGCCTAGTTATTTTTCACAATTAACCAGTTAATTATATTTTATGTCAAATAGTCTAATGGTGGTTTTAGAATACATTTCAATGTTATATTGCTCTTTTAAAAGCTGATTTGAAGTAGACGTGAGATGTGGTGCACAATTCTGCTTTTATTCTTATCAGAACATCACACACTCGACTCTGACTGACTTTCCTCTGCAAAACAATGCATCGATGTGATTGGCTAATTGTCATTACAAGGAAAAACCTTTACCTCTCATTGCTCTAAAGAGCAGAAAAGTTGAGTGTTGCAAAGTGAACTCTCTCATCAGTCAGCACTGTGCTTCTTTTTTATTTAGTCAGAACGGACAGCACGACTGATAAAGCTTTCTCATGTCGCGCTGTGATCTGACTGTGATGTACGAGACAAGTTGAGCCGGCTCATAAAAGTCTGACAGTGACCGCAGTCTCGTGTTTCCGTGGTTCATCTGCACCTCTGCATTTAGCCACGCCTTAATTAATCTCTTTATCACACTTGAATATGAGTCAGATTGTAATAAAACACAAATCTTGACATACAGAGTCTGTGCTGTCCCCTCTGTCCCCCTAGCTGTTTCTGCCATCCTCCTGCATGTTTGAAGTGAGAGGGAGAGAGAGGGGAAATGAAGGAAAGACGCAAACTCCCAGATCATTTTTAACCCCATTTCGTAAAATCCGCTCATTTCTAACACGAGGGAGAATGTACTGCTGCATTCTCCGTGAATGAGGTTTACATGGTTTACCCCAAAGTTTTGTGTTAGAGGTTTGGGTCCGGAGCCAAGGGTGGACTGGCATACAGGGTGGGCCGATGGGTAAATGGGCCGGTGTGGGCTGAGCTTTAGTTCCGCTGTAAAAGAGTTGAGCAGCGCCACCGGACACCTTCGGCCCCTGAGATGGCCATGTTGACCCTAACTAGAGACCTGTGGTAAGCATGATTTCCCACTTGTCAAATGTTGCAGGATCAGGTGGGATTTATATAGCCTCGAGCGGGAGCGCAACTGTCCCGGAGTGAAACAAGCAGGCCAAGAAAGAGTCAGGTTTGTAGAGATCACAAAGGTTGCGTACTGGGACTTTAAGAAAAAAACATGACAATCATGGTTAAAAGCAATTATGTTTGCCATGTTTCCACATTAAAAACCTCAAAATATATTTTGTTTCATTTTTGAATGTTTTCAGTCATTTAAATTCCATTCTTCCATTTGAGCACTCATAACGGTCACTCTCACTTTATGACATGCTTAGGTGGTAATCCAGGATGCTCGTGTCTTATTTTTAATGTCCGTACGCCTTCACTATACAAGTTCTAATAATTAATCTAAAAAATAATTTAGCTCCAGGTGTCCTTGCATCCTATACTGGTGTTTCATGTATTTGTAATGGATGTAAAACATCCATTACTTTCACTATGCTTTGTATAGTGCAAAGGTGTATCATTAAGTATGGTCAAAACTGAGAAAAATCTTCAGAAAGATTTTATGGTCATTTAAAAGTGTGTTTTTAGACTATTTTAGATATTTCTTTTTCTGCCTAAGGGGACAACTCACTGATCACAGCAGGGGTAAGACAGATGTTGGCACATCATTTTAAGATCCTTTTATGTGCTGGCAGAACTATCCTGTCTCAAGTTTTTACACAGGGATTATTATGTATGTGACTGGTTTTGCCCACCTCCCACCTATATATTCAAACGTCAAATGACACCACATAACATCACTATCTTTACAAAAATAAATTATAGATGGAGATAACACATCCAAGCTCCGAAATTTGTCCTTGAAACAGCAGCTCTGTCACATAAACACAACCAAACCTACCAATCCACCAAAAAACACTATCTAGTTACCGCTATGTAGAATTATTAGAACTCTCCAGTGCCATTTCCCCATTTTTGGATTTACTGCCAGACGTGTTTTGGAGCAGCACGGCCCAAGATTGTTAAATGTTGACATTAATATGAGACCGCTCAAGTTGTGGGAATAAACAGATGGAGGAGTGTGCTGGAGATATATAACACATAATGATAAGAAAGCTGACAGGTCTTTGAAGTAAACAAAATGCCATTTTCAGTGAAGTGGAGGTGTAATATTGGAAAGAAAATAAACACAGACACACAAGCACACACACATTATATATATATATATATATATATATATATATATATATAATATTATATACACACACACACACACACACACACACACGCTACATACATACATACATATACATATATATATTACACACACACACACACACGTATGTATGTATTAAAATACATTTCAAAAAACCCTTCTCACCAGGGTGGTCTCGTCCCTTTTTATTTTCTAAGCTCGGGTCAGACGCCTGGGAGTTGAGGGTTCTTCAGTAGCTTTGCTGTTCCTAGCGCTGCACTTTTCTGGACTGAGATGTGTTGATGTTTTTCTAGGGATCTGCTATAGCCGCTCCTTCCAGTTTGGGGGTCACTGCCCTGAGTTCTCGCGATGACCACAGGACACCACTTTGGCCTTCACCTTCCACGCCTTCTCCAGCTCCTCTCTGACCCTTGGTATTTCTCCAGTTTCTTATGTTCCTTTTTCCCGATGTTGATCACTTGGTATCGCCTCGTCAGCCACAACGCTTTCCTCTGCTGTTTATTCACCACCACAACGTCTGTTGGGTTTGCCTTTACCATTCAGGTCCCGCAGTATCTTGGCTCGGTCATTCTCTATCACCTTTGAGGGTGATTCCCATCAGCATCACTGCACCACAGTCCGAGTTGTCTGATGTTGTTCAATTGTCCCTCTGAACAGTTTCAAGTTCCTATCTATTATAATAGCCTAGTGATACAAGTGAAGCTTTATTAGAGATATAGGCTAACTTTGCACAAAATAGCCAGAGCCTTCATAAGGTGCTGCTCTTCTCTGAGGCTGGGCACGAAACCCAGCAGTGTGTAGGCAGTATTAAGAAATAAACAGGAACCTGTTGGGACCCGTGGGTATCTCTCGGCCAGAGTGGCTTCGGGATCCCGTGCTGTCTCTACTTTGGGACCAATGTTCCAGGTGTAGCATTTGGAATTGACAAACTGTTTGCACTGGTCAAGGTGACTATACGATCCAATGTATTACTTATAAACACTAGGGGTGTTAATGTTAACCGATTTACTGTTCTTAGCGTTTAACCAAGTGAAGACCTTTTTCCATAAAGACTGAGCAAAGTGAAATTCGCACTATTTAGCACTAATATTAATCACACATGGTTTATTAACAGATTTCAGTTAGTGAAGAAAACAGACAGGATTATTTCTGCTTTTTGCATCAGATGGAAAACTATGGATTATTGATTCAAATGTGAAATTTGCTTCCCTATAAAACACCCACCACACAAAATTTGACTCTTAACCTCCCCATTACAGTATGAAATGCATTTACGCTAATGACAATGTGCATTCAAAATAGTTTGCACAGCTTGGTTCAACCTACACATGTCATCCCTGCTAACCTGATACGAGCGCAGGGATGGACAGTTCCAACAGCCTTTAGCTAGTGCCCAAAAGTTGCATGCTAACTGAATGGCTAACTTTAAATTTCCCATGTGGTGCGGAACATGTTTGTCTGTCTAATTTTGACCTATGGGGCTCCTCTCTGTGCCTCCTGCTCAGGGCGTTTTGGGAGACTCTCCAGCCCTTTCCAACCCTTAACAGAATCAGACGCTGTAGAAAATAGTGTGGGCTCGGTAATAACAATCAGGCAGCCCACAGGTTTATGACCCTCCTGTCCGCAAACCGCACAGAGTGGCTATTCAAAGTAATTGATTTTTTCGTAAGTACCAGCTGACATGTTGGGAATGTCTTTTTGCCAATATTTGTTTTCAACATGCTCATCTTGATGTTCAGGTATTTATTGGCCAATTTAGTCAACACAAAACATGGTTCTGAGTAATTGTGCCTTCAAGGCTAATTAAACCAAGCATCAGACAGGGTGAGGTAAACGTGCTGCAACGCATGACAGTTTTTTTGATATTGTATGATCTTGCATTAATTATTAATATATATATATATATTATTATATATATATATATATATATATATTATATATATATATATATACAGTATATATGTGTGTGTGTGTGTGTATATATATATATATATATATATATATGTGTTACACATACATACATACATACATCATACATACATACATTACATTATCATACATAACATACATACATACATACATACATACAATACATACACATACATACATACAACACACATACATAACATACATACATATACATATTATATATACGTATGCTTTTCTGGACAGTCATATATGTTTAAATGGAGGCTAAGTAGATTGTGTATTCAAAATTTTATAAACACAACCAATCTGTGTCCCAGTGATATGAGGCAAATATGTCCAAATCAAATATAGTTTTTTTGATGTTTGCATTTAGTGTTTTGGTTCTCCACAAAGCAGAATGAGCCAGGTCCTTTTCCTTCTAAGGTCCACCACTAACTCTGTCTTTGAGACATTCAGGTGCAATTGATTTTGTCGACACCAGCCCATAAAGTTGTCCACTACCCTCCTGTGCTCTGCTGGTACAACCCAGGATGGCATAATCCTCAGAAGTGGCAGGACAGTGAGCTGTGTCTGAAGTCAGATTTAAGGAGCGTGAACAGAATAGGAGAAAAGACTGTACCCCGAGGACCCCCTGTGCTGTGTTTGAAGTGGTAAATATCATCAGGTGACCAGACATTCACAAACAATTGCGACTGTTGCAAAATTCCAGCCCTCTTCCTGAATCCTGTCCGAGTTGTCCAGAAAATATTACTAGTCCAGGACACTGGATGGAAATTGGCCTTTGGCTACCATTGTGTTTAATAAAAATGAAATAAATAATGTCCTCTATTATCTTGTATATATAAATATATTTAATGCCGGCACTCACACACTACTCCTGTCCTTCTGTATTTGGACACAGCACTGCAGCACTGCAGCACTTCATGTCCATACCAGCTTGTCAGTGCCTGATCAGCGTCAGATCTCTCTGACGCTTAGCAAGACTGGGCCTGGTTAGTACTTAGACAGGAGACCCCTGGGAACACCAGGTGTCACAGTGGGGAAGCTGTGGCTCTAGTGCAGGGGTCTCCAAAAGTTGGCTCACAGGCCAAGTCAGAAGCAATTTGAAGCAATTTGATCTGATTAAAATTGTTTTTTTGTTTTTTTTCGCGCTGCTCCTGCACTGCTTTGCAGCTGCTTTGCGGCTAGTCACAGCGGTCCAGAGAGCCCCGGTTCATCTGAAACACTCTCAAAGTACAAACGTGTGATAGCAGTAAATAACAGCATTGACAATTTGGTGTTAACGTAACATGCGTACCGACCACGTGCTTCGAGAGGTCTGCTCGTTAACGAGGAACATTATGTGCCGTGGCACCGGAGGACCGTGTGTTTTGAGGGCTTCATAGTTGAATTAAAAGACCTGCGTGAGTGCACGGTAGGTCAGACCGCTGTGTGTGATGTGCGATTGTTCCACAGGTTGAGTTATAAAAAGGTGGACCACGGTCTTGTCCCGGGACATGGGCATTTTTGCTTTAGGCGCGTCGTAATTCATGAAGTGTGAATACTCTTCAGATTGTAATGAAACACTACTACTTTTACAGCATACAGAGAACGTGACTATGGAGGTGAAGGAAATATGAAAATACATTATTTCTCAGGTGCAGATCCGTTGTCACCAGTTTAGCGCCTTCAGGAACTTTTTCCCATTGTCCATTTCATTACGTTGCATAAATTTCAATGCTCAGTGTGGGCTAATTTTAAGGTCAGGTCAGAGAACTCCAAAAACATGCATGATACTGTGCATGTGGCCTAGCTGCGTTTGTTCTTATGAACTAAATGGCAACGTGAGCTTTCTTGGCAGCTGCTGTAGGCTACTTTGTGTTTAATATAATTTGAACCAAATGTTCTAATGAAATTTTTTTAAATTTGGCCTGGTTTAAACCTTCTTTTGTCCCGTTTTAGTCCTGCTTTAGTGTGCGTGTCGTGTTTTAGGCGACACAGACTTGTCTAGAATTCCACGCCCTGCGTTGTCATCAATTGCGCCAACTGCGAGGTGTGACGCAATGAGCTTTGCTGCGCCCACGATAACGCTACTTCCGGAAGCAAATTACGGCCCTAGGTTTGTGTTGCCTCGGTTGTAGTGCTTGTGTCCTGTTTTTAATCGTATAATATTGTTATATTTTTACTTCTCTGAAACTAAAGTTCTATGTTGATTTCTGTTGTTGAATTGTGCCACTGTGAGTTGTTTGTGGATCTTATAGAGATAAAAACTAAAAATTGTGGTGTGATTTTTTAGTCCTGCCCCTCGATCCGAAAATATGGCCCCGGAAATATAATTGGAGACCCTGCTCTGTGCAAACTGTTCAAAGCATATTGCCTTGTAGAATCTGGAATGTGTGTGAATGATTGTTGGTGGTCTGAGGGGCCAGTGGTGCAGATTGGCAGCCTTGCTTTTGTCAGGCTAAATTGTAGCTTACCACTGATGCAGTCTGGCGCAGTCGTTGAGTGTTTGTGTTGTCCTTTGTGTGTCCAAAAAAGCACTATATAAATCAAAGGCATTATTATTTTTGCTGCAGGGAATACAGCGCAACTTCTCCCCAAGCTCTGGTCTGCGCAGACACTCAGGGACTGAGATCTGCACAAGAGGCACAGAAAAACACTTCACTTGCTCCGATCACTGACATCACTAATGTCAGTGATCAACATATAGCCAAGTTATTGAATTAAATCTAAGGACGTTTAACTGTTTAGCCGGGGCCTGTGTACAATGCGTGTTTAAGTGTATTGTGTGTGTGTGTGTGTGTATTGTATGCATGTTTACGCTCCGCAACAATTAATTTTTGATCCACTCCTCTCGGTTGTGGTGAGTACTCTAATCACATGTGCTTGGGACTGACTGACAAGCTGATAATCTGTGCCAACAGCCTAGACCACCACCTTGCCAACCTTCTGGTTGTAAGCTCAGATATAACTGTGATATTACATTCTTTTGCTAAGACATACAGTTTCAAAATGGACGTCTATTTGCATGAACAAGGCCTGCTAAGAAAAGTATGAAATATTACATACATATAGAGAGTCACACATACTGACAAAACAAGTCCCCCCCCCTAAATTAAATTGAATTCTTACAGCACAGACAAAAATAGTAGATTAGTAGTACTAGAGTAGCATACATACATGCATGCAATACATGTATAGTAGCTATTATTTAAAAGCTGCGCAGAGGTTGGGTTGGATCTTGTAGATTTTTCTAGTGAATTAATACTGGATTTGTATCTAATACCACTCGGATGTAGTGGTAAACAGTGGCGTACGCCACCCACCTTGTTTCTCTCAATCCAAGGTAATGTTGGATGGTATTATCTTTCTAAGGGAAATCTTGATAACAACACATGATATTACAATACTGCTAGATGTTTGTGTGTGATTAACCAAATTACCTACTATTTTGCGAAAGATAACATTTACCAGCAAAGAATTCACAATTGTGACCAAATGAACCAGGGCTGGCTCTGTTTATTGCACTTTCTGAACGCAACCCAGGGATCTTTCCACCAAAAAGCAGCCACAGCAAGCTTTCTGAATAATGTGCGAAATGAATAAAAAAATGCAAAAATAAAATAAACCTTTGTGGAGCGCTCTGGCATTCATCCCTAACACACAGGCCGCCAAAAACAACACCTTTCCACCCAGGCAAAGGTGCTGATGCTTCAAAGTGTCAGGCCCAATCCTCTCTAATGTGGTTTAAGGTTATGGCTGCGCTTGCGAGTAGGGTCAAAATTAGATTAGTAAAATTTCACCTTTGTTTATGACCGTGAACTCCCCGCTCGCTACATGCCTACTGCGAAAAACACCAAGAAATAAAAGATTTGGTACGCTGCAAGCGTCATTAATCTTCCCCACACCAACTTTGTGCATGAAAATAATCTGCATTTTACTGTAATAAAGATATAATTGACCTGGTGCACAACAGGAGGCAGGGAAAAGTAGGATTGATTCCCCCGTTGTGAAGTATATTTTACCTTGTGGTGTTGGGGGTGGTGTTGGGTTTCTTTGGTATTCATCGCGAGGATTCCACATCCCAGCTCCGACCCCACCACTCCATTCTCCCCGCGCCCGTTTTTCATGTCACCATCAATTATTTTCTCTGGCACTCTCTCGGAAATAAGAAAAATCTCAGTCGCACTAGAATGAACACACTGAGACAGCCCTGTGGTGGGTAAAATATTGCCGTTATCTTAGATCTTCTACTTGGATTCTTACTTACGGTTTATACTTGAAAATACTATTTGGAACTTTTGAAATCTTTTCCCTGCTTTCACTTTTGCGTAAATAATCCTCTCTCTCTTTCTTGTAATTGTGTTTTTAAGTGTCAATCTCACAATCAATTCAAATATAATCAAAAAAGGTAATTATAGTGTTAAGAAATACTTTAGTTGACTCATGTAGAATCTATTCAAAGTACAATGAGCTACTTACAAGCTTTGAGTTATTGACCTGACATTAATTTCTTCAGGTGTTTAGTTCAAAATAGAATGAAATGAAACTTATAATCTTCTTTGTCAGGTGCAACGTTTTGGGCTTAGGTATTGCATAAATGTCTGATTGTCATGAGAGCAACTTAGAAACCAAGAACACAATGAAAGGCAAACATGTGTCAGGTTACTATTTAAGGCGCAGGTAGCTGTTTAGCCCTGCTGCTCGGGTTCATAGGTCACTTCCATAGTCGGGTTGTCATAGAAGACAGGCTTTAGACTCAATTTCATCTCACTGTATGAACAATTTTAAAAAGTAGTTCATATACTGTACATCGTTGGTGTGGTACAGTGGTTAGACTACAACGAGAACATGAAGGGAACACAATTAACAAAGGTGTTTTCAGTTTCATATAATAAGCTACATTTAACAAAATGTAATAAAAAACAAAAAAGGTATAATTAAAACCATACTATCGACATTCAAATAAATGCAGGCTATTTTCAGCATGTTATGTTACATGGTCCAATCAGACTACTGTATTCTGAATACATTAATCATATTAAGTTGCATTATATTATTGTGTAAACGAAAACAGGAGTAAAACAACTTTGATAATAATACATTTCACATACATTATAATTTCAAAACACCCAAAGACATTGTGCAGGATTCATAATAACAATGAAAATGGATGATGATGTGGAATGAGTACGTTATGTGGTGTAGGATTTCCAAACAGGTATTTTGAGACAGGATTTGAAGAGAGGATGACAAGAGGACAGAGGGACTGAGAAGGGAAGAGAGAAGAGAGGAGCAAGGGAGAAGATGGAGCAAAGAGCAAGAGGGAGTGGAAATGTGCAAGAGGTCAAAAGCTATAGGTATGAGCCAGATTATGGAAAGCTTTGAAAGTGTTTTGAATTTTGAATTTGATCCTTTGTTTTATGGGAGCTGTTTGCAGGTGGGGGTTGATGTGGTGGTAGGAGGCTGTACTGGTTAATGATGAGAAGCTGCAGTTTCTTGAGGGATTTGTAGGAGACCAAAGAGGAAGAGAGCTGCAGCGGTCCATCCGAGAGGTGACTGTGGATAATCATGACTGTGGTGTGAGGAGTGAGAGAAGAGCGGAGACGAGAGATGTTTTGGAGTGAAAGTAAGCAGAAACAGTATGTTATTGATGTGGGAGAGGAAAGAAAGTTTACTGTCGAGGATGGCACCCAGAACTCTTGACCTGAGGGGAGGGAAGGACAGTGGAATCATTGATGGGATTGAGGAACTGGTAGGTTTGGTGAGGGTGGAAGGAGGTGCCTACCCGGAGGACTTCAGTTTTGAGCTGTTAAGTTTGAGAAAAATTAAGTAGAACCAGGAGTGGATTTCCTGTAGACTGAGGGTAAGATAGGGTGTTGGAAATGACTTAGAGGGTTAGTAAGAGAGTTGAGCGGGGATGGTTATGCATTTTATTACTGATTTGAGAATAAAAACTGAAACTCACACATGCTTTCACCACAGGAGAGCCTAACTTGTGCTATCAAATAGCACAATATATTCCTTTTATTTTAGGAAAGTAACTGTTCTGTATTTTCGGTCTATGTATTTGTTTGGTGCGTGCATTTAGTTGCTGCATAGTGTACAATATAACAAAATGCATTCATATAACCTGACCCCTCTAACCTTAACGTTAACCCTTACTACCAAATACTTTTGCTGTTACATTACAACCAGTACTAAAATGAAGTGTGGACGATTTAGAATATTACATTATATAACATGTGTTTCTTCAGAATCACTTTATTTGTCCTGGAAGGGCAATTCAATTGAATTCTGGCACTTAACCTTTACATTTTCTTATTGTTACAGTCTGTTTTTGGGAACACCAGTGTTTCACATTACTCTAAATGACAAATGGATGTAGTATTTTGGCTTTGACATTTTATTCATTTTTACTTGAGTAATTGTTCGGATCACTACATATCTTCTTGTCTAATATTATTTGACTGGAATGTCACCCTTGCTTGAGCACAATATTTAGCTACTTACCCACACTTTATAATAGCATATAAAAACTTCAGATACATTTCCATAGACCAGTCCTTACATCATGGAGTCATCAAAGCTAAAATCCCATTCAGAGCAACACACTTTTAATTTTGAACTTTAATTACTTCCGAGATGATTTCACAGTTTATATAATTCCCAATATTTAGACAAGCATTCGTTTTAGAAGTAGAAGGAATGCTGTTTACCAGTGAGCAGGTGGCGACAGCATCATCACAGCTCGCTCTCACTTTTCTCTTAATCTTAAAGAAAATAGTCGCGCTACACTTCACCAGGCTCTCTCTGGCTAAATTAAACATTCTATACCCTTGTGTTAATGCCACCCAACACACCACAACCCACTAATCACTTTTAGAACTAAGAATTATAGCAGTTGGGTGAAAGCATATAGGTGCATTCCAAACTTTAAATTGATACTGGGAGCTTTGTTGTAACTTTAGATTTATCTGCACTGGGACTAGAGGGCTGAGAATTTTAAAACACAAGCGACATTTTGGTAACTTGAAGTATGGTTCACACATTCAACTCACTTTTTGTACATTTTCATAAGTATAGCAATATTAACTATTTTGATAAAACATATGCATTTTATTGTGTAACTAGCTCAGCAAAACTCCAGCATTTAAATGCACTTTGGCACTGAAAATTGTTTGTTGTAATAGCATTTCTAGCTTTTGGATATCACAACTGTTGTCATTGCAATTAGCAAATAAACAAATTAATATTTTCATCATGGACTTTACATGTTGATATTAGAGTAATAGAGCACATTCAATACAGTAAATTGCATCATTTCAACTTATGTAACTTCTCTGGTGAACAGTTTTTTTCCCATTTCTGTGCTGCTTGGCTCTTACTGCACGTAAACAACTCTCATTAATATAGAATCTTTTTTTAAAACAAAAACAATCCAAACCTGATTTGTCATGATTCTCAAGAATCACAGACATGTGGCGGACCCTCCTCCAGAAAAGCTACATTGTGCTCCGTTATATACCTTACATTACTTAACAATTTGGGACAAAATGTCACGTGCATCCTTTTCCCAATGTTGCATTTCTGTCGACAGACACCATCAAACGACAGGCAGCACCACCGTACTCATGAATATGCATGTGGCTATGTGATTAAATGGACGGCAGATAAAATGTGACACAGCATAATAAATGGGAATCTTAAAGCACATATTCAACCTCGATTAATCATTGAAGATTGTCGCGAGCGCACGCTTATCAGATGGCTGAAGGAAATCAGGGAGGCAATGATGAAGTAAGATGGCATTCGGGCAGCACCTGGCCAGCCCTGTGCATCAGGAGAAGGGATTTCAACCTGAATTTACAGTTCCAGAGCAGTTTATGAGATGAAAACTTAAAATTGTAAGTAAGAATATTCAATTAAATTCAACGCGCAAAATCACAACAGTGGTTGCCTCGACGGCCGACAGTGAAAAACAGGATAAAAACAGAATAAACAGTTTTCATAGGACTTGGTAATGTCCCAGCATCCCGTGTCCTTAGGCAGATGTCCCAAGCTCCCCTGTCCTTAGACCCTCCTTTTCGGCCAGGAAAAACTACCAAACCACTTTGGGAAAAAGTATAAACCTGTAGGAGTTCCACAGTGAAGAAGAGATCTGACTCCCTCGGACGGACAGGCGGACGCGCCTCAGTTTGCAGGTAGACGGTGCAGCAAGCCACTCAGGAGGAGATCCAATTCTTTGAGGCTGATGGAGAACCGTTCATAAGGAGTACATCTGAGGAGCATCTGGATCCACAGGTCATCAATGTGCTTGCTCCATTCCCGCCGGGGAAGTGGGAGAAGAAGAAGGAAAAGCGATGAACACATTTCAAGTGAAATTTAATATTAAATATTTTTCAATAAAAAAGTAGTAAGAAGCAGAAGATAGTGCACAAGCTGCCATACTTCCGTCAGCATAGTTGCTACTAGGCCAAGCATACCTGGGAACTGTAGGTTTTTATTTCTGTTCCTGACTGGCCTGACCATAAGCGATTCAAAGAGGAACGTTTTAAGCCTGGTCTTAAATGAAGAGACTGTGTCGGCCTCTTTAACATGGACAGGAAGCTGATTCCACAACACAGGAGCTTGGTACTAAACGCTCTACCTCCTTCTGTCCTTTTAGAGACTCTTGGGACCACCAGAAGTCCAGCATTTTGAGAGCGAAGTGCTCTGTTTGGATGATAAGGTACTATAGCATCTTTGAGTTAGGATGGGGCCAGGTCATTTATGGCTTTGTAAGTCAGGAGGAGGATTTTGAATTTGATTCTAAACTCAACAGGGAGCCAGTGAAGAGACTCAAGCACCGGCGTAATGTCCTCTCTTCTTTTAGTTCCTGTTAGTAATTTTGCTACTGCATTTTGAACCAGTTGAAAGATTTTCATAGGGCTTTTAGGACATGCTGCGAGCAGGGAGTTAGAGATAAATTAAGCTAAGATCACCTTTATTTACAGTAGTCTAATCTAGATGTTACAAATGCATGGACAAAAGCATCGCTTTTAGGATAGAAATAGGCTGTTTTACAGGCTTGATTTATCTGCGCTTTGAATGAGAGCTCCTGGTCAAATAAGACTCCAAGGTTTCTTACAGTGGAACTGGAGGCTACACTGACGTTGTCCAGTGTGACTATCTGCTCAGATAAAGTGTCTCGTAGATGTTTAGGGCC
This sequence comes from Chaenogobius annularis, assembly GCA_015082035.1. Lineage (NCBI taxonomy): Eukaryota > Metazoa > Chordata > Actinopteri > Gobiiformes > Gobiidae > Chaenogobius > Chaenogobius annularis. Next base: position 3,404,636 of record BJKM01000001.1, read on the forward strand.
AAGTACAATGACCTCCTTTTTTTCAGGGTGAAGAAGCAGATAGTTAATCCAGTTTTTTTAATCCTTCACTCAAGCACTAAGTCTGTCTGCTTGATTGGTCTGATCGGGTTTCATTGATAAATACAGCTGTGTGTCATCTGCATAGTAGTGGAAGTTAATGCCATGCTTTCTGATAATGTTACCAAACGGCAGCATATAAAGAGTAAACAGAATTGGTCCGAGTACTGAACCCTGTGGCACACCGTAGGTTACTTTAGAACAGGGTGAGGAGCTCTGGTTTACATTAACAAAATGGTACCTATCCAATAGATAGGATTTAAACCAGCTGAGGGCGGGACCTCTGACACCTACATCACATTCTAACCTCTGCAGTAGAACGTTGTGGTCGATGGTGTCAAACGCTGCACTGAGGTCCAATAGATCCAGGATTGAGACCAGTCCATCGTCAGCAGCCAATAACAAATCATTTGTGACTTTAACTAATGCAGTTTCAGTGCTGCGGTGGCTATATTGGATTCATTATTCCCTGACTTTGGGGACTAACTGTATCGGTTTTGCATATTCTCTCTGTGTGCTGTATACTGCCCATTATCTATCCATCCATGTATTGTCTTTGTTTTATCTGGGACCGGTCACAAAGGCAGCAGTCTGAGCAGGGAGGCCCAGACTCCCCTTTCCACACACTTCATCCAGCTCCTGGTTGGACATGCCCAGAGGCATCCGGAACAGATCCTCGAGCCACCTCAGCTGGCGCCTCTTCATGAGGAGGAGCAGCGGCTCTACTCCGAGCTCCTCCCGAGCGCTTCACCCATTCTCTAATGGAGCGCCCAGCCACCCTGCGGAGGAAACTCATTTCAACCGCTTGTATCCGCGATCTTGTCCTGTGGGTCATTACCAAAGGCTCATGACCATAGGTGAGGGTAGGAACGTAGATTATCAGGTAAATCGAGAGCTTTACCTTTCGACTCAGCACCTTCTTCACCACAACAGTTGGACACAGCGACCGCATCACTGCAGATGCTGCAGCTGTCATTCTCACCCTCCATCCTTCCCTCACTCGTGAAGTCCTGGACATACTTAAACTCCTCCACTTGGGGCAGGGACTCCCTACCTATCATCCAAACATGAAAACATGGCTAATTCAGCATTAATGCAGACCATGATCAAAGGGAGGAGATCTGAAGAAGTCGCCCCTGGTGCAGGACTATGCCCTTTACAGTTCACCCCAGTGGCAATGGAGGATGGTTCAAATATATAGGACACATGACGTAAAACATGAAGCATACATGTAATAATAGAAGGCATTTGGTTTGTCCCTTTTGTTTATTTATTCAACTTTATTTAACCAGTAAATAATCCACTGAGTATCAAGACTTGAAAAGCACCCTTGAAAGCTTTTTCAAGGGTGACCTGGGGCAATGTGCAACATTTGCAGGTCACCGTATAAAAACAATTACACATTTACTGTAAACAAGAGACATAGCATAAAACTACACTTAGAAGCACGTACAATTTTCATAAGATTAACGGCCTTTGGTTTTTCAAATGGAGCAAAATCAAATAAACTTGTAGATGAGAGACTTTTGCACTTTGGTGTCCATGTTAGAGTGAAAGAAAAGTCTAGTTTATTTGAAATTGCAGCTGTCCAAAGTAATCCCCCCCCTTTTTTTTTTAAAACGCAGTCCTAACATCCCAATTCTTCACACCGTTGTTTCTTAAAATGTTTATAATTTTCAGGGAGACATAGTGTAGTTCTGTTGTCTTGACTGTGCAACAGCCTGCTAATAGCGCTCTAGCTCTATGTCCATCACCATCAATAAAATGCTTTATGAGTATGTAAATGCAGACAGTGATCTGATGTTGACCCTAAAGCTGCGTTCAGACCACGGCGTCCAAATTAGCTCTTGACGCCCAAATTTGCGCTTGAAGCCCGAGTTGAACGCCTGTACATTTAAAGGCAGACGCCCTGGAAAAAATAAACCCAATAATAATGCGTCCAGCGCAAATGTGCAGTGGAGGAGTTGTGTCCTATGGCAATTCAGGTTAAGAGAATGGCTTTGGTGTATTTACTTTACAAAGTCCAAAAACGGAGGCGATCGGCTCTGCAGCTTGTCTGGGTCCCGCAGATACTTCAGAGGTGAGCAGAGTTTAGTGAAGATCATTATTTGCTCCAAGAGCCGCGTCTGGCTGATTTATTCATCAGTCCAGGATTTGCTTTGGTCCTTCTTCCGGGTAGTGCGTACGTACGTCACTGGAGCGTGTTCTCTGATTGGTTGCTGCGCCGCTTTGGTTGCAAAAAAGTTCAGTTTTGTCCAACTTTTCTCTGGCCGATTTGGCTGCGCGTCCAGAGTGGCCAAAGTGTCCAACACTCAAACGCCCCCGACGCGCCCTGTCCGACGCTCAATACACACCGCAAAAACACTGGATTCCCAGGACGCGCGTCCGCATAGACTTTGAATGTAAACAAGACGCTTTGACGCCACGGTGTGAACGGGCCTTTAGAGCTGCTTTTACAATACACTTTATGGAGTCAAAACAGATTTACTTTACTACATGAAAAGACTTGTGTAACAGTGCTTTAATCATTCACTTTTATTTAGTTTAATGTTTCGCAACACTTCACTTCTTTAAATGTAGCTTGTTTTCTCCCTCTTATCAGTCTTGACTAAAACATGAGGTGATGGTAATGATCCCCAGACAGTGTGCACACTTTTTAATGAATAGTGATAACTTTGCACAGCTGCAAAAGTCTCCGACTCCATTCCAGACTGAGGTGCTTTGATTAACAATGACATCAAACCGGCTGCCAGTGTTTTAAAGTAAATCTCTAAAACCTACATTATCCCCCCTCTAATGCACTGCTTTTTGCTGAATTGTGCTCCTGACGTCCCGCGTTGACTTCTTTGATGCAAATTTCTTCTCCAGCTTTCTCCCGCGTTCACGGGAGAGATGCCTAATTTATCCGAGAATTCAGATAATATCACGGAAGCAGTCCATCACTTTCTGTTATCCCACATCCACTTGCCCGTGATTGCCTCATCCACCTAGGTTTCTCTTTTCGCTTTGAGGCCGGCCACACCCCTCTGGAAGCTAAGAAGGCTAAAATGTATTGGCAAATAGAGTTTTAGCCACGTCCAGCTATCTGTTCCAGTCACTCCACAGGCTTGAGTCTACCACCTTCATGACAGGACACGTCTGCTTAAAAATACACCAGGCCTGAATGTCACTTTTGTTTATTGATTTTTAAATCTCTTAGAAGGCATATTTTGCAGCCCGTAGCGAAGAGTATACGTGGGCCGTGACAGTAATTTGACCTAGCAAGTCCATTTTTATACTTTTTTTTTCTCCAAGGATGGCTATCTGGTGAATAAAAACGTGTTTTTGTATGGAAAAGGTCATGGAGAAACTGGTATTTAAGATTGAATGTTCGCTCAGCAGGCAAACAGACGCTAAACAAACTCTGCATTGCAACTCAGTGTGTACATATTCGCGAAAAGAAGAGATCAATCAATCCCAGGCATCAATATCCGTTTGCATCCCTTTAGCTGCACACGTATGCCAACTAATGAAATCCGCGCATGGCTCCCCTCTTATCGATTTCAGAGGGGGCCTAATTTGCCGCTAGAGATCCGACCGCTCCCTCTCCTCTCCTTCTTATACCTCACTTTCTCTCGTCTCTCATGGCACAGACACACATAGTACACATTGCTTCTTGTCATGTGGAACAGCCATGCCTTGGGCGCCATATCGAGCAGTGGCTGCAGCACTCGGGGAAATCCTGGAGGGCAAACTGTTTAGTGCGCTAGCCACAGTCCTTAGGTATGATTAATATTGTGCCGAGAGGCGGTGTACATCATCAAAGAGCTCATCATAAGCGCATATCACCTAGTTACTACAGATTAACATTTCCATGTGCATTTATATCTGCCATTTTGTGCCGAGCTGCCTGCCATCAACGCTGAGTGGATGGACGTTTCAGCGTTGAAGCTATCAGAGAGGGCATGTCTAATAACCATGGACTGCAGGGCTTATAAATTTAATAACGGCACTAAAAAGCAATTTTATCATTAATTGGAAATATGCATTGATTTTCATTTGAAGAGAAGCGCTGCCGTTTTTAGTCACGCATCAATTCAACTCCCTCAAAGTGGCCACTCAGTTCTCGCTAATAGTTTATGTTCTTAATTATATTTTAAATCAGGAAGTTGACAGTGTAATTTCTCCTTGGATATGCTAATTGAGTTGTGTGAAAAAAATATGTATTCTGTTTTGCCAATGGAAAGTCTCCTCTGAAGTTATATTATGATTTGTTCTGGTATTTAGTATCATTCTATAACAAACCATACACACAGATAATTGTTTTATGTTTTGTTCAGCATCCAAATATGTCCATTGACTTCCTGCTTTTTATGTGCTTTTATTGTTGAAAATTTTCATTTAAGGGCATTCAGCTCTTTATGATAGTGTAAATGTAAAAGGGATTTTACTTATAAATGTAAAAGGTGTTCCTGTATTTCAACTTATATCCTTTATACATCCATCTTTTTACATTATTCCAATTAATAGTTTGACTGTGCCATAATTCACTTATTCTTTGATTACTCAATTTTCACATTTCACAATGTACATGCATTTCTTTGAATGTTGGGAGCGAGCAAAGTTACCTGTGCCCTTGACAGCAATGACTGTCATCTGACCTGAGAATAGAACCCACAAACTATTTAAAGAGCTGAAAACTTCAAGTGCCAATGTCTCAATGGTTAGAGTGTCCGCCCACAAACCAAAGGTTAGCGCCTCAATCATACATAGTGAAAGGAGCGCTCAATAGTTCTGATGAGTATTTTACTTCAGAAAGAACATTTTAATCAAATAAAAACAAGTTGCTCCTTTTACTTATGGCATTGTGTTTCATATTTTTCACTTGGGATGATTTAATCACACCAGCTCACTTTAGCATGCACGTGGTGTGTGTCAACAGATAATTTAAAAAATAGTAGCATTAAACTATTAGCCAAGTCACCTTTATCGTTCTCATTGCACTTAATAAACACTTAAAAACCTGATGACTTTTAATAAAAAATGTACCACTACGACAGTATGACTCTAAGTTCAAGTGTTTAAAGTATGGCTAAAGAATCAGAATCTGAAAAGGTTTATTTAATTTACAAAATTCACAAAGCTTTAGTGATCGTTGCAACATACAACGACGAACATTAATAAAAATCATTCCAGTCAATCCATATATAGAGTCCGGTGACACTACAGGGCAACAGCTGCTTTGTCAAACTTTTTGTGGGCCTGCCCCCCTCCTGCGTTACAGTGGGTGGTACAATGCAAATTGTACCAAAAGTTGTGAAATATCTGAGCAATTTGTCATCTTGCGGTTTCAGCTGTGCGAATTGTGCCTGATGCCTAAGACGCCCAAGCATGGAAAAGACAGCATAAGGTTCACTCAGCCAATGTAAAGAGACACTTGTACCGTGTAAAATATTATCTTTTTCTTTTCTCCCACCACCAAAGAAGTCTGGGCTGTGATTTGAATTTCATTAAAGCTATCAAAATGACGTTTGCTAAAAGAAGGCAACAATTAGCACGTCACCACAACCCACAGATGAACAGCTTGAGTAGGAAGCCTTCACTAACAAACAATGTGACATTTGTAACTGTCAATTTTAAATAAAAATAGCAATAATAGAAAAATAAGTTGACAGATTGGAAAACATTTAGAACAAATAGCTGCAGAAGTATTATTATTATTTTGTTTATATTTCAATTTAATAGAATTTGAATATTAAACTATGTTTGTATTTTTTACCCGAAGAAAGTTCAGTAAATATATATTTTTTTAATTCATGAAAAACATGTCATCATGTTTTATAACTAATACTAGGCTTTTCAAAAGCACAGAACTGAACCATAGAATTAAGTGAAGCCATATTACATCATAAGAATTGACCTTTTAACCAATAGGTTGTATTCACGTTCTAAAATTAGATGATGTCATGGGCAAGGGCCTAGGTAACTTTATGGGAGATTTACTGTTTTTGAAAGAAATATCCAAAATAGAAATCCACAAATGATGAACCATCTCATACATTTTTGGGGATTGACTAAACAATCTTGCAATATTAATCTCATGGTTTAAAGTCCTTTCAACTTCAACAGCAATCATGGTGCTGAAGTTGAAGCTAGTGAAACTTTTATTTTACTTTTGTTTAATTCTGATGAACGTTGGACTTTGTACTCGTTTTTGTTTCATGTGGACAGGCCCAAGAAATACTGAGATATGAACCCAAATCAACAAATCTGCTATTTCACGGGTAAACAGCAAATTTGACGTAAGAGTTTGGACCTGCTCCAGCTCAATTTTAAACTATAGGCTTTTTAGAATGTCCTACAGTATATGACATAATATTATTAGAAAAATGTTGGGTAGCGTCAATCAATTTAATCAAACTTTTTTACAATTTAATCAATCACTCATTGCACTGTCACTTTCTGCACTGCATCTGTAAATTTAACTGTAAATTCTTGTGTACATAGTAAATCTATTTTTATCTTACACTATAGTAAAATGTAGTTGTGTCCTAATGCATGCCCTTTTGATTTCATATATGTTTCATATATGTTGTTTACATTATTGCTCAGTGTTTTATGTTGCACCATAATGCCAAAACAAGTTCCTATGTTTGTGAATTTTGTTCATTGACAATAAACCTTTTCTGATTCTGATTTTAAAAGTAACTCGTTACGTTACCTCGTTACAACCCTGGAAAACTAAAGCGTTACGTTACAGCGCTACTTTGTTAAAAGTAACACGTTAGTTTTCCAGGGTAGTAACAAGTGGCGCGCTAGAGTACTCTACACTCACCACTAGTTTGAAGTATGACACGGGCCAGTCACATTTAAGTTACTTGAAGTAAATTTGTCAATTTCTGTTAAAATAAGTATCCCTCTTTCAACTTACCCACAATATACAACAGCATTTTGAAACCATGGGTCAAATGCAGAGGACAAATTTCCCTAAAGGGACAATAAAGTGCACCTTAACCTTAATGAGGAGGGCCAGTCAGATGCTCATCAGGTACTCTTCAGTGATGAGGGAGCTGCAGCCAACTAACAATAAGGTTTCTATGGCCCATTGCAGGGTTGTTAGGGTAACAAAGAAGGTTAGTTTAAGGGGAAACTTACAACAGTGCAAACACATAGATTAACAGGACAGGCTATAATCAGAGAGTGAATAATTAATGTTAACCAAACAAGACCAAATACAACCTTCGTTTGATTCCTTTTACAAAAAAACATTTCACAATTTTTTCCCCACCATATCAGAAAAAAAATTAATAAATACAATTCCTTTCTGGATACTTTTAAGTACAATTACAAGACTAAAAAACAAAAAATCTAAGGGAGTGACAAGTTAAACACAGCGTGGTATAAAAACACATACTCCTCTGCTTTTATCTACTTTTAACTGAGCCTTTAAAAAAGCTCAGATCCCGCCAAGTTGGAAGCAAGCCATTATATCCTTAATATCTAAAGCGGGAAAGGACGACTTGACTGTGCCTCATATAGACTAATCTCAATTCTTTATGTGGATCGCATATACACCTCAATTATGTTCAAAAGAATGGAACAAATATCTCTCAAATTGAATTCAAAGTGTTCAGACAGAATTTATTAACAAATGAAAAACTGAAGACAACATAAAACGATCTTTACACATAATGAACCACATACAAAAACAACAAAACAAAACAAAACTGTAATAATAAGTCTGGATGGACGCAGAGTTAGCTGGCCTTATTTATTTCAAATTTCAAATATAATTAATGATTAAAAAAATATTGGGGCATGTGCTGCCCGGTGGTTAAGGCACAGCACACGTATGCCAGGCTCTAAGTGCAGCCGGCCTCAGTGCCGTGAGTTTGAATCCCCTCCAACAATGTACTGCATGTCCTTCCCTCTCTCTCATCCCCCATTTCACGCTTACCTTTCTGTCCAATAAAGCCTTTGGGCCACAACATTCATTAAAATAAAAAAAATATTGGGGCTCGTTACGATGATCCAACATCAAGAATCAAATTTAGCAGACCCACTGACTTTGGCCAGAGGGGTGATCCAGGGCTGTGCTTGGTCCCTTGTCTGCTTTGTCCTTTAGTCCAAAATATTAGACAATCGAAAACAATTTATGGTGGTGTATGGTGATGGGACAGATCATAAAATTGCAGATGATGTCCTACTATGTTTGACAAAAACAGACATTTCCATACCTATAGTGATGCGTTCCCTTCATTATATTGGTCTGATGTCTGGATACAAACTGAAGTAACAAAAAACTCCCAATTCTCTCTTACTCGCGACCACCATTTCCAAAATGTTATTCTCCACTCAACTTTTTTCCGAGGAGACAAAAACGGGACCTCTTCCAGACTAAAAACATTAGTGCCTGTTTTAGTCCATCTCCTGGTTGCATGTTTCCCTTGGCTGACTCAGACTGCTCCTCCATGCTGAGCAGAAGATGCACAATCTGTCGCTCCTGTGCGGGACAGCTGAGGTAGAGGGGCCCGGGGCACTGCCTGTGGAGCTGCTTTTCATCAGCTCACCAGAGGCCCCTGCGCGCCCTCTGCCCACAGCCCGCCACTCCTCTGGGACTGGGGATACATGATAGCGGTGCTCAGGCAATTGGAAAAATTCAATAAGAATCAAAGAGGGAATTTGTAAATCTGGCTCAGATCAATGTGATGTCAGTCTTGTAGGTTAGTGGTTGATTGGTTAAGGGGACATCGCTCCGCTGCTGTCGATAAGAGATTAGCATTGAATACAAGTCATAAAAAGACCATCTGTACATTATCTGAAGTTGATAATAAATATTCTTTTACCAACATAAATTAAATAGCAGTTATACATAGGGGCAGGCGATATAGATTTAAAAAAAATATCTCTATATATTTTTATAATCCCTGCAATATTTATAACATGTTATGAAAATGCATCAGAAATGGTTAACTGAAACATGCTATGCAAAATCAACTTTTTGGGGGTCTTTTTTACTGACTTAAACATGGAAAAAAAGCAAATAAATGCTGTGAATGGGACGTCAGTCTTGGGCATTACGAATAATATTTCACATTATTCACCGCAAATGAGCATTATAAAGAAATGTGGTTTGTTGTCATAATTTTCTCAGCCAGGGTAGCAAATGTGATGGTCCCTTCCAAGTTTGTACAAATGCCAGGATGAGAAATAAATTGCCCATTCAAATTATTCACAATGGCAATTCTTAGATTTTGCCCTGCCAAAGATACCTCAGAAAAGCCCATTGGTGGATGTATTTCGGACTTTTATTAAATGATGGTGTGTTGTTGGCTTTCTTTAATAAGCTGTGTCTCTTTCAATACATTAAATTCATTAATATTCTAGACTTTTGGATCTTCCTTTTGGCCTATGTGCCCAAGCCTTGGCCTCAGCATTTTTCTAGATAGTTAAACTGGTCTATTAAATGTACCCTTTTAATATGAGCTTTCACACATGTCAAGAAGTTCATTGACTCGCCATCCATTTAGTAGTCTTGTTACAATGGTGTTCCGCTCGTCATTATATTGCTCTTATACTTAAGTTGTATATTGACTGAAGCATGCATGTTTGAGTAATCCTGTATCATCCTGCATTTGAGGCATGTGTACTCAAAAAATTCCTGTTTTCACCACCATCCCCGCCCACATCACTGTACTTAGTTGCGATTATTTGAATTTTCCGAGTGGCACATGAAGGGTTCTCATATGTCACATATCCACTTTTCTAAAATGAAAACACATACATGACAATACACTGCTTTTCACCTTGAAATGCCAGTATGAAGAGGCGGACCTGTTTCTATTACTAAGCTGTTTTTTATCAATATTGTGGTTTACAACAAACAGAATGTAAAATGATGATGATTCATAGGTCAATAAGTACCTGAAAAACACAGCATGTCCTCTTTAATGGTCAAGTATTGCACATAACATCTCCACGGTTACAAGCACGTGGTGTACCCTCCACCAGAAAAGTTAGATAGTGCTCCTTTAATCAGTGCGTTCAAGTTATGCATAAAAAAAGGTTACATTTCGGTTATAGCAATGTGACACATGCTTTTAGTGACATTATTCACATAAGCCCTGCCGAGCTCAGTCAGCACATACAGTATATGTAATGATTCAGTGGTTCTCTGGGATATAGTTTCAATATTTATGTAGCAGAAGTCATTCAAATCTAAATCCAATGTCCAGCACAGCAGTAAAATTGACATCCAAGTACATTAAATGCTCACCCTTATCCTCCTTATCCAGCATTTGCATGTCTCTTGCCAGAATTGCCCTTTTCTTGTTTCTCCTTTTGTTTCTAGTGTCGAGTCTCACTACTTTGCAACACTCAAGTGCTTTTAAATCGGATGAACACAGCTTTGTTTGCTCTCTCATCAAATGTGTGCAGTATGAATCACTTGAACACTGCACAATATCAGTCTGAGCAAAAAAAACAAATAAAAAACAGACAAAATGAAAATCAACTAATCATTTTGCTATAAAATATATCACAATTATTTGCAATTCAATTATGTTAGGACGTGTTCCTGAAACCTTGAGTGTCTTGAAGTTGAGAAATTCAGTCAAGTTTACAAACTGAAGAAATGCCCCAGATGTTTTGTTACCATATACTGGTTCTGGAGAAACTGCCATTATCACATGTTTTGGTATTGTCCTGTCACTGTTATTTATACAGGACTGAAAACCGCAGAGCTGTTTTTAGTATTGGCATCCCACTTGACTTCAGAACAATGTATTTGAGCCTCAAAACTCCTGCCATGGACGCAATAAACTTCCTTTGGAGCACACTCTTGGCAGCAAAAAAGAAGGCCATAATAAAAAATAATGATGACACAAACTGCACCAATAATCAAGGATCAATGGACAAATTTGATAGACATTGAACCAAATGGGACAACATGTTTAGAACGATGTGAAATGCTCAATGGTGGAAAGTAACGAAGTGGAAAGTAAAAGTACTGTACTTAAGTAAAATTTTTAGGTGTCTGTACTAGATTTAACAGTGAATAATTGTGTTTTACTTCACTATATTTGACACAAAGTATGTTGTTTTTTGAGTTCAAGCCCCAGCTTTGAGCAGGCAAAAATATCCTCACAAAAATCCTCACAAAAAAAAAAAAGACTGATTCAAATTGACCTTTGATAAAAAATCTGCAAAGTTCTTCTCTGCATTCACTGCATATAGCGGTTTTAAAAATGTGTGTGAAAACCTTTTTTTTTCTGAATGTGATATATTACACACAGTATCTGAAAATTTGCTGAAAATGTTGTTCTATAAAGATAAACATTTGGAAATAAAAACTAGGTGGTCCGGAGTTGAGCGCAGAAAATGATATTATATAATCCTTTTTTCTTCTTAAAGATCTGTTTTTAATTTTGATGCGTGAAAAACTGCCCAAAAAATATAAATGCATGGAATACGTGTGAGAAATGGTAAACAGCAGGCAGTAACAGACGGCTAAACCTTGAGAAAAAGCCTCATGAAGGCTCGTCTCAGGGCGATATGACATTTGGAGATGAGAGACGCTGAGAACAGCTGGATGTTTTTCACTGTGGAGCACGTGAGCAATCAGACTGTCTTTATTAAACTTCTTACGGGCTTCAGTCTGTGGAGAGGGCGACAGCGCGCTACATGAAAGTCATATTAAGAGCTTCCAACTTGTGATTATGAGATCTAAAGTCACGATGCAGCTGTGTCTTTGTCAGGTCAGTGGAATACAACTTTTCCGCATAAGAATAAGAAAAAAAACGAACCCAAGAAACAGTAATAGACAATGTTGTGCTTTACCATGTAACTTAATGTTATTACACATAATAACAAATTACAATTACAGGTGACCATGTGGGCTCACCTTGTTCACTTTATAAACGGTCCCTTGAATCTCAAAAGGTAATCTTTTTGAAATTTCCATGAAAGTCACAAGTAAAATGAAAGGTTCTTTTTGTAACTTTTCAGACAACACAAGAATGCAACACTACCAAGCCAAGTCACAGGTCAAGGGTCTCATTTATAAAACTTTAGTTAAGTGTACGTACAGATAAAGCACAAACTTCCCCAAACTGGCTCATTTCTAATCTCCCTTTGGCACAGATCGTCTTCTTCCTTAATTCCTAACTCTTTTTGGTGCACCTTAATAAGACAATGCTACAATTTTTAACACGACAAGAAAATGAATACTCAATAGAGTCAATAGTCTCTGGTTTGAGTTGATTCATCAAAATGCTCTGTCCTAACAGCTGTGCTCCTCAAAAACGTTAAATATAACGTTAAAATGTGATTGCTGCAGTGTTGGATTAGAGCCCGAAACACAGAGGACTGCTGAGCTGTGACGAGAAGTGTAAATAACAGGACAACATCTGGGCCCCGTCACATCACTACATCTTATATTCACCTCCTGCTCTTGTGCAAACTCAATGATCTGCTTTCTGTCACATAAATTGATGCAGACATATTAATCCTGATTTGTTTTACAAGTGTAGATTATGTCATGTAGAGTGGAGTTAGAGAAAAACATGATCCAGCGATGGTTGCCGGGCACAGAATGTTTGATCCGAAGTCGCATGAAATGTAACTTAACGTCCACTTGATTATTTGCAATGCAGTTCTCTTTCCCAGTCATCACAGCCACAGTAATGGTAGCGATGACAATGGGCAGGTTATTTGGACAAGGTCTTGAGGTGAAGATGTTTTGCGTCATAGGTGTACGCACATCATACGTAGGTGCTAGGCAACTGCAGTGAACATAGTAAGTGAAAATAAGCATGCACCAGTGATGTGTCCAACTTACAAAATTAAAGGTTCAATATTTTGATATATTTCCCACTTCATAGTCAGTAAGGACATGTGTGATCATATTTTTGGCACTGTACAACATGCATTACACAATCGGTAACAAATACCACTTATTTCTTGTGGCAAAGGCTCTTACCTGGAAATGAAAAAAGCTCGGCTTCTCTTTGCTTTTGGCTCCTCTCCAGCGTTTCCCCGCTCCGTCTTGAGCAGTCTGCTGGCTAAATATAAGCGGCTGTGATATCGGCAAGCAATTTTGGGGAAAAATAACTAACCATGTTTTAAAGCAAAGCGAGGTGAAACGATGCGGCGTCGGCAAGTACACTGTTCCATTCGACGTGATGCGGGGGCGTGTCTGTTGTGAATAAAATATGAATTACATATATATTGTACATAAAGTGCATTTCTGATATAAATCTTGCTTATACAGACTATGCAGAGACAAGCGCACTTCCTGGAGGAGGTGGAGTAACAAAGCTACACATCAAATTAGTTGGAGCTGCGGGTGCAGTCGTTGACTCTCTGAAAAACCCCTCTCCCCATTTCGAATGATCAAATCTACTAAATGCATGAATGAAAGAATTGTTGGGCAATATTTTAAAGTATAATAAACAATGATAAAAGGTTAAAAGCTCCTTTAAACCTTTTGTACATAGTAGAAGCAATATTATATTATAGGCATTGTATATTCACAGACAATTTTTGATGTCCATTTAAACCAATTATCTTCATGCACACAGAGGCATATTACAATATTCCAATTCTTACAAACACTTCCCTCAAGTTAAATAAAAGAACAATATTTGGCTTCAAATCTCTCCATTCACCATCTTCCACCTCCGGCTCTGTCACCAGCACAGAATGATTGAGTTTTTGAACACATAAAAAAGGCCAGGCCTATTTGGCGGGGTCCACTGAGTGTATAGTCAATTTTAAACCTGTGCTCTAAAACACTGAGAACACAACGAGTGACTCCCGGTGGAATATCTTTGAACTGGCTGTCTAGCAACCGTCTGGGTAGAAAAAAAGACAAGCTGCCTTTGTGTGCTGCATCACCTTGGCAGCACCTGTACCATGACGCTCTAGAACATAGCACTCCCACGGCTCCTGACTACCAATTTTCAAATATCACATTTCATGTTCCTCTGCAATGAAATGTTACAATCCTTAAAAAAAACGCATTAGTCTTCAGTTGTAAACTTGAGGTCTGCTCTCTTTACTGTAGCTCAAACCCTTTTGAGATATTTGCATACATTTGGCCAGAGCCAAGCAAAATGTGATTTACTGTATGTGTGTGTTGTATCGGAAATATCTCTATAACATTACCATAACATTATAACATAATAGATAGTGATAGTATTATCATAGGCCTAGTTATTTTTCACAATTTACCAATTAATTATATTTCATATCCAATAGTATAATGATAGTTTTTTAGCAAATTAAAGTTGTATTGCTTTAAAAGTTGATTTGAGGTAGAATAAAATGCTGACATGAGATATGGAGCAGAATTCTGCTTTTGTTCTGATCAGAACATCATGGACTCTGACTGACTTTCCTCTGCATTAAAATCTGAATCAAAATCAGAAAAGGTTTATTGCCATTGTCAATGAACAAAAATCACAAACATACAGCATTAAGGTGCAACATGCAATGATAGACCATAATAAAAACAACATATATGAAATCAAATTGATTGATTTCATATATGTTGTTTTTAACAATGCAGCTATGTGATTGGCTGATTGTCGTTACATGGAAAAACCTTTACGTTCCTCTCATTGCGCTAAACTTTAAAGAGCAGAAAAGTTAAGTGTTGCAAAGCGAACTCTCTCATCAGTCAGCGCTTCTTGCTTATTTAGTCAGATTAACAGACATCACTACTGATCTCCTGCGCTGTTAAAGCTTTCTTATGCTGTGCTGTGATCTGATTCACGGGCAGCTGCTAGTGGGTTTGGATCGGGCCAAGAAATGTTCCTTTCCAGCCCATAAAAGACGTGTCTTAATTCAAATCAGACTTGTTTATTCGTGAATATGAGTCAGATTGTAATAAAACACACATCATTTTGCAGTTTAAAATACGTATGTGCTGTCCCCACTCTCCCCCTATCTGTGTCCTCCTTCCTCCACGTCTGCTCTGCTCCTCCTGCGCTGGGCTCCTGTGTGTTTGGAGCATTGACAGTATATAAGAGGTTTGCAGCGAGAGGGAGAGCGAGGGGATGCAAAGGAAAGATGTGAACTCCCAGTTCATTTCTAACAGTTTCTTAAAACTTGCTCATCTCTAATACAGTGAGACTGCACTGCTCATTCTTTGTGAATGAGGCTTGTTTAATCAGATGAAATGTGTCAACTTTAACTATCAGTCGGGCACTTGTTGCTATTTCACTCTTGTTAAATTAAGTGACTCCTTATATAACATAATACTATCTTGTTTTACAAATTAATTGAGTTGACAACAAGTTGCAAAGAAATTGATCAATGCATGACTTTACTTCCAGTTTATCCTGTTAAATTTCAAAAGGCATGACAGCATTGATGCCTTCCTATTGCTCACACAGTATCTATTACGTTTCAACACATTCGGTCCTTGAATAGCACAACCTTATATATAAAATAATCCAAAATAAAACCTCAGTTCCTGCCATTTTTTCAGACGATAGACTTCAGTACATATGTTTTCCACAGTTGTGGATTGGCCTGAGTGTATCTGGGCGCTCAGGGATAAATTGGAGCATTCGCACAGCCTTATCACTCATCATCAGTGCTGAACTGACTAACGCAGCCGTGCAAATCCCTGCGGCTATGCTCCACAACCTCACCCAAAGACTTCAGTCGAGCCTCTACTGCTGCATATTAATGGGCCTACCACATGTGCAGATATACAGTATGTAGGTTAATCAACAGGGCTGCAATGAGGAATGCAGAACAGAATATTACGCCACCAAGCTATAATGTCGCAGAAGAAAAGGTTAAAGTCATGATTCCTTTTTAATGACTGTAACCAAGTAGTGAGGTTTTGTGTGTGCTATAACTAGACATACACTTTTCCCCTTCATTAATTTGTACAAACATAGAATTGAGAATGCTGGTGGTTTCCATGTTTGGCCAGTCATGCAAAGTCATGTGAATTGTGACGCAATTGGTAAAATAGCTTAACTCTGTACAGTATGGCTAATGAGAACCTGTATCAAACGGCTGAATGCATTTGCGTCTTTTCCACCATGTATTGAAATGGTGTCCAAAGATCTGTAAATCCTACTATGTGTTACGGGCCCCGGGTGCAGTGACCACAATCACAAAAAGAATAATCTGTAAAACAGAAGTGAGATTAGGAGAAAGAACCACAGGTTCACTTGTGTCTTTTTCCAGGTTACGTCTCTTATTTCAAGAATAAACACATTCAATAATAAACATTCAGTGCATTTTCATGTCCTTGTACAATTTAAACATCCAAGTCTAAATAAAGTCAACTTTCTTCAATATGCATTTGTATCTTCTCAAAAACTGTTACTATTTACTATTACAGTTACTTCATTTTTAACAGTTTTACAGATTACACACTGGACCTTTAATATTGTATTAATTTATATTACCATGGTGTAAAACTCGATTTATAAGCTTTACAAGCTTACTTAAATATGGGCAAAGCACCTTTAAATGTACATTAGTGTGTTTACAGTATAAAACAAGTTTATAATATATTGAACCAAAACATTCACTTTAGCATTATTACATTTTCTACACTAAATGAACAACTCATGTTGGGTTCTGTAAACTCTAATAAAGTCACATCAGGAGGCTTATGAAGTTAACTGGAGCAAGATACATTAAGTATATGAACCAAAAATAAAGGTTAATGTGAAATAAACACAACCAGCGTGAGCTGACGAACTCTCGCGGGAACTACGCAAACTCTCGCGGGACTATCGCCGCAACGTGACTTCGCCTCAACTTTGCCATGGTTCAGCAGCTTTTCCCACACTGAGCCGAAGTTACACAAACAATCACAATACTTTGATATATGGTGACTTTGACCAATCACTGATCTGTAAAACAGAAGTGAGATTAGGAGAAAGAACCACAGGTGCACTTGTGTCTTTTTCCAGGTTACATCTAAAGGCAACAGGAAGAACTTCCTGTTAGCGACTAATGTAACCGGAGGGTGCGCGACCACAGTGCCAAAGGTTTTGCTTGCGCCGCCCCCCCTTTTCTCACCGGTGTTAACTCAGGACTAAATCTTTTAAATGTAATAATAATTAATGATCCGAATATATTTGCACAAAATATAGTGTAAATAAAGACTTGTCTCTCACTCAAAAATCTGCGGTCACACATATTGGGATGTACCACATATGCATGTCTTTAAATCGTGTTATCCAGTGATCTCTTCATTGTTGCGGGTTCGAGATGAGATGGCGTAGGAAAAGCCTGTTATAGGCGTGGCGGCCAATTGCAAATGTGGCCAGAAAATGTAAATTGGTATTTGTTATTTGGTATTTGTGAGATGAATGAAATTCTCCCCTCAGTTTTCCTCATTTCCCCTCTCACATTTGTGTGACTAGACTAGTTAAGTCCCTGTCACTCAAGCTGCCAAGGTCTATGGGGCACCGGAGCGAGGAGCCGAGTAATATGAGAGAAAGTGCAAGAGAGGCTTGTGCGAGAGGGAAAGAGAGAGAGAGAAAAGGAGGGGAAGGAGGCAGGAGGTAGAAATTGGGCCAGGGATGATTGCAAATTGTCTGTCTAATGGCTGCCACCCAGGTAGCCATTTCAGGTGACTTGTTATCCGTCATGAGAGAGCCAGACCTGCCAGAATCCCCTCTTCTCACTCGACTTCGCAGTGGGTAGTCGTAACTAAGAGCTTTAGGCTATCACCGTTGACCTCTCTCTTTTAAACTCCTCGCTCTCTTATTTTAGACAACTTTCCCTCCCGCTCTGCGCCTCTAACCACTGCTTTCTCCAGATCTGCACCCCACCAGCCCGGTTCCCTCAGTCCTCCCCGCAGTGCGCCTCTCCCCGGCTCGTGCTCGGCAGCTGTTGTTTAGTGATAGATCAGTGAAGCACAAAATGACGCTGGGATAAGAAATAAAATAGATCTCCAAGCACAGTGCAATAGGTTCTGGCTAGTCCATTGTTATGTATTAGCAGGGAAGACTTAAGGGATTCATTCAGAAGTAATCATTTGTTACTCAGGGGCACTGTGTCTTTCAGGCATGGAGGATGAAATCACGTCTGAAGGGGGGCACAGATGAGATAGAAATCATCAGCTGGTGCCACGTATTGGGCGATGGTTAATGGCAACAGCTGATGATTCATGGCACACGGTAACGCGGCTCTTCTCACTTTCTGTGCTGGAACACAGTGTTTGGGGTTTGGTAAAGTACTGGGTAATGAGGTCAACTTGACATGGTGTGTGACGTGTGGGCGACACGGTTGGCGAGAGTAGTTAGGATGCTCACAGCAAGAAGGTCCTGGAATCAATTTCCGGGGCCTTTCTGTGTTGAGTTTGCATGTTCTCCCCGTGTTTGCATAGGTTTCCTCTACCACTAAAACACGTACAAAAGTTTGCTGGTGTATGAATGAGTGTTGTGAGAGTAAATGCGGGACAAAGGATGGAAATTAGCCCATGGCTACAATCTTGCATGTTTACAGCATGTGCATCATGTATGTTCATTATCATGCACTGTCCCAAATAAATAAATAAACAAATAAATAAACACTAGGACTACTAGAACTCCCAAGCCGTCAATTTGACGGTTGCGGTTTTGACATAATCAAAAGTATGATTCTTCTAACACAAATTGGTCTATTAGCCTCTTTAATGAATATTATCATTATTCAGCGTGCCGAAGTCGACCAGCATCAGCGGAGGAAGGGGGAAGAGGAAGAGGAGGAGGTTGCGGGTTGTTTGCGATAGCGAAGCCGCTGTTACAGAGAATATAAGCATATTCATTCATTGATCTGGACCCATCTTCCTAAAAAAAAGCCTGTCAGATTTTGTCCGGCTTCATTTTGCCTCCTCCGCATTCGTCCTCCGACTCGCTGTCTGATTCGGCTGCCCAAAACCCACGAGTCCTCGTCCTCTTCACCACCCGAATCAACCTCATCAATGTTTTGAAGCATTGCCAGGCCCTCTTGTACAGATAATTGCTTCAAATCCATATTACATTTAGCTTTGCTGTGAGAGAAACTAAAGGTGACGCAACTCTCGGGCTGCACTGTCATCCGCGGTGAAAAATTACAATGTAATTAATACAGCCGTTAAATTGACGGGTGTGGGAGTTAGAGGAAGAATTACTCAGAACTCGTTCAGTTGAATTGCAATTTGGGGATGATATACACAAATGTAAAGAAAAAGTCAAGGGCCTATGAATCTGAAAGAGCAACGTAATTAGACGTACAATTCTGAAAACCGTCAAAATGACGGCCTTGGGAGTTCTAGTGGTTAACTCTTCCTTGAGCCATGTCTTAGACCATGACTTAATGCTACACATTAGGCTGTCAGGAAACCAACCAAAAGCCTGGATCAATACTTGCAGAAGAGATCTGAGATTGCATGATAGAATTCAATTTTTTTTTCCTTCAGTTTCGGAGTGTTTAGTTAACATTTATCACAAATGCCAACGCAACCACTAATAAAATCCTGAGTAAACAAGCTCAGCATTTTGCAATAACTTTCCAATTTGATTTATAGCATGCTTAAATACTTCAATTTGCCAAAGTCTCTCCATTCCTAAATTATTAACACCCCAAAAGTGATCGTTTGATCCTTTCACACTGCTCGAGTGAAGTGAACATGGTTGGGCTTGCAAATTCTGATTTCAACCGCTGTGCTTTTACAGTTGGAGTGTCAGCATTCATGAACATACATTGGCTTTTACTGAGGGTGAGAATCTCCTGATTGACATTAGAGACCAAATTGGCATGCAAACCAAGTCAGCTTCAAGTTAATCTGTATGTGCACTGTATCACGTGGATCACAGCTCGGAGGCAGCCAGCATTAAAAAGGAACCTGTCAAGCTAAGTGTGCTTCTCAACCTTTCTGCCATTACCCTGACATGTTTTGTGACCCGTGAATTGAAGTCTTGTCAGGACCTGGTCATTTTACCAGCTCTCAGCACAGATGGGAGGCCTTCCAATAAATCGCTGGCCTCTCCAGAAAAAAGAGAGAAATAAAATGGCTGTGCAAGTTTCTGCTCCCTCTCGCAGCAGGAGGCAGTGATTGGCGCCTACATAAATCCTTCACTTGTCAACTTGTACTTGTCAAGATTGGTCAGGGCGATGTTGAACGAGCAGACAAACTTAATGGAGATATAACCGTAATGACAGGTCCATCAACAGATCTAAAATGCACTGGAGCACATGTAGAAAGCATGTGTTTTATGTTTTTGTTTTGTTTTTTTTACAAATGCTTTTCGCTCGATTCGCTTCATGTTGCCAGTGTGGAACTTTTAGCATTTTTCTACCAACTGAGAAACAATCACGGGACCGCAACGACAAAAGACATTACCACAAAAGTTTTAAGCGTCATCTTACGCAATGTAACTTTCATTTCAGCATTTAGCATTCTTACAAAGAAACGGATAGAATGGTTAGGGTTAATTGTCATATTTATCTCCATTTGATTTAGCGTAGTGTAGTGTAGGCTACCTTATTTTTTACAATCTTAAAAACTTAAAAAGCTGTTCATTTTAAACAGTTTGCAGTGGTTAATTCCTCACTTCACTAATAAACTCCAAGCATCCAAATTATTCACCATAATGAGTTTATAAGAGCTTTTCACAGCTTCCAGAGACAGTGGGCGCAGAGCTTTGCCGTCAGGGTTGCCAGGCTTCAGCCACCAAACCCATTCAAGAACATCTAATAAAATGCCCTGCGGAAGGTCCGGCACAGCTAAATTACAAGGAAAATACGGGGCCAAACAGCATATAGTATTTTTGACCTGCGGCAGCTATTAAAAAGCCGGTCAAATCCACAGAAAAGCTTACATGCTAACAGCACACTAATATTACTTACATGAAAATAACTATAATAACATTTTTGGCTGACGTTGTGCTCCTCTATTCTTTTACATTTAGCTTATTGTTCAATTGGTTTAGGGGCAGATCCAACAAACATAGATTAGCGTGGACTAATCGGATGCTGGTATCATAGTGTTTAGCTTGCATTCATTTGCCACACTTGGTCCCGATGATGAGTAGAGCCCACCAAGGTCTGTCTTCATAGTTTTTCCACGTCTCTGGGGCACTCAAATCTCAATCAAGGAAGGAATTTGTACAGTTATGTAAGGTTTTCTTGCTTTGTCGGGACGCTACACATTTCTGCCCTTCTGTGATTAATTGTATGGGCCAATACAATACACAGGCCCGTTTTTTGCACATCCCTTACACATTGTTGGAATATCATATGTTATCGAGAAAATGCAAAGAAATATCCAGATACTCTAAACCTTAACCTAAATTGACACATATTTTACACAAATTTGTCTCATAAACTGACAAGGACACAACAGTATGCACAGCCTCATCTGAAATGTGTTTTAAAAAGTATTTAGTAAAATATATGATTAAAATTGCATTGACATGGAAGCATCTTTAGAAGGTGATTTCAACTCTTTTAGTACAAAAACATTTCCAGCTACAAATGTAATTCTTTGTCCTTTTTTTTTTTCTTTTTCTTTTTTAAACCTTTTTTTTCTTTTGCTGTATCATTTACTGTGTATTTTCCACTGGCCGAACTTTGCAGAAAGAATGCTCTTTACTAAAGCCAAAGTATTTCTGGCAGCTCTGAGGCAGCACTTCCGTTACTTAAACATAACACACTAAAAAACTACAATATGTTTAGTTTGTTGCCGTAAAAAAAACAAAAAACAAAAAAACAGATAAAAGCGTAACCCTGCACAAGGAAATACCCGTCTTAAATCTCTGAACTCCAAAGCCATTGATGCAGCACTCCAAGGTTTGCTACATAATCAGCCTCACCTAAAGATGTTTTTTTTTTTTTTCTTCTTCCCTTGTCGGCGTCGCTCTCTGGGGCTCGAGTGGGACAGAGTGTTTGGAGGCTCAGGGCTCTCCGGGCTGCTGTCCTGTGGAGTCTGATTGCCTGGCACCACCGCCTTGCTTTAGGAAATGAGGTTGAGGTGGGCCACGCGGGTACGGAGGCAGCGCGGTCTGAACCGGAGCCTTGACCCCCCCCAGCAGATTTCTAATGGATTTTAGGCGTCGCAGGCAAACACACAGCTGGGCTCCAAACAAACTCATCAGTGCACCTCCCTAGATTTGCGCCCACCTTCCCTTCTACATCAACCCCCCCTAGTCCACCCACAATTTTCCCTCATTGTGACAGGAGAATATATTGCCATTTTGTACACTTTGAGCTGCTTTTGAACTGGTGTGGTTGTTGATGTTATTTTTGTTTTTCCTAAAAAGCGTTTCTTTAAAAGTCAGGTTTACTGCTTGTATGTTAGGAGGGATCAATAGAAGCTTCCCGGAGTGTTGTGTTAGAGAACCAGTCGAGTAAAGATAATCCATACATTGAAAGAAAAATCAGGGACGTTTTTAGGAAGCGCAAATGTTTAATTGCAATGAATCGTGAGTGTTTTATGTCATTGATTACGATTGACTGTTGTGTGCAAAATTCAATAGATACACCGCACAGAAGTCCCCTATTGTCGATTGCCAGTGCATCTTGGATTACATTTAAAATGATTTAAAAATAAGAATGTTCTTTGTTTGGCAAATATGCAGAAAAATGTGAGCACGTAATCTTTGTCATTAAATGTTACGCTCAAAGGATAATTTTATGTTTGTGATGTTGAGGCCGAAACAGTTTTGGTCTGCGGTAGAAACGAGCTTCTTAAACCGGGTTTCCACAGCAGTCTTTTCTTTAGTCTTATAAGATTTTTGGATGTCACAATTTGGAAGACAAACAGTCACAATGTGCGTTCACATGATCAGTCGTGGCTATTTTTCTAGTTTGGCTGAGCAACTATCAGGCTCTTGGCTCTGTGTGTTAATGTCACTGTAGTCACTGGAGGCTAGCGTGACATGCCAGTGGTGGTATTAGTTTGTAAAATATGTACAAAATGAAAGTGAATTGGGGAAATGTAGTCTAGTTCACGGTGGAGCTCTAATGCGTTTACTTTGAAGAACATTTTTGTTTGCTGTTGGTCGCACGTTTGACAGATATTTACTGTACAGAGCCACAGTGAGAGGTCTCAATTCTGCGACCACGATTCCACAATATCAAATAGGCTTGATATCAATCACAGCTCGTCTTTGGTCATGCGCTGATTCTAAATTGTCAATTTTAGATTAGATTAGATTTAACTTTATTGTCATTACACATGTACAAGTACAAAGCAACGAAATGCAGTTTAGCGTCCAACCAGAAGTGCAATAATAGTAAGTACAATATACAGATAATAATAAATAGGTGATAGCTAAAATAAGGAGCTGTAGTATATATTACAAATATACAGATAGATTGATTGAGGTAAAGTGCATATTATATTATATATATTGTGCATTAACTGTATGTAGACTACAAACAGGGACTATAGACATAAATTACAAAAGCAAATGGGCATATGATAAGTTAAGTAGTACAGATTGAGTGAACATTAAATAGTGCATAATAATAAACAGTAGCTGCCTAACTTACTAGACTAGTGCAATGTGCAGTACGGTTTTCAGTGCAACCAGAATCCAAAGTGTTTGAGTGCAGGAAGGTCCAGTAGTGCTGGTGTAGCCGTCAGTGTCTCACTATGAGGCCTACGACCCATGATTTTGCAATGCACACCCGGCTTTAGTCCTGATTAAGTCCTCACAGTCCTCATGTCCACTTTTGTGCGCATCACTTTTAACTCTAACCCAAGATACAAATTTAAAGATTTTTGTATTATTTTAAATGTGTAAACAGACAGATCAAATACAATATCAGTGTGGTGGGAGCACATATGTATCAATTACATATTTTATCTAAAGTAAAGCCTTTTTAAATCGCACTGATCTTGAAAGGACTTTTCATGCTTTCATCAGCTCAAGAATAGACTATTGTAATGCACTTCATGTCGGTGTCTCCCAGTTGCCCTCAGCCGCCTTCAACTTGTACAGAATGCGACGGCTCATTTTCTAACCGACACGCCCAGACAGCAGCACATCACCCCAGTTCTTTTTGCTCTCCATTGACTTCCCGTTTCGTTTAGAATTGGTTTTAAAATTTTACTTTTTGTTTTTATAGCTCTAAATGACCTTGCACCCACTTGACTGGTCGAGCTTCTTTCTGCTCGAAACC
The DNA here is from genome assembly GCA_015082035.1 of Chaenogobius annularis. Classification (NCBI taxonomy): domain Eukaryota; kingdom Metazoa; phylum Chordata; class Actinopteri; order Gobiiformes; family Gobiidae; genus Chaenogobius; species Chaenogobius annularis. The sequence continues at coordinate 3,428,804 of BJKM01000001.1, forward strand.
CAAGCATGGGCTTTAAGGTCGACAAATCTGCTTCTGCTGGAGGTTGCCAGAGCCAGACTCAAACACTGGGGTGATGGAGCTTTCTCTGTCGCTGGTCCAAGACTCTGGAACAAGCTGCCCACCGACATGCGCAGACTTTGGCCTTTTGAAATCTAGGCTCAAAACGTCCAGTATTCAGACTGGATTTTAACACTCAGTCATGTAAAGGCAGTAATGACTTGATTTTTATTGTGAAGCACTTTGGTCAACTTGAGCCCTGTAACAGGCTCTATAAATAAAGGTTGGTTGATTGATTGATCTTTCCCCAGATTTGTGCCACTCCCTTTCTTCCCCAAAAGCAACCCCACACACCGCCCACACCGTCTCTTTGTGACAACGATGCAAAGAATCAATCACCTGTGCTCTTCAGAACCATGTGAGTTTGCGCCCCTTATATCCAAAGAACCAACATGCTATTTCTGTTTACATGCGGTTATATGTTTAGTTTCCCAGAAGAGGCTTTTTAACTTCGGCACTGTGACTCGTCATGTCTGCCTCCTCTTCCATAGTGTGGGTGGATGTTAGCGTGAACTGCAGCGCTAGTTCAATGCACTTTCAAAAGGAGGAAGTCTGAAATAGCAGGGTGACAAGATGGAACAATATGCGATAATCAAAGCGCCACTAGAACTAACCATTTTTGGGCTTGGGTAAAAAAATAATAGTAATTTGGTGCAAAAATATATCTTGTTCTTTGTGAAGCAGTCATTGTCAGGCACTGTGTAGACTTGGCTTGCGCTATGATTAATGTTTAAGCTTGCCTTACCAAGCCCTTGATTTTAATTGTAATTTAACAATTTACAATAAACAGTTTAAATGCAAATTAACAAAAAAGAAGAAATACAGTTCAAAACGAGAGAATAGACAAAGCAGCTGGTTACTTTTATTTGAATTTTCAGCAAAGACGACACTGTTTTCTGTCTATTTTTGTAAACGTTTGTAAAAAAAATTATAATGAGGAATTGCCCAAGCACCATTACCATTGCACAAGGCAAAAACTAACTTGATGCTACACTTCCTCAAGGCGAGTACTTATCTTTTAAATGTAGTAAATATTGTAAAACACTTTTATTTGATTGATAGAAAATCTGTAACGTGAGTTGTTTGTTTTCTTTTTGAATGTTTCCCCCAAAAGTATATTTAAAAAAATAAAGTAGCAAAGACAAAGTTTAAAAACAAAATGTAAATGATTTAAGGTCTAATTTTCAGTTATTTTACCTGAAGCAAACTGCAGCCAACAATCCAATCCGAGATGTTATTGCTTTGCTTTGAATATTCCATAGTAAGGCATTAGATTCATATATCTCCACGGAGACAAACATGTGGCTTGCAGTAAATTTGGCATGTTTTTCAAGGTATTTTCTAAACAACAGTAATGGAATAGAGATAGATAAGTTTGATGCTGTAATGTGGAACAGTCCACGCAAAGCAATAACATCTGCATGTACACAAGCAGCCAAAGGATCTTCCATCAGAAGTTACATATTGGACCTTACATCTTGAGTGCCTGATTCTGTTTGTAAACTGTGTTACCCTTATTTGCGACAAGAAGTAAGCACCTGTCACTATCAGAATGTGTCTTAAATGTTGGAGCTGTGAGTAGATGTTGCTGGCGGACTAGCCTGGGGCTTGGCAAGGTCTCAGCTTTTGTCTCATAGAAGTCAGGGGTATTGATTCACGCTGGAGGTGTCTCTCAGTGGAGATTGGCTTGCTGCGGTAGCATTATCTTGGGTGGCAGTGTATTCATACTGTAGCAGCCGGAACAATGGGGCTGAGGGACGGCGCGGCTAAATTGTTCTGAATGACTTTCATAAGCAGCGGGGGACTGGACCTCAGAGAAGAAAAGCAGGTAATAAACTTTGGGGGGCACGAGGACAAGGGGACCTGTTCAAGACTTCACTTGCTCTGAGTTACTTTCATACCACCACTCATACATACGCATTGGATTAGTCCATACAATGTCACATAATTTACATAGTGCAAAGAAAAGGTAATGACAGACATTACCCTGGCTCTGGCATTGTTGAACACATGAAAAGGACATTTTATTGAGTTGAGTTTTATGAAAAGGATATAAAAAGCATATGTAACATGAATGGGCATAATCTTTAGTCTTTAATACAACTTTAAATAATAATAATAATAATAAATTCAGGGCCATTCCTGCCAATGTAAGCATACAGTACTATAGCCACAGTGTTCATAGATACATGGACACAATGACAATAAAAGCCACACGAATGGGATTTTTCTATATTCTTTATTTCATTTTGTGCTACTATAATACAACCAGAGCTCAAAATCAGTTTTCTCTATTCTTGTCTCATGCCTAATGAACTGTTACTTCAAAAAACTGTTTCAATGAATTGCCTCAAGTATATTAAGTAATGGACCGTGGAATTACACTGTTCATTTTTTTTGCACTATTCTGACCATCTGTGAATTGTGTATATATTCTATTTTAGTAGTTTTAAATTGTATGTTGCGCCTTAATGCCAAAGCTAGTTCCTAGTTTGTGAATTCTGTTCATCGACAATGGCGATAAACCCCTTTCTTATTCTGATTCTACTCAAGTAAGAGTGAAAGAGTATTAAGGAAAAACAATACTCAAGTAAGAGAAATTGTAATGTGCTGATTACACTACATGTATGTACGCCCCAGAACGCCTCCACATGAGGGACCCTCGTGGAGCTCGAGAAGAGCATGCACAGAGACCAGGAGTTTCTGAAATAGAAGCCCTTAATTTACAACATTCTAAAGCAGACGTGCAGACAACTCCTGTTTTTTTAGGATATCCCAATTTTGGTTACATGTCATCAATGTTTGTGTTTTTTTTTCTTTGCAATCACAAGGTTACGGACTCGTTCAACTTTTATGTGAACGGGTTCAATTAAAATGTTCTTGTGCCTGTGTTTGAATCCCTGGAGTGAAAATTAACAACCTACGACTCTGCTGTAGATGAAAATATCATTTGTATTTACACTGCTCTGTAATTTTTCTCGTAAGGCTTCTCGTGAGTGGCGGACCAGCGGTGCAGACCCGCGGAGCAGACCCGCGGAGCAGACCCAGCGGTGCAGACCCGCGGAGCAGACCCAGCGGTGCAGACCCGCGGACCAGACCCAGCGGTGCAGACCCGCGCAGAACATACACCGGATGTGGTGAATGAATGAATCCTGTTTTTGGTCTGAGGTAATACACACCCCATTACCCCATTACTTACCGCAAAAAATTTGATCAGTTTTATCTCCTCGAGTTCAGATGGAGGTTATTGACAGGCGGATTACCCAATCAGGTACACACATCAAACCAACATGGCTACTTATAGGGACAAAAAGGGGAGACAAATAATAAGGCACTGAAAAAAAAGGATTTCTGTCAAGTCAATGGCTCAAGCACCAAACTAAGAGAAGTTTGATTTTCTTCTAAATGATAGATGACCAGTGAGCTCATCTGTTTCTCTTGTGTAGCTAATAAACAAACCCAATTGCAAGAACGGGTGTGGTATCATTGTTAGAAAGGAACTTTAGCTGAAAAAATAAAATAACAAAACCAACAGCGCCACTGGGGTTTATCCAGGAAAATAAACTAAAAAGGACACACTGGTTCATTCTTGATTAAAACAGAGGTATGAATCCAGTTATTTCTTTTACAGTTCAGTTTAGTTTAAATAAACAGTTTGAGCATATTCCATAAAACCATAGTTTCAGTTCATCTTCAGTTGAGGTAACCACAGGTCATATTCATGCATTGTCATTTTAGTCCACATTTAGTTTCTTTATAAACAGTATTAAAAAAGAGGGTTAGCTGTCCATGTTACACTAAGAAGACAGAACAGCACGGAATATTTACAAAAAGGCAAAGAGGGCAAGGCAACGGCTCCAGCGCACACTGCTGCTCCACCGCAGTTTAATTTACTTAATTACGTCTGAAAATAAAGCCTAAGCTGGAGACAAATATTAGTAACTCTGAACGTACCACTTTAGCTGCACAGGACCACGTGTTGTTGGGCTCTGATGGCTAAGCCACAACTGTCCCTGCATCAGCCGAGATCACACTGGAGCTTTACCCACACACACCACGCCAGGTGACAGAACACGCCACTGAACCACAGAAACTATGTTCGAATCAAAGCTACTTTATTAAACTTGATTACGGAACACAATGATAACTACCTGGAGAGCGGAGGATTCAGAGAAACATCGGGAAGCCCAGGAAGTGCTTAGGGCAGAGAATGAATGACACAACGGGTAGCCAATAGTAACAGTTTTAAGTGGTATGGACCGCCCACGGACCCTACTGCTCCACACGGCTTTATCTGAGACCAGGTGGTGACCAGACAGGGAGCGAACCAGTCTGGAGCCCACTCTATGGTAGCTAAGGACCCTCATCAGCAAACTCATGTAATACTTTTACATTTCAGAAACTAATCTTGTCTCTTGTATGATGATATTTTTTCACATTCAAATGAACAATAGACCTCTTTCAAAATGCGATATAAGAATTGCTGTGTAAAAGTGCATTTGGGATGCTTACTGGACCTGTTTATCATTCCCTTCACACATGAGAAGACTCAACTTTAAAAAGCACGTTTCAAGCACATGCTAATATCATGTAGCTAAATGGCTTAGGGCTACATTGGAGTTTGGTGCTTAAGACCAGTGCTTTTTGACTGATGACACCACCATTATCATGAGCCAAATGAGCTCGGAAATAATAAATTGTAATATTTCACCAAAATCTTTTCTTTTGTTCTAGTTAATAAATAACTTTGATGTCCAAAGTTGGAATATGATTGTTCAATTACTTGCTAGTCATAAATCTCTAACCTTCATTAGCGGAGCCATTGTATCAAGATCATTGTGGGTTTATTTCTCTGCCATAACCCAGACTGACCTCCTGGCAAGCCCAACCAGTCATCAGGAGAATGATGATGGCACAGAGGAGAGGCTCTTCACTGAGGATATACCAATGATTTCTTATGATATCTTATTAACATGTCTTTATCACTGGAACTTCGCTGCAAGGATGCCCGGGGCACACAAGTTGGAATAAATCAGCCCATATTCCAAAGTGATAAAGCTCAAGTGTGTGTTTGAAGAAAGGTTGTAGGTGTTTATGTATTAAGTACAGAAATCCATAGTGTTTGTTAGCTGTTTGCTAGTATTCGATGTCTATTGCTGAATTTTGTGGTCAGACATTGTTCAATAGGTTAAGGATAACCCATATGAAATATTGATTCCTGTACCTGGGAAAAAAAAGAAAAGACAAAGATGTGAAGAAAACTAGTGGGTGCTGTACGACTCTGACCCGCTGCAGGGTGTCCACAAAAGAACTGTATAGCTGTACAAGAAAAAACAAAAAGAGGCACATACATAGCTTGGAACTCTCTTCAAGTGGATTTTAGCTATGCTGGCCCACAGAGCTCCGACATGTAGCATTTTTTTTCTAAATTATTCTTTTGAATGCACATCAATAACATAGGCGCGGGAAAATAACTCTAGTAATGAGTAATGAATGTCTATTGACACATGACACTGAACAGAAGACCAGTGCAGGTCACACATGCAGGAATTATTCAATTAACACTATTTACATTGCACACACTGAACTTGTCACGCATCATGAACATTTATGCACGTTATATTTCACGCATGCAACCCAACTACAGCCAACAAATAGCCCAGAACAGGCGCTTACAAAAATATACTTATTATCTCTATCAGATCAGTGGTTTTTTTGTTGTCTTTACATGCCTTCACTGTCTGCAGTAATCTTCAGAGTCACTTAATGTGTCTTGCTGGCAGATTTACAAAGTCTTCTTCGCCCTTGCAGTCCAACTTCATTAGAACAGTATCCCAAGTATGAGAAAGCATGAACGCCCCCTCATCTCAGTTTAGAGTACTATGGGCATGTTTCCAAACAAACTGGTCTGATAGCGGAAATATAACTAAAGAAGACCAAATTAATCTTTTTGGATTCTGACTACTTACTGCAACCTCTCTACTCTGTGTCCATCTTCTTTCTGCTCCCCGCAACCTGTAAAAAGGGGTCACAGGGGTGGAGCCAGAGCTATGCTTGGCTACTGGAAAAAGTGTCAATCTCTTGGCAGAATAATAAGACTATGTTAGACCTTTTAGCAGTGTTACAAAACTCAAAATAATCAACGATTAACAGGTAGCAAGATGTTTGTTAAACTGGTTCCTTCTACCTTCTGTTCTTGTTGACACTTCGCCCATATTTTCAGATTTAATTTTCTCATTTTTATTATAATTAGAATTTTGCATTTCAAATCACAAAACAAATAGCCAGGTAAATTAACCAAGATGGTTGGCACGCATAGGTTTCTTTTACCTTTCTTTCATTTCAAGACATTTAACCTGCATTATACAATTTTCGGACTTTTATTTTTTTTCTTTAAGTAAACTGATTAATTCTACCTTTGTCCTTTCATTGTGTTCTTGAGTAAGACACTTCCTCCATAAATCAATGCATTTGGCGGTAGTTAAAAGGTGCATCCATGACTTGACAGAACAGACATGACAGAACTCTATAACTTTATGTTATTTTTATGCAAGGTTTATTTATTGAATACGGTTTAGAACTTGTAATCTTTCCAAAGTTTTGAAAGTGCTCATGGCCATACGCGTGAGACACAAAGGCTGCATCACCATCGAAACAGCTAAACAGCTCAAGGTAAGCATTCTCCAAACTGCACAAAGGAGCCATGTTTTATGGAGAAGGAAGAGTGGAGCACAGTCTCTAAAATTTAGGTGTATTCACCTCATATGCCTGTGCTGCTTCGCTCAGCATAAAGAACAATGCCATCACTATATCAAGCGCTAACACTGTACGCATGCACTATGTTCCAAACATGTCCTTTTCATCACAGCACAATTCAATTAATTACTGTAAAGACAAGGGAAAAAATGAACGGGAGATCTATTGATTTTAGTAGAAGTTTATTGCAGATTTCACATGCTCAGGAATATGCTAAAGGTTCAATAATCTATTTATCAAATAAAGTTAAACGAGAGCAATTTGTTATGAACACAAGGCTGGATATGTGGATCATACCAAAGCACTGTTCACAAATTCAAAATGATTGACATGTTTTAAACATTACAATGGTTATTTAAGGCCAATACAAAATCTCGACCTGAACATATTCAAGAGATCTTAATTGTGAGGGAAGGGGCTTTTAATCTGATGAACAAAATTAACTTTAAATCAATAAATAAGACCATGGAACAGTTTTTCAGTGTAGTTAAAAGAATGTGTACATATAAAGCAATTCAAAAATTATAATTTATATGAGATTTGAGAATGATGGACATGTTAAGTAATGCGAGAATGTATAATATATTAAACTAACTATGAGAGTCCCAGGAAATTGATGATGTAAACAAAGTGAATGTAAATATATTTTGATCAAATAATGATAAAAGGAAATGGAATGCATAAAAATATGTTATTGAACATAAGTTTTCACTTTCACCCACTCCTTTTTGAACATTTGTTTACTTACTTCTATACCATACGTAATACTGTCGTTGCTTTTCTTAAGGTGCCATATGTCTCAGGGAAAGACCAAATCGTCATTGTTTTTTTGATACCTAATATGTTTATGACCGTAGGTTACTACCCTCACCTATGGTCATGAGCTTTGGGTAATGACAGAAAGGACAAGATCGCGGATACAAGCGGTCGAAATGAGTTTCCTCCGCAGGGTGGCTGGGCGTTCCCTTAGAGATAGGTTGAGGAGCTCAGTCACACGGGAGGAGCTCGGAGTAGAGCCACTGCTCCTCCACGTCGAGAGGAGCCAGCTGAGGTGGCTCGGTTATCTGTTCCTGATGCGTCCTGGGCGCCTCCCTGGGGAAGTGTTTCGGGCATGTCCCACCGAGAGGAGGCCCCGGGGAAGACCCAGGACACACTGGAGGGACTATGTCTCTCGGCTGGCCTGGGAACGCCTCAGGATCCTCCCGGAGGAGTTGGAGGAAGTGTCTGGCAGGTGGGAAGTCTGGGAGTCCCTGCTTAGACTGCTGCCGCAATTTGGCCCCGGATAAGCGGAAGAAGATGGATGGATGGATGGATATGTTGATACCAAAAAAGAAGAAGTTGCTTCTGTTCATTTAAATCACAACTCAGTCTCTGTTTGGCTTGATACATTGCAGCCAGAATACCTTGAACATTTCTCAACTTTAACTCTATTGTGGCTATTGTTGTGTCCTGTTTTGTTGCTTCAGTCCACAATGCTCGAGCAGACGGACTCAGAGACGTCATTGAATGACATTTCATAAGGGAGGTGATGTGACATGCTGCACATGCATTCACACTTTTGTAAGTAGATCTACGTGTTCCAAAGGTTGTCAAGGTTTTAAAAGACTGTATTATTCAACATTTTTCATAATAACTGTCTTTAGTATTTAATTAATCACTGTTAGCACCACCTGCTTTTTAGGATGGCAACTGATGAATATTTTTCTAATAGACTCATCTAAAGCTATTATTCTTATGATTAATTGATTAGCTATTTAGCTTGTGTGACTATGAATGAGATTTTTACTCAATTTGACCCAGATAAAGCGAAGTAATGCCACTTTAATGCCAACCCTTAACCCTTAAATCAAAAACACTATACAGTTGTCCAATTCCATGTAATTTTGTTATAATTACAGCCCTGTCTGATGATAAAACCTCTTCCCTCAGCACATCGCATGCACTGGAGTCTGTATATAGAACAGATAACAATTGTACTGTTCTTACTTTTTCCAGGACAGCTTGTCTCCGCTAAGATGTATTACATGTATGAGTCAGCTCAGCTCGTACAGGAAAAGTGGCGGCAGAAGACAAGAGTTAAACATTATGGTTTTCAACTTCTTTACTTTTCAGAAGTCAGCCTTTTCTGACAGTTGGGTTATGGTAAAATGCCATATTAGCGCGTCACACCTCTCTGCAATAAGAATTGCAATATCCAAAGTATATCATTTCTAACAGGACGGCATTTCAAATTTTACAAAAGTATTCTATAATAGGCTGTCAAGTTGGTGCCAGCGCAGTGGGCAAACATACTATTATAAAATGTAAGAACAAAAGTAACATGTATTTTGTAAGAAGTTGTTTTTTTCCTCACCATTTATTCTCCAATAGTTTATCACATGATATTGTTCCTTATGGCAACACTAACCAAATTCAGTCTGCATTGGAGGTTAAATACTTTACAGTGCGAAACAGTGCAGTTTGTTGTATTGTCCATCTTCCCACAGTTTAATAAATAGCTGTTATTTGGGTCGGATGTAATGGCATGATACCAGTTTACAGATAATGAGGAAGTCCACAGGAACAGATTATTGTGATACATGATATAATGATATAAACAAGATAGATGCATGAGAATCTCTTGGCCGAAGTTCACAGGAGCAGTGCCTGAACAGCATGTACTCATCTGTGGATTTTGAGCCAGGCTTGGTCAGGATTTAGTTGAGTTCTGAGATGTTTGGTGTTTGGAGTGGATTATATTAGCTGCCATATGTGTGATTTAAAGGAGACATGTTATGCTGTTGTTGTTTTTTTTCAAGATTAGCAGAAGTGGGTAGATTAGGAAAATATTGTACTCAAGAAAGAGTAAAGTTATTTTAAAATAATATGACTAAAAATACTTTGGGAAATTATGACTTTAGATTTAAGAGGATTTATAATTTGATGTCAATGTAATTGGAAGGACAAAGCACTAAAAAAGGAGAAAATCTGGTATTTTGAAAGGAGCGAGACAAAAATGAGAAAACCTAATTCATATCTGAAGGAGCAGTGCAAGAAACAAAAATGTTCAAATATCGAACATTGTAACATTGCTTTAGATTTACTCACAGTGGAAACAAGAGGAAACAAACTTTTACCCAAGGAAAAGACTGATTTTTCAATCAAAATATTACTCAAGTTTAGTGTTAAAAAATGACTCCAATCTCCAATGCAGTGAGTACCACCTACCTCTGAGTTTTAGTATTGCATTTTATAAGTAGATCATAATTTTACATTTTGTTCATTGTAATCCCCAATATAGTTTAAATTGACTTAGTAATAGAAACAGGTCCATTGACTTCCTGTTCAAAACTGCAGATCTGATAAGCCGCGCCCCTTCATAGTGACATTTCACTGTAAAAAGCAGCAGGTTGTCATCACATGTTTTTATCTAGCTATATTTATCACTTGGAGTCTTCATTTTAAAAATAATCACAAATAAGTACAGGGATGTGGGAGGGGATAAAGAGGGAGGTGAAAAAAACCAGAGTTAATCAAAATACAACTGTGAGTAAGATAACAATGAGGAAACGGATGAGGAAAAGATGTTGTAACGAGATTAAAATATATTCAAATTGATTTTGCACCATATGTCTCCTTTAGATTGTTGGGGGGAACAGGAGTACCAGCAGTAAACCCATCCAGACATGGGGAGAACGTGCAAAGTCCCACCAGGCCCGGGAATAAAACTTGGGACCTCTTTGCTGTGATGCAAGCTTGTACTAACCTCTCAGCCACACTTACCAGGATAACATTTTAAACAGGATCCAGTTTTTATTATTTGTATTTGCCAACATCACACTTTTATTTTCCGAGTTGACAACTGGAACAGAGTAACTTGGGGTAAACATCACTCTGAGTTCCAACCCCCGAGGACAACTTGAACGCAGCATCAGTCCGTGCTTCCCATGTGGCAAAAACACTTTATCATAATACCCAGAGATTTCTATCGATTCTGTAATTGCCTATTCTAAAATGAAAACGTAATAAGAAAACAAGAACCGAATCTTGAAAATTGCATTCATAAAAGGATGGAAAATATAGTATGAGTCTAGTAGATGTATATAGGTAGGTAGGCAGCTGGAGGGAAAAAGACATTTGGTTCATTTTGAGGTGTAAAGGGCCAATGCACCTGTGGAGTCTGAGATGGGCTTTTGTGGAGGAGCGGCGATGGTTTCTGCTCTGCCAGAGGCCTCATATGGGACCTCCTGGAGACCAAATACACTGTGGCTCTACAGGGATCTGGGGCTGCAAAATCATTACGGACAAAATCCAGTTGTGACTATGCAACAATCTCTCCCTCACGCTGCCTCAAAGCATTTGCATTCTCACCTGGAGAAAGCATTTGTCTGCGCATGTAAAGTAAGATACAAGGAATATCAAACATTCTCAAGAAGAACATTTTGTATATTAGTAATTAGTTTAAACTAGGTTGCATCCTGGACTAAAGTAACAATGAAACTAATTTTAAAAGTGCACAATGTAATTTTTCAGGTGGGGGTTCTGCCACTTGCTTGTTTCCATGGTAATGTTATTGCTCTATCTCAGATGTTTCAAAGCATTAAATGTCTGCGTAATCGTCCAAGTAGAGGTTTGAAAAAGAAAACTGGAGACAAATCGACAGAAGGTTTTTAAGAGTGAACATGTTTTTCCACTCATCCAAGTATGTTCTTCAGTTCGGGCAGGTTTCTGGCAAGTCTCTGCCTTAAATAAATGTGGTGCAGTTTCAGACAGATATAATGCAGTGACTTAGCAGAACCCCCAAGCTTAGGTTCTTTTCAGTCACTGGTAAATTACATCTCCTAAAGACAATAATGTAGGAGATGTGAAGACCTTGTTGGAATGTTTTGACTGATAACTGCGAGCCATCTTCAAAACAGATATGACACGTCATCACCAAGACTTCTGAGGTTCTGAAGATGACTTGCAGTTAGCAGCAGTACCTTGTCGACGGTAAGTACATCTCTTAAAGGATTATCTGTAAAAAATAACCTACATTTGTGGATTTATCAATAGACGATTACATTAACATTACAGAACTCTGTCAGACGAACCAAAGAAGCTACTTGAGTTGCAAAATATAGTTTCTCTCAAAAACATTTGATATCTTGCATTATCATTAAAAGTAAACTCGTCTCTCCACAGATTTGACCAGCAACTTGGCCTTAAGGTGCCATCTGCTTGGATGTGTTTAATGTCATACTATGTAACATTCCAGTCAAAGCAATAACATCTCCATAGACACAGGCCTGAAGAAAAGTTACATTGTTATCCTTGAAACGGTTAACATCTTCTCAATATACCATGGCTGGGATTTATCAAAACAAGTCTACACAGTTTTGGCTCCTGATTTTGGCTTCTCCTTTGTTGCCTGCTGTCTTGACTCCTGACACCTACCATGACACGTTCATACAGGCAATGGGTAAATTTGCGTGCCCAATGACACAACAACCGAATGAACAGTGGCGGCAGGACTTAAACCTCCAACCATCTAAATACTTCATTGTCAATCAAGACTAAACGGGACCAAAATGCTTCAATCGTAATTCTTTACACTAAGGGCTGTTTGGCTGCAAGACAAAGCTCAAAATGTCCAAATGAAACAAACTTGTAATTACAGTTAATTTAATGCTAATATAATGAATGATCCTTGCATTCTTTGTTTAGTTTGTCCATTTGAAAGGGCATCAGCACTTTGACTATTTTTAATCAATCAAGAACTTGGCTCCCTCACGGCCTGGGCTGTATTATATGGAACAATCTCATTTATCTGAGTAGAGCTCATTTCTAGAAGCAATTAAGTATTGATTCATTTTCACATTATTTCACCATACATTACAACACACACTTCAGTAGAACAGAATGTCAGGAGAAAAATGTATTTCATGAGTTTTGTGTGAATAAAATTAGGGTCAGAGTACAGAAAATTTGGGTTGCAGTACCCTCTAACCAGAAATTAAATCGATCAAATCAAGTTTGCCAAACTGTACTTACAGACTTATTCAAGTTTCTTTTTGGGCTGTGAAGAGAGAATCAGGGGGCAGGGGCTTACTGTAGATGTTTGGCATTTTCCATTTTTCCATCTATCTGTTTCTGTGGATAAAGCAGAGTGTTGTGATGGTCCAACACCATCACAACACCATTACTTAAAGAAGGCAAGGCAAGTTTATTTGTAGAGCACAATTTGTACACAGGGCAATTCAAAGTGCTTCACACAAAAGGTGAAATTTAAAGGTGCCATGTTCAGGCTATCCGTCAAATAATTTAAGACATAAAAAAGAAGAGTGCAAAGAAAATCATTTCAGTCATATGCACAGCCAAACTAAACAGTGTTTAGCTTAGATTTGAACATTGAAGAGTTGAGGCCTGTCTCACATCCTCAGGAAGACTGTTCCAGATTTTAGCTGCATAAAACTGAAACGCAGATTCCCCATGTTTAGTGCTGACCCTGGGCACCAGCTGGAGGTTCTCAGAGTCCAAGATGGTTCATATGGCACTAACATGTCCGAGATGTACTTTGGTGCTAGGCCATGGAGAGACTTGTACACAAGCAGAGCTGCTTTGAAGTCTATTCTCTGAGCCACAGGGAGCCAGTGCAGAGACCTGACCACAGGACTAATGTGATCGTACTTCCTGGTTCTAGTCAGGACCCGAGCAGCAGCATTCCGGTTCTGGATGTACTGCAGCTGTTTTACAGCTCGTTTGGAGAGGCCAGTGAGCAGGCCGTTACAGTAGTCTACCAGAGACAAATGCGTGGATAAGTGTCTCCAAGTCTAGGTTTAGACACTATACTTTTGATTTTGGCAATGTTTTTTATATGGTAAAAAGCTGCTGATGTTATTGATTTGACGTGGCTGTTAAAATTCAAGTCTGAGTCCATTATTCTCCCTAGATTTCTATCTTGATTTGTAGGTTTTAGAGCAAGACTCTGGAGGTGACTGCTGATACTTTCTCTTTATTTTGTCAGCCAAAGACGATGATTTCAGTCTTGTCTGAGTTCAGCTGGAGAAAGTTGTTTTGCATCCACACACTGATCTGTTGGATGCAGTGACAGAGTGAATCCACTGGTCCATATTCACCTGCCGTCAGTGAAACATAGATCTGAGTGTTGTCTGTGAGCTGTTGGTAAACAATCTTTTCATTGACTTTGCCCCAAAATGTCAGATTAGAGATGGGCCGGTAAATACTGCAGCATCAAGACTGCTCTTCTTTAGGAGAGGCTTTATGACCGCAGTTTTCAAAGACATTGGGAATGTTCCAGATTGAAGCGACATGTTAACTATGTGAGTGAGTGGTGCAAACAAACTGTTCAGCACAGACTTTAGAAATCTGGGTGGTAACACATCGAGGCAGCATGTAGATGAACTCAGACTGGTGATGATCTCCTGGACAGTTTTGTCAGTTACAGGTGCAAAGTGAGTCAGCTCTAAGTGTGTAGGTGGTTTGAGGGTTATTTTTGCATTGTAGAATTTATAGCATTTTTAATGCCTGAACTTTTTGTCATTAAAGAATAATGCAAACTCATTACACTTGGATGTGGAAATGAGTTCTAACGGCAGCTGAGCTGGAGGGTTTGTTAATCTGTTTACTATGGCAAACAGGACACGCGAGTTGTTATTATGGCTTCCAATTATTTCAGAAAAATATCCTTCCCTAGTTCAACATAAAATGAGGTTGTACATGTACAACTTCTCACTGTAAATCTCTTTTTGAACCTGGAGATTTGACTTTGACAATTTTTGTTCGACCCGGCGGTACTCTCTTTTCTGTGCCCTGACCGAATCATCATTTCTCCATGGCGCCTTCTGCTTATTTTCAACAATATTAGCCTTGATAGGGGCAATGATGTCCAGAACATTCAAAGCACTAGATGTAATAGAGTTGAACAAATCATTAACATTAGAACATGAGACATTTTCAAAGTACATCATTTCCATAAACAGTTTTCCCGTGCTGTCATTTATGTGTCTCTTCCGAACAGCTGTAGGACCAGCCGGTGGTTTGGGAAAAACAGACAGGTCAAAGAAGACACAGAAATAATCAGAGAGAGCAACATCGACCACATTGACGTTTGAAATATTTTGTAATTAGAAGATCTATAGTGTGCCCTCTGCTGAGGGTGGGGCCACTCACATGCTGAGTAAGACCAAAAGTTTCAAGGACAGCATGAAGCTCTTTAGCGTTTCTGTCACAAATATTATCAACATGAACATTGAATTCACCTGTTATGACCAAACCATCAAAGTCTGTGCATACGACTGAAAGAATCTCAGTAAAATCATCAATAAAACTTTGGCAGTGATAAGGAGGCTTGTATAAAATAATGAAGAGAATGGATGGAGACATTCAATTTTAAAAGATAAGTACTCAAATGTTGAAAACAACAATTAGACGTTATAGACCTACAAGCCTTTAGCTAAATTTGACATGATTTGCCCAAATTGTGCCCATTCAACTATTGTCTCAATACGTTGCATGTTTCTGCAAGCAGCGCACACTAGTCCCCGTTGCATTTATTTATGAGAAAAAAAAGACCTCCATTAATGATTATGAGGCCAAATTTGAAAAAAAAAAAAGCCCTCTAGCATCAAAGGAGGAGCTTGTCTTCACGCTGTTGCCCGCTCTCCCTGGGTCTTTCTGGGCGGGCTCTCTATGCGGCAACAAAGTGAAGAAGAGGATATTTCATATTTCATGGCTTGACCCATTAGCATTTGGAATGAATTCCCTTAAAACGCCTGACAAAAATGTCTCCCAATTCAAACTGAAGCTGTTCCTGAACCCTTTGGAGTACAAACAATCGGCTGGACTCTTTGTGAAGCTGACACTCTGTAGTTTTGGCCCCTGTCGGTCCGATTTACTTTAATTATAAGTGGAAACAAGATTTTCTTTGGTAAATATATGAAAGATTAAAACTGCTGTTTGAGGTTTGTACTGACGCGGTAGATTGATTATTGGTTGGGTTTTGACAATTCCCTTTTCAAAGCTGATGCTTACTTAACTAAAAGGCACTGTAATAAAATAAAAAGTTTATGAGGAATTTTAGTGAAAAATACAGTTTTTTAGTAATCCCACCCACATATTTAAATGTCTATACTAAGCACATTGCCACGAGCAAGGATACCTGTATGCTTACTTGTTTCCAATAAATTGGATTCTAAAGTTTCACACCATTTATAAACATCGTCAACAACAAGAGGCTTGCCTTGGGCTCCAACTTGACTTACCTTCCAATTTCAGTGGTTTTAAACAATCTGAACTTGTTTTTTGACACCTAGCTTTACTGTGAATACCTGTTTTAGTGCAGGAACTTCTAACGCTAATAACTTTTTTAAAAAGCAGAATAAATTATACCTTCTCTAAGAACAGGAGAGCAAGTTCATTACTGCACTAGCAGCTTGGTGTCAGTGCCGGAGGTCAAATGATTTTATTTTTAAAGTGTGATTTAAAACATTAAAACACCTCCATATCTCAAATTACATTGACAAAGACAGATTTACTTCTAGGACTATTAGATCCAAACCTCTCTCTTATTTTATTGCATCTAACACTACACCTTCTAACTCAAAACATGATGCAACTGCATGTGTTTTCCACGTTATTAAAACTCCAGTGCCATGTATGCGAGTTCACTGTAGCTGCTGAAGTCAATGACCCAGATAACAGGCACCAGCTGTAGAACATGTGTGTTTACATTTTGAACTAATATGCTGAAATAGCTGCAGTGGTTTGGGGGGCAAAAAATGCTAATTTGAAGCTGTCTTTGTGAGAGTTCTGATAAAATAAAAATATCAATTGATTTATCAAAAAGCCATGACTACACTGCGGTACACACACAACCCCACTTCTACCATTTTGAAATACAAAACCGTTTTGAAGCTTTTCTCTGTAGAAGTTAAGATAAGATAAGATCACCTTTATTTGTCCCACAATGTGGAAATTGCAGTGTTGCAACAAAGGGTACAGAAAAAGATTATGCACAGTATAATAACAAAAACAGATAACTTAGAAAAATGAAAACTCTTATAATCTTAATAATAATAACACTCTTATTTACAGCTGTCATATGGACAGAAAATATTGCACCAGGGATGATTGACATTGTGTCACAGTATTGCACTGGAGTATAACAGTATTGCACAAGAGTATAACAGTATTGCACATGATTATGAAAGCTGAATGACACGTTCAGGACTAACAGTGTTTGTTGTAAAGTCTGACAGCAGCAGGAAGGAAAGACCTGCTAAACCTCTCCTTCACACAGCGAGGGTGGATCAGTCTGTCACTGAAGCTGCTCTCCAGAGCGGACAGAGTGTCTCCCTGCAGGGGGTGAGACTCATGGTCCAGCATAGACGTGAGGTTAGCCAGGACCCTTCTGTCCCCCACCTCCTGCACAGAGTCCAGAGCACAGCCCAGGACGGAGCTGGACTTCTTGATGACTTTGTTCAGCTTCTTCCTCTCCCTCTCTGTGATGCTGCTGCTCCAACAGACCACACCGTACAGGAGGGCTGATGCCACCACCGAGTCGTAGAAGGTCCTCAGGAGTGGCCCTGACACTCCAAAGGACCAAAGTCTCCTCAGGAGGAAAATAGAGTCGACTCTGGCTCTTCCTGCACATTGTGTCTGTACTCCACCAGGTCGTAGTCCAACCCAGCCGTCTCCAGCTTGTCCCTCAGGAGCAGTGGCTGGATGGTGTTGAAGGCGCTAGAGAGATAAAGAAAATAGGATCCTCACACCGCTGCCAGGCTTCTCCAGGTGAAAGAAAGAGCGGTGCAGCAGGGAGATGACGGCGTCCTCCACTCCGATGCCAAGCTGGTATGCAAACTGCAGCGGATCCATGGCTGAGCTCACGGTGGAGCGGAGGTGGTCCAGGACCAGCCGCTCTAGTGTTTTCATCAGATGGGACGTGAGAGCCACTGGCCTGAAGCTGTTGAGGTCTTTGGTGCGCGGTGTCTTGGGCACTGGTACCACCCAGGAGGTCTTCCAGACCTGTAGTACCACCCTCAGCTTCAGGCTCATGTTGAAGAGATGTTCCATAACTCCACACGGTCCATTTGCCCAGGACTTAAGGAGCCTGGAGCTGTTGCCGTCTGGCCCTGCTGCCTTCCTTGTTTTAATCCTCTTCAGCTCTCTCCTCACCTGTGCTGCTGTGACAGCAAGTGACCGGGGGACTGTGTGCTGGGGGATGGGTGAGTCCAGGTGGAGTGATGAGCTGAAAGGCCGAAGCAGAGGTGTGAAGAGGAACGGGTGATTGAACGGGCCATTGTCCAGCTGTTCCTTGTTATGTTAATGCATTTAGTTTAGTTTGATCCCTGTGTGCGACTGCCTGTTGGCCTCTTCGCTCTTAAAAATATATATTTTATCCAGAATAGATAGATAGATAGATAGGAGGAAGAGAGGAATTTCAAGTTAAGGTGCAGAAACATTTTCACTGCCTTTCTTACATCACCTTTGCGTCAAAGGTCTCAGTGCAGTGCAGGACGACGTCGGGCTAAATATTGTACTGTTTTTTTTTATCTTCAACAGGCCATAAAACTGCTCATTTAAGAATGTCACTATTATTACTTGTTCAAAACAGAAATTGATTTAGTTGCATTTTGAACAATATTATTGCTGAACATATTCTTTAACAAGTATTTCTCAAAAGAACGTAAATATATAGGTTTCAGCCAGCTGGAGTTAGGGTTCTGACCCGTACACTCTGCATCTCATTTGAGCCTGTGATTGGTGCTAGTTGGTTATTTGAAAATGCTGAGATGTTGATGTTCTCAAATATTTACACCCTTCTTTCCGTCCTTCAAAATAAGGTACAACACTAAGAACAGTCACAAATACACCTGTTTTTTCCCTCTGGCCAAATAAGACATTATACATTATTATTATTACAAAGTGGTGAGATAATAATTAAAGTAGTAACATGTGATAAATTGTATTTTTTTAAATGTCTTTTTAATAAACAATATCAGACCAGTAAATTGGTTTGAAAAAACAAATTCCTAAATGTATGGAAAAAATTTGCGAAAATTTCATTAATTGAAAAACAGGCAAAAGCTTTTAGTAAAGCTAGTAGTAAAGATACATTTACTTAAAAGTACTTAAAACAAGAGCGAATCATACATTTGTGTAAATGCCTCGCTTCATATTTCACAACACCTTTTCCTTTAAGTAATTGAGACATTCACAACATTCACATAACTTATTTTTTCTGACATTTACTGACAGTTTCTTCTTTACTTTTAGTAACAAATAAGATTTAATAATAATATTAGTATTTATGGTGGACATCGTGGATTCAGTTTAAAGAGAAAAGGAGCTGAAGTTGACACAGGGCCTTAGAAGTGAGGAGTTGAGTCACACATCTATTACAACAGCTAATAAAGCAGTTCCAATTCAATCCAAATTGATCATTTGATGTGTAGCTGTAGGAAAGATGAGGGAGATGAATAGAGGAAGCTCTAGATTCCATTTTCATTTAACGCTGATGGTTTTAATATTAAACAACCACGCACAGACAGATTATTTTGTGGAAAACATTGTTGGAATTATCACAGTTGTTCTTGTATACAGTTTAAATCTGCAGTGACAGCCTTCCACCTTTGTTCTCTTTGTGTAATGTGTGGGCCGGCTCACAGGTGCTGACATGGATCTAAAAACCACAGACATAAAATTTAGAGAGACCCTTACCCAAGAGTCACATCCAGAAGCTGCAGAAGACGTGAGGTGTTTAATGACGGATGCAGAGAAGTTGACCACTTCCCCATGACTGGACCAGCTCCATGACCATCTATCAAAGACAGCAGCTTCCTGGTGCCACATGAAGAAATGCCCGACAAAAAAACAACTCATCTATGTACGGTGACTAGACCCCAGCGTGTGGCTCCCTTGTTCATGTTGAATGGGCCACCTCCTTCTCCAGTTGAGCACACCCGGACTTGTTTGTGATGTGGTTTCTTGTTCCAGCGGCCTGCAGTGTTCTGATCTCCATTGGCTGTTCTTCAAATGCACTTCAGCACAGATGTCATCTCATCACAGGTAGAGTGTTGTAGGGCATCTTTCACAGCTCAGACTTCTCCCAAAGCGACATGTAGCATGTCTTTGCCTTGTCATTTATAAATGTTTCTTTGGACCCAGGTGGTAGTTGAACCCATTATCCCCGGCCCTGTCTGGCCACATTCTGGGGGATTTTTCTGAAGAAAGTGATGTCCATTTGACAACACCCCCCCAGCCTTGCGAAATTAGGAAACATGATAAAATAAAACAATTGCAAGTATATAATTGCATATTTGCCTGAAATAACAGTAATAATTACAGTTTAAATAGGAAATGAAATTTATTTTCAGTGTCATTCCTAGGCTGTGATTGTCTTATTTTGGTTTGAGCATGAAGCAGAAGAAATTGCACAACACAGAGCCTCACTGCTCTGAGCGCTCTCCTCTTCCTCTGTCTCTTTTCCTGCGCAGGATAGCGCAGAATTGGTGCTTCTCTGTGTGAATGAGGCTTTTCAAGGAGAAGACACACTCACATTACTTCTTCTCTTTGTGGATCACTTTTACCGCTGCGGGTCCACGACCACGTCACACAGATTGCTTTCTGCGCGGAGCTGACTCGGACCACTGTGCTTATGTTTCACGTTTAACATGAAAAGTGCATGGGCTCCACACAGAAAGGAAGTAAATGCACACGAATTCTCTTCTCATATTTTTTAGATGTTTATATTGGCAGATGAGGGGTCAGGAGCGGAGCAAGTTTAAGAGTTAGACCCAAAAAGGGGAAGTAGAAGACAAGCGTGAAGGGAACCAGGACAGAAGCCCGTGCGGAGGAACAGGGGAGGAACAGAGGTAGGACAGAGGAGGAACAGAGGTGGGACAAAGGTGGGACAGGGGTGGGACAGAGGTAGGAAAGAGATGGGACAGAGATGGGACAGAGGTGGGACAGAGGTGGGACAGGGGTGGGACAGAGTGGGGACAGAGATGGGACAGAGATGTGGACAGAGGTGGGACAGGTGGTGGACAGAGGTGGGACAGAGATGGGACAGAGATGGGACAGAGGTGGGACAGGGGTGGGACAGGGGTGGGACAGAGGTGGGACAGAGTTGGGACAGAGGTGCCACAGAGGCGACACAGAGGCGACACAGAGGCGACACAGAGGCGACACAGAGGCGACACAGAGGCGCGTGGAGAGACCGAGGAGGGAGTGCATGATGTACATATAGAAGCCAAAGTTGTGACATGTTCTAAACCCGCAGCAAACATGTGTGGGTGGCACAGAGGCAGTCTGAATCACTCCTCTGCTCTCTCATATTGAGAGATTAACCACGTGTTGGCATTGGGTGTTTTCCGTTGCTCAAAACACGTCTGTCATACTATAGTCATTTTAAATTGTCCCTTAAATGCATGCCCTTTTGTTTGACTGAATATATGTTGTTTTATTATTACTCAGTGTTTTGTGTTGCACCTTCATGCCGAGACAAGTTCCTATGTCTGTGAAGTTTGTTCATTGACAATGGCAATAAACCCCTTTCTGATTCTGATTCTGATCATGACTCCCATCATGGCATCTGAAGTCCAAGCCGCTGCTTTATATTTTAACAACTGTGAAGAGTTGACCAAAAAGTATATAGTCAGTAGTTAAACATTTTACTTAAAATAAGTTAAAAAAAATAGTTGGTCAAAGAGAAAAACTACAGTTCCTCAAAAGTAATTATAGCTGAGTCCCATCTCCTAACCATCTGTTTGGTTTGGTGATGGTAATGTTTTTTTTAATATCGCAGCATGCTTGGGATGTCTTATGCAGGTTCCTATCCTCAGTTAACAGCCTAAACAATGAAAACATGTTCTCATGATTGAATTAATATTTACTCATAACATACCAATTTATGAATAACAGAAAGTAAATCATTGTCAATGTAGGCTTTTCACATTTCTATCCATTCCCTTTGGCTTATGCTGGGTTTAAAACATCTGTACAATACAGTATGAGATCATAGAGGATTGTCTGGAGATATTTCTTTAAAAAACAACCTACTGTATTAGCAAAGTAATATTAATATGGAGGGCTCCTGAGCCATGTGCTGGGAGTCCCCCAAAAATGTTGATATGTGTGTAATGTTAATCGTAACTTGAAAACTACTATTTCCTTTTTTTGTTTGATGCAGGTTGAAATGTGTGTATCCGCTTATGTATTATTTCCCCATTTCCTCTGCTTCAATACTGCTTTTTATCCCCTTTACTTGTCTCTTCTCTTTGATGTGCTCTTTCAGTGTCTTGTCTCTATTGTTGTATCTTTCAAACATAGATGAGACGGATATTACAGATGTTTTAATCTTCATACCACAGGCTTATGCTATCATTGTATTGCTTAGAAATAGGGTTAGTCAATCACAAATGCAACAAATTTTTCAACAATACTGTGACATATAAGCATACCATTTGGGCTCCTTAATATCTATAGTCACTAAATAATTTCTCTAAAATCTCTCTGAAAAGGTTCTGGATGAAAAGCTCCCACCTGTGTTATATATTATATAAAGAGCCATCCCTTCTCAAACACATAAATTACACCCTTGCATAATATATAATTTCTTCATACACAAAATTGAGTAAAAATAATGCAATATTATGTTTTAACTGTACATTCACATTCTTTGAATTGTACTGTTTTCACAGTAAATCTGCCATTCATCAATTTGTAGATTTAATGTTAAATGTGGCCTATTAGTGCTCAATGAATACTTTTTAAGTATTAGATTTAAAAAGACAACAGAAAACCATCCATTTCATGTACAACCTTTCTGCAACGGAAGAGAAATAAAAAAACAAATAAAAAAAACAAGCTGCAGCCCTTTTATAGTACCCAAAAACACACCACATAAACCCAGGATGGCCCTCTCCCCCTTTCTTATTGATTAATTTTGTTACATTTGAGTACATTTGACAATAAAAGCACTTTAGAGGCATGTGAATGCACCATGTTTATCATTCATTGTGACATTCCAATAACTAAAAGAAATTCGCCCATTTTTTTTCACCCACACAACTTTCAGACATGGATATTTTAATTAACTAGATGTTGACAGGAACACACCACAGAAGTAGTAGAACATGTGTAGAATTAGCTAGCGTCCGTAGGAAGAAGGAGTTTTTCAAAAAGGTGGGGTGTACGACTCAGGTCAAGGGTGGTATTGGTCAGAGCAACACTCCCGTAAATCAGGTTTGGTCAGTAGATCGTATGTCAGTGCAGTTTAAGGAGAGTAACTACACAACCGGAAAAAAAATCTCTCATACTTCGCTCTGTTGTTTCAGTGTGGTGATGCGATGTCCATGAAGTATTTCCACTGGAAGATCTTTCACAGCAATTGGTGTATAAAAAAAGTCTGTATCATTTCAGCGAGAGTTCTGTATCTAACTCCTTGCACAATCTCCATGGATACAAGAAACAAACACCTCAACTGCACAAGTTGCACTTCTTGGTTGGTTAAAATTCCAAGCTATGACGCATTAAATGTCAAATACAGAAATATTTCTGGACTTTGAAATGATCACAGACAAATTTAGAAGTGGCGGTCTCGGATTGGTTACATGGTTATTTTAGGGGTCTGATCTAGGCTATACCTATTAGTCTTTTTTATTGTCTTATTTTATTCATTTATTACTTTACTGGTTTATTTATTGTGTTATCTAGTTTATTTCACTATGTGCAGCCCTTTGCAAATGGATTTTTGTTTGATACTTGTGCGTCTTATGTTTTAGTTAGTAATGTTCTGTATTTTCTTTTGGCCCCAAAGCCATCTCTCTGGGTGGCGTTGTTGGTTAATTGATTTTATTTTACTTTTGTCCAATCACCCGGTTACACACACACTCTGCCTTTACACAGGCAAAACGGGTGAAATGTCATGCCCAAAAAAACAGCATGCACATGTTTGGGGTTGGGATCGTACCACCAACCTTTCCACCTGAGGCACTGTTGCCCCAAAACTACATAGTCCACAAGTGAAAGCCTGTTCAATGAGACAAATTGCATACACTGCACAGCATATTATTCCTGCACAACTCCATGTGTGTACTGAAAGAGTCAAAGACACTATAGGCCTCATCATGCACATTATTACAGTCATCATGTCTATGCTAATGCTAGCGTCTGCAGCGTCAGGGCATGCTCTGCTACACAGCCCCGCCACGCAGGACAGCAGCCATTTATAATTGATACTTTGCATTTACCCCAGGCCCAGGTGTGTTGCAGGGAATATCCACTGACCCAATTACAGCCTGTATCCAGCATGCTTTGGTTAATCTGTGTAAAAGCCATAATTGCTCTTTGTTTTTGTTTTTTTGTTTTTTTATAATTCATGAAGAAGTGGCGTGCAACACTGGCAAAAAACCAGCATCTGTCTCTCTCAACCACCCATGAGAACAAGCCCAGCTCTAAGTAACAGCTAAGCCCATGCATTTTACATCATTTGCAATAGCTCACGGCATTTTAAACCGCTCATTTTTTAAAGATGCACATATATATGTTTTCTGGTAAAGAATCCAAAACCAACTTATCTCCATGAAGATGTTAATATTTGGCTCGGAATGGGCCTGATTATGGCATAAAACTGCCATTCTTTTTTTAATCTTAATTTTTAGGCCAATCTACATGAACAAAAACTGACACACAGTTCAAAGTGGCATTATTTTTTAAAACAATGTAAAAAAAAAAACAACAACAGTAAACAGTTTCTTGTCAATTTTATGTTTTCCCCCTAAAGAGGATATTGTAAAAGCAGGACTTTGTGACAAAATTAGACCACTGCATGCTGTCTGCATGTAACAATAAAGTATTTTATTTCTCATCCTCCCGGAAGTAAGAGCCAAAAGCAGCGCTCTCGTTGGCTGTGCTTGGGTGGTCCGCCTCAGTTTCACTTCATTAACGTGCCAAAGGGTTTGTGAGAGCTTGGAGCAGTTACATAGATTTAAATACATACATCTTTCCTTTGCTGAAATTCAGGTCCCCCAGCTGACATAAGTTTACAATGACAGGTTTGTGGACCTAACCTCTAACATATAATGATCCGGGTCAATATTTGTAGTTGGATATTTTTTTCAAGTATTGTGAATTGTCCTCAGGTCTCAGGCATCAGAAACTATGACATCATCTTCTAGCACATGGTCACTCATAAACACACACCGAAATCCACTTTGAGAAAATTTCCACAAGCCAAGGTCCCGAATTTCCCTGCGTTTCTGTCACTATGCCACTTTTGTATATATACATTATTATATTATAACATACATAAGGTATACAGTATTATAATAGGCCTTGATATTTTAACAATGTACCAGATACATTTATTTAAAATCAAATAGTCTAATGATAGTTATAACATTAATTTAAATGTTTTATTGGTCTTTTAAAAGTTGATTTTATGTAGAATATAAAGCTTACATGAAATGTGGAGCAGAATTCTGGTTTTGATCAGAACATCACACACTGGACTGACTGACTTTCCTCTGCAAAACAAGGCAGCAATGTGAATGGCCGATTGACGTTAGATGCAAAAACCTTGACATTCCTCTGCTTGCTCTAAACTCTAAAGAGCAGAAACGTTAAGTGTTGCAAAGTGAACTCCCTCAACAGTCTGCGCTGTGCTTCTTTCTTATTTAGTCATAACATTTAACATAACAGACATCATGACTGAGCTCCTGTGCTGTTGAAGCTTTTTCACACCGCTCTGTGATCTGACGTACTGGGTGCTGTGTGGGCAGCAGCGGGTAGCAGCGGGCTTCGTGGTGCGGGTCAGGCCCCTGTGTTTGGGGCAAAAAAGGAGAGAGCAGACGCAAAGGAAAGATGCAAACACCCAGTTCCTTTGAAACTATTTCTTAAAAGCTGCTCATCACTAACACACGGGGAGGCTGCACTGCTCGTTCTCCGTGAATGAGGGGCTTATGCTGTTCAGACGTTTGGGGTGGTGGGACTGGGCTTGGGTCCGGATCTGGACCGGAGTCCGCATGTTAGTGACCTGGGTTCTAGCATGTCATGAATGCAACCTATAAACATGAGGTAAGAGATCACTCTTGAAAACGAGCTCTCAATCTCCATGGGTTCTTTCCTGGTTAAATAAAGGTAATTAAATACATTTTAAAAGAGACGAAGATATTAGTTTGAACATTTTTGAAGTTGAACCATGGCACTAGACCGCAAGGAGATGCTGATGTGATTGTGATTGGCTGCGTTTGACCCACAGGTGAGTTTCAGTCTGAATAGAGTGGCAGTTGCTGTCTGTCTGACCTGACCAGGAACAAGGACTGAGGCTGGATTCATTTACATTCCTGACATGATACTGCAGATAGTGACGAGACCAGTGGTGCAGACTTGGGACATTTTGGAGGAGATCTAAGAATGGAAGTTGTTCTATTTGTAGGATACAAAAATCATAGACAATTGTGACCAAAAATATATAACAAAATGACCTGAAGTTGCTGGATGTTTCTGTGGTGCTCTTGCTCTGATTTTGTTTCACGTTTTACGGCTCCTATCCCCTCCCATCAGGAGACCCTCGAAACACAATCCGTTTTGTACATTTTTGGTTTATGTTTATGGAGCTGCAAACAATAAATAGCTTTTTAAAATATGACAGCAACACTGAACTTTGCTGCCCTCACTTTTTTTCCAAATCAGCTCATGTTTTTAAAGTTTAGTTGTGTCCTGGAGGTGACCAGGGCTTGGATTGGAAAGGCAATGAAAATCACGATATATTCCTTGAAAACCACCTGTCATTTCTTCCACTCGTTTACATCTCACACTAACATATGTCATCTTTCTAGAGGTTTGCATTCCATCTTCTGCACATGTCCACCCTTTATCAAGAACTTAAATACCAATGTTAGTATATATGCTGTTATAACCTGTTTTGCGTTGCTGTTGGATCCCTATTGTCGGGTAATACAACAATGCAAGCGTTATTACAATGGACATCTATTTAAAATTACACAAAGAATACTAAATCAATACAAGGCCGCTGATCAAACACAGCTTTGACCACTCGCTGAACACTTCCTCACTAAGCGCCTCACGTCCGATAAACGGGAACAACAACAAAGTGTTCAATTAGAGAGTCGAGAGTCAAAAAGGTTGCTCTCCAAACTGTTCTTTCTGACAGATTTAAATGGGAAACACAACAGCGAGTATTGTGTTCTGAGAAAACAAAGTGAGGCTGTGACATTATAATAGGCACAAAGCATGACCCTGCTCACAGCACGGTCGAGTTTTCATAATGAGTTCTGATTATCTTAATTATTTGCTTTTATTTTTTTACACTGATACAAATTAAGCTATAACTGGCTTACACTAGATGTGGACAGAAGTTATGAAGCTGCAGGAGTTAAATTGATTTGTTGACACAATCGGCCACAGATGCTTCTCAAATAATCATCTCTAAAACTCCCGTAAAGTTAAAGTATATTTACAGTCCTTTTGTGGAAAATTGCTCATATCCTAACACAACCTTTTAGGAGAGACTTATTATTAGATTTTGAGCTCTAGTTTTGACAAAAGTACAGAGGAAATCCGCTTACTGTGCATGTTTTAAGTTTGTGGAGGAATTGAGAATGCCTGCAGAAAACCCGCTCGGACAAAAGGAGACCATGCTAACGCCACAACTCCTGACAGACCGCACTCCAGGAATCCGATCCTTGAACTCCACCATGAAAGCGAGACCAACAGCCTCCTTCAGACTCTCCATCCTCTTCTCTTTACAACCGACATCACTTGTAACTACTTTTACATACACAGCAAACTCCCAGTCCGCTGAAAATCAACCAAATTCCAACGGTCTTGGCGCAAAAACCTTGTCGCAGTGTGCATGTAGGTCAAGGAACAGAATACGTCTGGACAAAGGCTGAGACGCATCCTTGGGCCTCTAGTAATATAGCTTTAGCACTAAAGCTTTGCAGATATAATGGCTAAAATAAAATGCTTATCATACAACCAGACTTGTGTAGTGTGCCAACATGTGTAGATAAGCAACGTCTAGTTTAAATGGAGCATTTGATTCTCAGACATGCTAGGAAATGCGTTTCTCTCGAGTTATTTGCTCTCCACAGAACAAATAATAACATTGAAGCTCCAGTGTTTACTTTCACTTTAACGTAGTGGACAAGCAATAAAACAACACGTGCTAGTCCGCGCTTGAGCAGTGGTTTGTCATCTCTGCTGGTTTTTCTAGCCAACCGATCTTCTCCATAATATCCCTGGCACACAGACGCTGCTATAATACCGGCTACAGAAACATCTTCTCTTCACTTTTAATTAGATTGTGCTAACATTCGGGAAGCTGGCATGCTGTGTGTTAAAGCTCCAGGGATGGGAACTCGACATCAAACCCAGCCCAGTATGTCAGGGCAGTGGCTTTGATCTGGCCCATGTCCCCTGGGGCGTCATGCCTACTGCCCACTGCTCCAAATATTAGGACAGGTTAAACGCAAAGAAATGACTTTTCCCCAAGGGGACAGGAGAAACACTCTGCAAACTGACTTGTAGTTCAGTTTGACATCTGCTAAACAGCTTAGCGTCCTCTTGGAGTAAATAAAGAGGAAAAAAGTTGTATAAAAGCATATAAGATAAATGAATAAAAAACAATAAAAATGCAATAAATTATGTTTTATTTGTACTGACCTTTGAACATGCTTTTGACTACCTTTGCTGTGGCTTAAAATAATGTATGTATTGAAAGCATTATTTTTGTGCTAGCACACCATCTCATGGCTTCAAAGGGAATTGCAATGGGAAAATAAAGCTAGCTTTTTGCTAATGTATGAACACATCGGGAATGAATGCCAATTGATAGCGGAAAAGCCCAGAACGAGCCTTGCATTGATTTACGAATTTAAGAATAACGAAAAGCTCTGCATGCGATGTCACAAAACTGAGGAATTTGGAATTTTGAGTTATTAGCAGTGTTAATCAAACTAAATACAACCCCAGGTATGTTTTTGATGATTGAACAATGTTATAAAATAGTTCAAAGCTCACAAAAGTAAATTTAGCATTCTATGTGTCTTTTAAATAATGTTTGCCAATCTGTGCCAATGTCCTTTCCTACCAACACCAATAACTCATATGATATTTAGGTAAAGAGCTTGCCCAATGACACAACCTCAGTATGCACTCTTATGTCAAATGCACTTAACATTGCGAGATTGAGCCAATGCCTCGGAAAAGGTTCCATAGATTTTCATATTTTTATTAGATTTTTTTATTCACCACATTGTTTTGTGACTGACATTTTCTTAATGGCTGATGTCAATTTGGATAAGCCCCCCTCTTAAGTAGCTAATCACTCACTTGGTAAAACTAGGCTGCCGGCTGATTATAGTATGTCACGCTTAAAGAGCATGCACAAAAAAATAACGCCGGCTACAATAAGGGAAGACAGAGCGAGCAAGAAACGTAGAGTCGATGTATAAAGGATTTTAAAGAGCCATTTGTCTGACTCCTTAATGAGAGGAAGCGGAACAAAGACCCCGGCTAATATTCCGAGGGGTGTAATTAAAATTAGGTGTGATCCAATGGAGGACGGAGCCGCAGAGGTGATTTTAGTCACAGCCCAGAAGAGACCAGCTAATTAGGGAGAGTGATGGCCTTTTGCTTGGAATCCACTGGAGAGACATGGGGGTGCGCACAATGTCCACGTCCCTGCTCCCATGTTGTTCCTCTCTTCTTACAACCAGGGCAGGGAAAAGAGGACGGAGGAGACAGCATCTGTAGGGCTTTGGGATTGAATAGAAAGACTTGGATTTTCTTATTCTAAGGTGTTCTATTTCTGTGCTTCTCTGTGTTTTTGATAGCGCAGTAGGAGGTTGCGAGATTTAAGCTGGAGCTAGGAAACGTCCCTGTGTGCAGAGAAGTTGTTTCCCTTCCTCTGGGGTAGCGAGAGAAAACTGCATAGACGTCTGAGAATGGATTCATTTTTATCTTTGTGGGTGTCTTATTTATTATCATGATTACCTATCCATGTGCACCTGAAGGTTATACATTTGCCAATCATGGGCGTAAAGGAAGATTCCAGTCAGCCAATTCCAGCTTGCTTGGCCTCTTAACCAATCACACACAGGCCCTTCATCCTCCTCAGCCTCTCCATCTCCTCCACTACGCCAACTTTAGTAACTATCCCATTCTCACTTGATTACATTATGCCTGTACCTGTCAAAATCGCTTTCATTTATTTTAAAAAAAGTGCATTTTGTCACTTTTCTGGGAGGAAATACTTGATGTTATTGCTTTGCCTGCCATGTGCCACAGCACGGTATTAAACGTACCCATCTTCACAGAGATAACACAGGGACGCCACAAGGCCAAGTTACGGGTCAGATCTGTGGAGATGTGACCACACTGACTGAAAATTAAAAACACCTGTAGCTGTTGTGGATTTTCTATTGAAAGACTTGAAAAAATAAAAAGGAAAACTTGAGCAGAGTTGTCTTTTGTCCAATCATGATTATTTATATAGTTTAAAAGTACACGCAAGCAAAAACAAATATGTCCCTCCAGGAGTCCCATCTGTCCCTAAGTGAAGTCAAAACAGGAAATACACATTTTATACCAAACCAGGAGGCGTGAATGTCGCGTCTACAGTAAAGAAACCAATAAATGGGGACAAGGCCTTGCTAGGTTAGCTTCATAACAGATTAGTAGTTCTGTCGTATTTTATCAACACAATGTTCATCTCAGCACATCCTGTGATATGACATCGGGCAGCGAACATTTAGTATCTGGACATTGAGATTGTGAAACACAAGGGTGGCATGACATTTTTCCATAACATCACTGAAATGAAAGGTACGTTTAAAGTCATAAAGTAGAACATGGTGAAATGCAAGTGGCACACAGTCTTCAAGAATATTTACTGAGTGCTTAAGTATCTCTAGGTTGAAATTATCAGAGCAAAATGAAATAAAAAATATATGTTGTAGGTGTATGTTTCTTTTAACTTATATGTGATTATATTATAGGCTTCATGCTGAAATGGGCATTCGCAATACAACATTCATAGACTTTTTCCAGATTGTTTGCAGGATATTGGTCACCAGTACTTTCCAGGATAAAGTTTATGTTCTGTTTCTGTTTTAGGTTGTAGTGTGTTTTCTTATTCTTCAATTCCACAGTAAAAGCAAACTCATTTTCACACAAGCAAATCCTGTACGGAGAAGTTAGAGGCGGGATCAAGCACTTGTTTTGCAGGGCTCAAGTAAGTATCAAGTCTTTCATCTCAAGTTTGAGTCAAGTTCCAAGCCTAAGAAAAGCAAATCCAAGTCATGTCCCTAGTCCTACACTTTTGAGTTTCATGTCTGTTCAAGTCTTTATATAAAATTGTGAAGAACAGCTTGTATTTTTGCAGTTTATATGATTTTTGTAAATGGTTCTGAAAAAAGAAAAAAAATCCTGGTTAGTAATAGAGGAGAGGGACATGTTACAGTTTGTTCCTAGAAAAATTAACACTGAAAGTAAGTAAACTTTATTTGTATAGCACTTTTCACAGACATATCGTCACAGTAGTAAAAAATACAATTCAAAATACAATAAAATGTACAACAAGATGCAGTCAAATTTTAGTTTGGCCAGTGAAGCTAAAAGGCTTGTTTGAAAAAGTAAGTCGATATGTGCTTTTTAAAGTCCAAGGAATGCAAGAAGAGAGAATGTTCATTCCAAAGTCGGGGGGCGACTTTAAAAGGCCGGTCTGCTTGGGGGACCCTCAGCAAAATCTGCTGTGGAGGACCTGAGGCAATAGGGTTTGATCAGGTCAGATATATACATGGGTAAGATTTATTTGTCCCACAATGGGGACATTTAAGTGTTGCAACAAATATTAGGCACAGAAACAGATTAGGCACAGAAGTATAATAATAAAAACAGATAACTTAGAAAAAATAAAACTCTTACAATCTTAATAATAACACTCTTATTTTCAGCTGTCATATGGATAGAAAATATTGCACCAGGGATGATTGACATTATTTCACAGTATTGCACTGGAGTATAACAGTATTGCACAGGAGTATAACAGTATTGCACATGATTATGAAAGCTAAATGACACGTTCAGGACTAACAGTGTTTGTTGTAGAGTCTGACAGCAGCAGGAAGAAAAGACCTGTGAAACCTCTCCTTCACGCAGCGAAGGTGGATCAGTCTGTCACTGAAGCTGCTGTCCAGAGCAGCTTGCTCATGTAGCTTGCTCATGGGTGCCTGCTCATGTATCGCCTGAAAGGTCAAAACCAAGATTTTGAAGTGGACTCGGTACATAACAGGGAGCCAATGAAGATTTTTTTCAGAATAGGTGTGATGTAGGGTCTCCTATTTGTAGGAGAGCCTGGCACAGCCTAGCAGACGAATTTTGGACATACTGCAGATGATCCAACTCTTTCTTGTTGAAGCAGTAGTCTGCAAGGAGACGAAAACATGGATAATCATCTCAAGTTCTTTTTTAGATACCATAGATCTAAACAGTTCTTAATGAGGTGTTTTTGATGATGTTCAAGGGACATCCCCATCAAACTTCACTCCGTGAACTGATTTTAGCTTTTGCAGAAGAGCTCAGGTCTCCTAACTATCAACTGTAAGGAGAAAACAGTTTTCCAAACGCTGTCCCAAGTCCTGAGTCCTTGGTATTCATGCTCAAGTTGAGTCCCAAGTCCTAAGTTGAGTCCCAAGTCTATTTTATCAAGTCAAGTTTCAAGTCATAATAACTCAAGTCTGACTCAAGTCAACGTGGAAGTCCACACCTCTGCCTCTACCTCCCACCTTTGTTGTACATTGTACAACACTGATATCCTGAAATGTTGTAATTTGATTCATCTTGTCCAAATTTCAGTATAATTTCATTTCACTGCTCCACCGGGATCCACTCCAAGCAGTTTGAACCGTGTCACTCTAGCTGATGAAGAAACATCAATAGCTATTTGTCAGTGTGGCGCATTATGTATATGAGCTATTGGACTGCCTCCGATTTTCCCTACAGTGCTCATGTTCATCTTACCTTTGACATTGAGTGAGCGCCGTCTTGTTGTTCTTATGACACTGTGATAGCGCTTGGCCTAATCCTAATTGATGGCACTGTTGCTCATCTGCTAAAAGCTGCCTATATTTCTCTGGGAGGACTATATATATATATATATATATGCACACTATTAGCAATTGCTTTCTGCCGCCTGTCCTTGGTGAACTGCCAGGAAAAAATGAAGACAGTAAGAAGTAGCATCATAATGTCTACACGCACTGCCACACTGGAATTATTTAAATGAAGGCAAGTATACCACATGGGCAATGACATACATGTACACTGCCTGCCACCTGGATTCGACTGAGCAAATAGGTACGAGCCTCCTGTTGGATAATTGCTGCATGGGTGATTGTCTTTCAGCTGCAACACAATTTTTAAACCCAACTGAAGCGTTTCTGAAACAACCATGTGGAAAGACAAGTCATGGAAAAGATGTCAGTGTGTTTGAGAAGGGTCAAATCATTGGCATCAAGCAGAGATAACATCTAAGGAGAAGCAGAAACTAATCTACTACAGATCTGAACCCCATTGAGAGTCTTTGGGATGAGCTGGAGAAGAGTGTGTGACTTTTTTTTCCTGTGGAAGGCAGTGAATAAAAAGGTTTAAGATGTGGGTTGATGTTTGATTTTTATTCCCATGAACCCTTTGCCCTTGGAATTTTCCTTCCCTGGAACATATAAAACCACCCTCAGTCCTTTATATGTGGAGGAGCAGTGAATCTACTCTAAAGTCCTGGGTGACTGTGCTCCTCACCATATGTCCATTTGGTCTGGAACTCTAGGTCATGAATCTGGATGGTGGAAAATGACATGTTAATTATTGTGCACTGTCCCATATTTAATACAATAAACACAAGAGAGCATTTAATTGAAGCAAATGACTAAACTTTGAGGAATGATCACAACCTTGTAGCACTTGGCATCTTTCCATTCACAAATGTATAATTCCGTGCCGGAAAATGTAATTTGCATCAATTTGTGTACTGCCAATATTTGAATCTCTCTCTAGATTCTGTGTGTAAGATAAGTTTTTTCCTCTGATGGTCAGATTAGTATTATACTGGCAGTATTGTTCTGTTCGGTAGCTCTCACCTTTAACACCATTGCAAAATTTAAAGTGATTTCAATTATCACATCTATATAGCACTCCTACACTACCCAAGCGCAGTAGGTTATGCCATGCCTGTGTGTTAAAAATAATTTGGCTGGCAGCAGTGTTGAGAAGAATACTTTGAAAATGCATTTAGTTACACAATACTGAATACCTGCATGAAATTGTATTTTGTAACATATTCCTTTACACTGTCCAATCAGAGTACTTCATTCTGAATCCTTAGAACACATCCACATTGAGTTGCATTTCATTATAGTGTCAAAACACAACACAGGAATCAAAGTAACTTCATGTTTGTTTCATCATTTGTATTTGCATTTATGTATGACTAATTTGAGAAGCAGAAAGTGCACATGCACTCACCATATTCATTAAAACCGTGCCATTTGAAGCCTAAATTGTGTGATTAGATACAGCAATGCATTCATCTGATTTTAGCGAAGTAACAGTTTTCTGAATAGCACAAAATGAAAGTGTATGAGAATACAGTTACTCCAAACAAGTGTTCTGAATACATATTTGTGGTACACACATTTAGTTACTACTGGCAGTTTCCTTGACACTGCTGATTTCACATGTAAACTGTCACTTAGAGTCACACACACAAACTCTTTGTTCTAAAGTCACTGTGCTGTAACTTCCTGCAGTCATTTGTGTGACCTGATGTGCTCACTGGTGGAGATCCGACAGGCTGCAGGTTTACACAGACCTCCAATGAGAAATTGATCTGACAAGCATTCAAGGGTAAATCATTTCCACAAGTTAATTACTTTGGGAGAGGAAAAAATGAACATGATTGAAAGTCAGAGGCGTCAGGGGTGCGAGGCGGCTCTGTACACACGGATCAACACCAGTTACTGACAGCTGCATCAAATCAGGGGCGCGGCTGCTGTGTGCGCACAACTCTCAGGTGTCATAGACAGGAAAGCATGAACGGCCTTGAAAGGGAACATATATTTGTTTTAAAAGACACAATCATGTGGCAATATTTATTACTTTTCCTTGTTTAGTTCTCTGATTGTCAGCCCACTATAAAAACAATTCTAATAGTTGCCCTTTCTAGGTAGTTTATAACATATTGTCTCAAATTGGATTAGTGCATTTTAGTAAAACCGTAACTGAGCTCAAGTCTCCTGTAAATGAGCTGGTTTGTTCCATGTGTGCATAATGCTGTGAGATGGGATGCATTTTTCTGGATAAGTAGTCAATAACATCTGCATGTTACTACCGCAGTGCTCCTTGGCAGGGAGCCAACCTGTTAACACTATTACGACAATACTGGTAAAAAGCCTGTTGGCTTTGCAAATTGAGCCACTGTGGGCTGGCTGGGCTGTGATTGGATTTGCCCCAGTCCTGTGGCTGGGAACATGTGTTCACTTCATCCCCTCTGCAGCTGTCAGTTTTCTGATGGTGATGTGGCCTGCACAGTGGGAGTCAGGAGCGAAGAGGAGAGGAGCACCCAGAGCTATTTACACAACACTCTTTGTTTTATCTGCAGCAGCAGAGGCCCCCCGTCCTTTCCACCTCTCATTAATCAGTGACAAAGCCGTATTTAAGTGCTTGTTGTCCTGACCTATTCATGACTGACGTTGACATTTAAGAAATACCAGCATCAGTGCAGCATACGGGCAGAGCTGGAGAGCAGGCCGGGGCTGTGTAGCATTTGAGTGTGAATGGAGCCATTAATGTGTTTCTGTAGAGAGGGAGGGGTGTGTGCGACAGCCCCCTGCTCTCTGCTCTCTGCTCTCTGCCTGCAGTCAGAGGCGGAGCAGAGCACACTGCCCTGATGAGCTCATAGTGAGCCCCTTTTGTTCTGACACAGACATGAGATTCACCTGCTCACACAGATACCAGCCTGAATAGAGCTTGAAGAGACGGACTGAAAAGGAGAGCGTGTGAAAGACCTCGCACAGCGAGTGGAGCTATTGAATTAAAGGATAACATAGATGATCTTCACTGTAATAATCGCTCACAATGTGCTGGAGGTCCATATTTCACTGGCCAACAAGTTAGCGCTCGAGTAATGGCCTTGGACACATTAAGTTGACAAAGGTCAGCCTCTCACAACTTGCCTCCCGCCTGCGTCTGCTACACATCCGTCAGCAGCTTCATCATTAACAGGGCCACTGTCAGAACTCTATCACAGGTCAAGTTCAATGGCACCGCGGGCAAATCCAGCTCCACATACTGCTGCCATTCATAAGCATGACTGTGACTGACACACGCATAAGTGATGAGGCTGTGACAGAGATGGATGAGGAGAGGAGCAGAGGTGGCTCGCAAATAGGCCTGTGGTACGAATAGAATGAATGAACCAACTA
This sequence comes from Chaenogobius annularis, assembly GCA_015082035.1. Lineage (NCBI taxonomy): Eukaryota > Metazoa > Chordata > Actinopteri > Gobiiformes > Gobiidae > Chaenogobius > Chaenogobius annularis. The sequence continues at coordinate 3,465,103 of BJKM01000001.1, forward strand.
TTTTTCAACTTTGAACAATATGAGTCACAGTGTTCCAGCTAAGACTTTCTCTTTTCAGCTTAATTATTCATATCAAGTGTCGTTTGATTTTAAAATGATGGCCACTATAACATGTGCTTACTAATTAGCGATTGTTCAAACACAATAAATTGACGGTACACAAAATGCACATTCAGCTTTTAAAATTGTTCGCTCGCATCAGTAAAAATGGCTCAATAGTTTTTTCAGCCTGTGCGCATTTTTATATAATTATGATGTCTTTTTATTCCTTTTCACATTTAAAGTGGCATTCTATTTGAGACCTAACCCATTGTTCAATTTAAAGATAATGGTTTTAATGGACAGTGCCAGAGCGAGAAAGTGTGACAGAGGTGAACTTGAGCTTATGTAACATGCACTCTACCTGCGCAGCCAGCCGTCAGTCTTTGTGTGACTGTACAATGGATGGATGAATTGTGTATTAAGTACATTTTCGAAGGGAATCAAATCATAATTGCACACGTTTGTGGCCTGTTCCGCTGCTATTTTTCGGCTTTCCAAATTGCTCTACCACAAATCCATCCAATCCAGCCTTTCAGATTTGGATTCCTATTGTAAACTTAACTGTTATTTGTCAACAAAGGTGGATGAATATGAATCAAATATACTTCATACTTGAAATTGTAGCTTTATTGTAATTGACTTCCACACTTGAAGATGTACTATGTAACTTATTCGCTCCCTGCTTGTCTCGATGCTGTTGCTTTGCCTGGAGTGTGTCACAGTATGGCCTTAAACCAGCTATCTCCATGGGGACCAGCGGGCGGTGCCTCCAGGCTGAGTTACAGGTCAGATCTGTGGATAGGCAACCCCACTCACTGTAAGAATGCAATTTTAAAGGTGTTGTTGGAGAAATAATAACGCCTGTAATTCACTGAATGCACGATAAATATGTTTAATGCCATACTGAGGAATGTTACGCAGTCCACCTTTTACGTTTATGCACAGGCCCTGTTCGTCTGATCAAATTTTCTGTTGTTCCCTCTTTTTTGCGTATTGTTTAATTCACGCATCTCCATCACAAGGCCACATGTTTTCTTCCACCTGCTGATGTCATAAGGTGGTGCCATCCTTCACCAGGAAAGGCTCCATAGTCCAAACACCTTCCCCTGACCATTTTAATACTTGTTGTTGTACCCTGCTGGTAACAACTGTGTTTTGTATGAACTAAGACTTGCGTTAGTTTGGCTTATTTTCCATACATGCACATTTGTGGTGTGCACATTTTGTCTTTTCTGCTCTGTCTTGACCAAACTACCCATGTGCTTGTAATAGATGCATATAAAAAAAAAAAAAGGAAAAAGACAGACAGGCGCTGAGTGGAGAATTCTCAGTCGGGGGGAGGAAAAGGAGAATAAAAGGCCTGCAAGTGTCAAGCAGGCTCCGTCTCCTGATTCAAAGAGGGATTTTCACATTATGATTCTCCAACAGTGTATTGCATACTTCAAAGACCTTATTACAACGGTCTATTAGCATTCAGGCTGCCATTCACCGGGCAAGTCCAACACCTGCATTGAAAGCAGGGCCAGGATTTGCAGGAGGAAAAAGTGCTTAGGAGCTCAGAATAGACTGAGAGAATAATAAAATCTCCAATGGTTAAAGGCGCACCATGTAACTTTCCCGGTGGAGGGTCTGCCACCTGCTTGTGTCAATAAAGTTGTTATTGCTTTGATTGGAACATTATATTTGATAAACATGCATTATTTAAATGTGGGGTCGCCTCTCCACAGATCTGGGGCCTCATCTATAACGGACTGCCTAGGAATTTTTCTGAGCAAGTTCGTATTCCAAGTGGCCACTAGAGGCATACTCCAGATTTATAAAACACTGTGCGCTGTCCACCACTGAATTTGTTCTTTATAGAGTCCACTTTCACCTCCCAAACACCATAAAAGGGCCACGCAAAGTGACTTATCAATGAGATTTACCTAAATATGAGCCGCTAATCAGCACGCAGCAGCAGACTCTTCAAAAGCTATGACCCATTCTTCTCAAATTCACTTTAAAACAACAGAATAAATTGGCTTTAAATTGCCTGCACTCAATAGACTCTTGAATGAGATGACGTGAGGTTTGACCATGGCCCTCTTCACGCTTTAATACGTGCACATGGAGGTCTGAACGCGAGCGCGAGTGACACAGATCCCCTGAATCAAACACTTCCTCAAACGCTCTTCACTTCTGCTCCACGAGTGTCGTCTTTTCTCCGTGTCTCCTGACTTTACCCCATGTCTCCTGACTTTACCCCATGTCTCCAGAGTTTACAGGAGGGTCTAAGTTTGCGTAGAGATAAGCAAATTCCTGTGCCTAGTGGAAGTTTTATGAATACATACCATAAACGGCACAGATGGTGGTCTACACACCGCGCAGCGTGCGAGCGAGCTTTATAAATGAGGCTCTTGACCAGTAACTTAATCTTATGGAACTTAATGAATATGCTAAATGGGGTAATTTTGCCACAATGCACAAAATTTGAGGCTAAGAAAACTTTTAAAATCAAACAAACATGCATGTACGGTCTTCAAACTGCAGGAAACGTTTGAGAAGCAGGAGGAAACTTTTGCGCGCATCAACGTGGAATTAAAAATGATTTAATGACACAGGAGGACGTGCAACATTTCTCCCGAAGGCCTCCAATGTGCCACGCCCGTGTGTCTGCTATAATCAAATGCCCATAATCCTTGTCCCATATTTGGCTTTTCGGCGGCGCACGTTACTATTTGCCTGAAGGTTTTCTAAAACGCCCCCCTGTCCATGGCGCACATCAGCTGAGAGACACCCCTCCAGTCATAGTGCAAATTTAGCTTTAGAAGACATACTTTTTTATTGCATTTTTGTCTATACTGCACATTCACAATCAGCGCAGTGTGAACATGGTTAACCTTTTTGCTTGTGATTTTATTTCTGCCTCTGCCTTCAGTCTTTCTTATAGCCCAAGATTTAGATCTCATAAGAACATTGATTTTAGCCAGAGGTAGTAATCATTAATTAATTAACATCTTCTGTCATTTATCTATCACAACTTATTTATATGTGTCTGTTCATTCAAAGGCGGTCAGTGACAATATTATAAGAGCGTTATTATAATCCATCTCACCTGAATGTTTTGGTGTGACTCTGTGAAACTGCGCACATTGTCCTAGGGCAACTTTACTATTACTACCATAGCCCCACGTAGTACCTTTTTGAAATTGAATATATTATCACCGTGTTTTTCTTTCTTGTGGTGTCCTTCAGCGCGTCTTCACAGCGAGGTTAGCACATCACCTCTCTTTCTTCTCTCGTTCACATGTCATTGGATTATGTGTATTTTCCGGCAGCTCTGGGACACAGTTTACTCACTTAAGCATGCTCAAGTCACCAATGAAGGGCTTTCCAGGCAACACCCCACAAGCTGTTTGCCATGCTTCATTAGCTTTCTGTTGAGTTGACTGCTAACACTTGATATTGTTGCAGGCTGTTAATTCCACACATTTCCGAGTGCTGCCCACTAGCAGAGTGTGATTGGAGAAGGGGAGCTCTCGCCGTTATAATGAGACAAATGTGTTCTCAAAAGTGCCAAAGGAGCCTGTTCATCACTGTGAGAGAGTTGTGTGTCATTAAAATGTTTTTTGTTTGGGTAATTGAAAGAGAAAAATGGAACAAATTTATAAAGAGCAACACTAATGAATCTTAAGTGTTTTTTTCCCCCTGCTTTTTTACAAATGGACTTGCTCAAACTTTGAAAATTCAATTAGAAAGTACAGTAAGTGCTGAACCAACAAGAATATTAGTCTTTTCATGTGGTTGATGTGTTGTTGTTTTTTTTTGCATGATCTGACCTGGTCATGCAAAAAAAATACTAATGATAGCATTAGGGAAATCAGGGGAATCAAAATCCTGGTCAAAATTCATTTTTAATTATATTTTCAATTTGTTGCAATTTTAATGCAAATGACAAAACTTTTGGTTACGCTTTACTACACTTTTAATTGTACTCCTAACCCTAACTCCTTATTGAAGTACTTGCTAAGCCAGAATCACTCTTAATAAAATATTTGTTCATTATGGATTAAGTCTTTGTTCATGCTTTATTGAGGCTAATTGAGGTGAAATCATAATAAAGTGGTACCCGTGTTTTATTCATAACAGCCTCAGGTAACCCTTAAACGTTAGAAGCGGGAAATAAAGCAAATATCCAAATATTATTTCATGTGTCTTGATCGAGGACACAGCTGCAGTGTTCACACATTGTACATCAAAAGTTGATGTACCGGGGGTGTGTAAGTAGCAGAGCACACTTTCTTGTAATACAGTAGAAAGAAAAGTCTTGGCAGTGCTTTGAGATGTCTGCTCCATGGGGGGCACCAACCAATTTCCAGGATTTAAGGGATTTTGTGCCAACAACTTAGTCATGTATTTCCTGTCCTACAATGGCCATGCCTCAAAGTCAGGGCTTTTGGGGTCAAATGAAATAGTACATAATTTTTTACTTCTATGGATTTAATGCAGTTTTTAATTGAAGAGATCCTAGCACATGCAAACCCGTTGGCACATCACTGACACGTGCATGAATTTGCTGGGTTTGTGATTTTTCATGAGGCGAAACAAAATAGAGTGGACTAAAAGCTTTTTTTAGTGGTGTATTAGGCTGGTCTGCAGTTTTAAAATTCAGTGTCAGATTATATTAGAAGATGCTGCTTTTACAGTTTAAAGGAGCTGTACCAGATTTTCTTTTTTTTTTTCATCCAACAAAGTAAAATCTATTTTGACCCAGCAGATATATGCTGTAAAAGCTGGGTAAAAATGAAACCGCTGTGTGTTCTGTAATGCAGGAAGTGTGCTGTTAGCATGTTAATGTTTATTAGCTTTACCAACTCTACCTTATCTCCCCTTTCTTCATTTACCTTGTGGCACTGCCCAGGCCCTCTTCACACAAAAAACAATCTCTATCAGTCTGAAACGCAGTGCTGTTGTGCGCAGGGCTGCATAACAAAGTGGAATAGCCCTGAATGAGGAAACTCACCTTCTGAACTCTGATCACACAGCAAACAAATACATCAGACGGCACCTGAGAGACACAAGCACCTACACACACAAACACACACACACACACACACACACACACACACACTTAGTCTAATCAATAACCCTCCTCAGAACCAGAACAAGTACTAGGACTTTAATACAGATTGCGCTTCTAAATGGATTTGAATGGGCTCACTTTGTTTTTGGCTACGGAAAGTAAAGCCAATAGCTTATTTATTTATTTTTTCATCATTTAGTCATTTAAAATCCGTAGCTCGTGCTGGGCCCCTCAGGTGGATTTATATTTGGGTTAAAGCAGACAAAATTAGGGCTGTTTACCAGCACTATACGCTAAATTAAATTAACAAACAAGGCCTGTGGGCAAAGCAACACTTCTTTGTCACTGTTTACAAAATGCTCAAACACGTTTAACCTATATTTTCTCCAATGGAATAATTGGCCCGTGTTAAGCTGTTCATCAGTCAATGTGGATTTACGTTTGAAACAGTATGTAATCCGACATGGAGGACACACACATAGTTTCATTTATTACAGTACCATAAACGGCACTTCCCAGCTTATTCACATTCAAGTTAGCCCACAGTGCTCTGGGCAGGCTCCAGGGCCAGATGTCAACCTAATAGTCCACAGTAACAAAATAATACTTTCATGATAAATTATTGAATACTCACTCAAGGAAAGTGGTCGCTCTCCCATTAGTTAAGTTACCGTTACTCCTGTCATATACTATAGAAATGCATATTACTTTGGTTTTATTTTCATTTGTTCTACTATGTATTTGTTTTGTTTTATCAGGTGAGTGAGAAGATAATGTAATTGTATGTGTGTGTGCAATTATATATATATATATATATATATATATATATATATATATATATATATATATATATATATATATATATATATATATACAGGGGTTTTTACATAAATAAAGGTTAATGAACATAATGAAATTGTGATTTCTCTCACTGTGTATTTGTGAATAGATTGGAAATTTATCTTTTAAAATCACAAATCTGTGGTGGGCAAGTCACACATACACACACATACACACACACACACGCGCACACAAAACGCTCACAGTTTCCAGAACACCCACACAGATTTCAAAACATGCAAGCAATTTCCAAAACACGCACACAAAATCAAAAAGGTACATACAAATAACAAAAACACACATACAAATTGAAAAAGACGCACATAAATTAAAAAAACATGCACACAAACACAAAAAAACATGCACAAAAATACAAAAACAAGCACAGACATTCAAGAATATGCACACAAATACAAAAAAACATGCACACCAATAGAAAAGACACACAAAATTACATGAAAACACTTTTTGTGACTGTGTATTGTGATATGATGTACTACTGGATAAATTGTTGCTGCCTCCAAAATACTATTATAAAATGTTCAACTCACCTAATAAGACGATGTCCCAATAAGCTCTGCGCGCTAATTCAGTGTGTTCTTTCTCAACTCAAGCAGCAGGGCTCTCGTCTTGACAACCGAAACGACAACAACGATGAGAGCGGAATAAAAAACGAGAGAAAAAGTAACCCTGCAAAGTTAACACACAATGTATTGCAAACGTTTTAATGAGTCCACCCTTAATTAGTGCCACAGGAAATCGATGGTTAGCCCAAATGCTCGTCATTAACAAACGAGCCGACAGCAGACCCACGGGACCTGCGCTGAATAGCCGTTTATCGTCACGGCGACTACAGAAGGAGTGTGAAAAAGTGAGAGCAAATGTGCGCTGGTGCATTCGGAGGCCCGCCGAGCCAAGTGGAGCATTGACATTTGTTATAGCTGCGGGTTGGAAGAGCATGCTTAATACAGCCGAGATAGAGAGACGATCCATAACACATTTTGTTGCCAAACTCCAGACTAAAACATTACAATTTCTCTCCAAATGAAGAAACAATGGATTCTTTATTTATAACTGCTTCAAATAAAGAACTGGCACTCACCTCAGAGTCCTCTGAACCTGCTTTGCTTGTTAGTCGGAGCCAAAAATGAAAATGTGCAAAAATATACCTATAAAAGGAATAAAACAAGGTAGTGTAGTCATGACTTTATAACTAATGAAACATCACAAGTGTCAGATCTGATGGGTGGAGGTGTGACAGCTGATCGAAAAGGTGAAACAATTATTGCACATTCCTTTGTCGCGCCAAGTTACATGTGCTAATAAGCAGAACTACTTCACTTGGCATCATATTTTTAGCTCGTTTAAAGCAGTCCATTAAACTGTGACAATTGCAATGAGGAGATTTTAGACTGATTTATGTCAATTAAAAGAAAAATAGCACAATAACACAACTCTATCTCAGCAGTTTTTGGTGGAAAATTGAACAATTTGAATTATGTTTGAATGTACAGTATGCTACGTTGTTTGAGTGTTTCTTGTGATCTACCCAGAGATTTAATTCATTATTTTGCATTTGTAAACTTTTGGCCACACATAGTAATTATATGCTCTCACAAGTACGGATATTAGGGCTTCTTGGAGCGTTACAATAGTTTATTAACCAGCATGTTTGAATCTTAGCATGAGGTCTTGGTCAATTTATCAATTTTTTCTCTCACCCACACTTTTCTCTGCTTTGTCTGATTTCCTTCTAAATCTATGCCCGTCTCATTTCTGCAAATACACTGCGAACGCTCAGGCCCTTTGTCAACCCAAGTCAAAGAAAACCACACTGGGATCTTATGAGATATCAAATTAGTAAAGCATTTTGTCTGTTTAAAGAGAGCTATAACTGAAAACTCAGAGAAGTGTTGTCAGTTGGGTATGACGGAAACTGTACACAACTCCAGGTTTGTCTTTGATGGGAAAAAAAATGTGGACGCCCTAGACTACACCTGTACAAATGCCCGAAATAAGATTCATGCTGCAGGCAAGGCCATTTCGAGACCTATAAATGTAGACTCAATGTAGGAGAAAGAGAATGGCAGGGAACAAATGGGCTGACCAGGTAATCGAAGCAGGATTCCTCTCTTTAATATTGACTGCACTGAGATAAACAGCCGGGACTAAAGCAGCAAAAGAGTCCAGCTATTGAAGGAGTGGAGCCTGGGGAGCCCATCTTTCTTCATGTGAAGTGTGGAGGAGATTTACTGAGGAATAGCAACATTATTTGGGCACTAACAAAGAAACACGCTTTGAGTTGTATTGTCTGTGTTCCCCCTGAGTAATAGGCTTACAGACGCCACAGATGTGAGCACAACTGTTAAAATCAGTTTGGGCTGAGCAAAGATTTTCACAGATAAAAGAAAAGTAGTTTGGCCTGACAGTGATGGAATAATAACCAGCTATTTTGTTTTTATGTGTCATTTTGCAGTGTTTTTTTTAATTTTTTTTATGCATGGTGGCTTCGAGGTGGAGAAGTGATTATCCAGATGTATCAATTATTCATTCTTTTCTATTCAATTCCTTTTCTTGTTATGGGCTGGAAAGAGGTGGTACACACACATGATTTAATTTGCTAGAAGGAAACTGAAAAAAACTACAAGTAGAAGCAATAAGCCACTGGATTTACATTATAAATATTGTGCTTCCAGCATGTACTGCAGTATTCCTGTGTTTGCTATGTCACACTGACTGATTAAAATGGCATGATTCCTCTTGATTTAAAATGACATGCAAGCAAGGTATGATACATTTTAACATTTGCATATGAAATACGATCATTAAAAAAATGTCTATACTCAGATACTAATTGATGCCAAAGCTAGTATCGGAATACTCATCGAGTATTGATACAGAAAAAAATACATAGTAACATGTTCTCAGTTTTCATCTCTATAACAATTTTTTTAACCTTAAAAACAAATCTAAATCAAAATAACAACTAGTATAAGGCCACATTGTAAGAGACTTCTATTATTGGGTATTAAAAATGTTTTGAATAACCAGTGTGGTATCAAACTCAGTATTGGTATGTATCGTCAAGTCTATTGTTAAAGAGCCTTTTCAAAATCAAAGTATAGTGACTATATGAGCACTTTTAAACTTTTTTTTTTAAACTGTACAATGCATCCGGAATTTATTAACAGCTCTTCACTTTTTCCAAATTTTTTTTAATGTTACGACCTTATCCCAAAAAGGATTAAACCCATTATTCGCCTAAAAATTCTACAAACAATACCCCATAATGACAACGTGAAAGAAGGTTGGGCTGTGGATACTTTCCGGTTGCATTGTATGCCTTATGTTTTATTCTTCCGAAGATATTTTATGATTTTTCTTCATCAGATTTTCTTATGCCATTAAAAAGAAAAGGTAAGATAAGTATTTTTTACTATTGTATACTAACCAGTGTCCAATGAATGGCTGTATTGTAGTTGCGCGTCATCGTCTCAGCTCTAACCAATCAGCTGCTGTTGCTAGCATTGTCTTACGGGGATTCTGAGGCAAATCTCCACATTCAAACAGCAACAATATCACTCCTGTTTTGGAAGTCACTCTATCAGTTTACAGTACAACCTCATATTTCACCCTGCAGCGTGGAACTTGACTTTTTATAACAATGAAACCTCGTGGCAGAAAAAGTCAATTTTGTGTCTTGCAAGCCCAAGCACTCAATCGCAAGAAAATTACTTCAACTTTTGATTTTGCGTGGGCTGCTGATAAAAAAATGCAATACGCTGTAGGAGAGCTTTGGAGATTAAAGTTAACTGTTGTCTCATTTGACTTTACTGTAGATACTTTATGCTTGGAGACAGCCTCATTTATTTTCCTAAAGATCTGTCAGATGCAGAATACAGCCTGTTCTGTCATGGCTTCCACTTGGAACACTCACATTTTTAAAACGCGGGACAACACTTCGGACTTTGAAGGATTTGTCGGGCAATATTAGTCAGCGGGCATGTATCCTCGCCCCTTTAAGCCGTGGTGGAACTGATCGCGGTTGACCAAATAATCTGCCAATTCCTTCCCAGAAAATGCAGAGGCAACAAAGACCGTCCTAAGTCCTCCCAAGCTCTCATCCCTGCGAGCTGGATCAGCACTTGTGCCACCAACTCCGGCAAAGTGCACAGGATCTGAACTTTCGCAAAGGTCTAGAGGGTTCATAACATAGCTTTTAATTCACATTTAATCACAGACTGGCGTCCTGGAGCGCGAGAAATGTCAACGCATTGATTATGGTTGCGCTTAGCCGTTTTGACATTGAGTAAACCCTTCCTATTCAAGTAACAAGTCAATACTTTCACAATGAGTCATGTTGTTTGTACGCTATGTCGCACGACTGGCCTTCAAACTCCCAACGATCTCGTATTCATGCCTCTTTATAAAGGTTTCCGATTCCCATAAGAGCTGAAAGAAAGTCTTGTGAGTTTTATGTTGTTTCTTTCTGCTGCTGGAGTCAATATGGTTTATGAAGTTGAGGTCTCCCTGGGTCACTTGAGAGCAGGACACTTGAAAGCCAAGCACTCGGCTTGCACTTCACAAACAAGCTGTCCCTACTTCAAACGGGTGGCAAAGCGGTCCCATTTTTGTCTTCTTTCGCGTCCAATAGCCAACACCGCTAATGGCCGCCGGCTCTGCCCTCACCCTCACGCTCCCCCCTCTCCACCTGGCAGCGCAGTGTGCTCTGAGCTCGGGCCAAAGGTAAATGGGACCGTGACTGGACCTGGTGCTCTGCTATCTTTAGTCATATGTAATCACAGGTATACACAGAAGGATTTATTCGAGGTAGATTTCTGCTTTTCAAAGATTATTTTCAATTATAGAATGGTATTTTATCATTCTCAAATAGTGAAAGGAGGAAGTACTTTAGGTATTTAAATCTGTCTAAAAAAAAAAAAAGATGGTTTTTAGGGTACAGGTTCAGCTTTAGAACAGCTTTTTCAGACGGGGAAATGAATCAGCTCTCATCCCAAAGTGTTTCTTACAAATTTACGATGGATAAACTGTTTTACAATTTGATAGGGATAGCATGCCGCGGGCTGATTTAGTCACAAAGTAATTCTTTTTCTATGCACTGTAAAGGGGAGAAAACAATATTGACTCATTTACAAGAGAAATGTTAGGTAATGCTGAAAAAAGGAGGATTTTTGATGACATAAACTTCATATGCCTGGTTGAGGATTTTGATTTCTCCACATCAACTAAACATAAAGGGTAGACTGACTAAGATTTTAGCTCAAGATCAGTGTTTTTTTGGTTTTTGGTCAGCTCTATCAAGACATAGACATTTTCAACCCTCGCCACTGATTCCATGACTTGCAAGGAAGTGACGTTCACGGGTGGTAAAAAGGATAGAGTGCACAGCTGCAACAGTGTCCGCTGGGCTGCTACAGGTCGCGTTTCCTCCTGAAACTCATCCTCTCTGCCCCTGTGAAGTGTGATTGTTGAAGGAGCGCAAACACATGAGGGTCCGTGTTTCCTGACTTTCCATTGGTTAAACAGTGTCATGTGATCTTTTCCCGCCCAAAACGTTGTGTTACGATGCTAGGCTAACTGTGATGCTAACTCACTCAGGAGTCTCTAATGGACCCATAGACTGAAATAAGGTCTATGAATGGACATTAAAAGTGTGGACAGAAGTGAAGAAGTTGGACAAACAAAACATCTGTCATTTGGAGCTCGGTCCAAAAAGATGAGGTGGTCAGACACAGGAGGAAAAAGAGGAGAGATAGCGGGCTGATTTACACTGCCATCATTTATCTTTGATGCATTTTAGCTTTGGTTGTCCGTGTAAAAGTAGTTTGTGTTGCAGACATTTCACTATGCCTCGCTGTTGCCACTGTTTGTGCATCTCTCTCTTCTGAAAAAATGAAAATATAAAGTTTGAGTTTAGTTTTAGGCTCTGTTCCCAGTGTGTTGTCCACTAATTTTCACTGGCCACTGAGCTCCGTGTGTGCGGAAGTGTCAGTAAACAGTCTGCTGCACCGGAGCACGGCCAAAATCGGTGATGACTGCTCCTGGGCTCTAGTCATTTCTTTCCTCTGTGCCCACTTTGGAATTCAGATGTAAGTTTGACGACTTCACACAAGAGACTGAAGCAGCTGCGACTGTCTTCAACAAGAGATGACTGGGACTGACTAGGCACGACTGAAAAGAATCAGAAGGAGTAAAACCGGGCCAAAAATGTGTCCTCAGCTCTAGATCAGAGAAACAGCTGTTTAATTGATAGCTTTTGCCACCCACTACAAAAAGAACGTGTGATGTCGCTGTGAGTGGTCTATAGACTTTCACATGTGGGAACAACTAAACTGTCCAATCTGCTCCTAAAGATGTGTAATTATTCCATTTATTCCACTTTGCCCATAGATTTTTCCCTGGGACATTGTAAATTCAAAGGTCATTTTCTTAAAATACATGTTCTCCCACAGAGATATAAAGATCAGCCTTAAAAGTAGCGCCTACACACACCAAACGTTCTGACAGAACACATAGAAGCTGAGTTGTTGAAGTCTAATTCTGTCAGATTTATCAAAGTTATAAATCTAAGGCAAATTTTCAGAGTTTACTCAAAAATGTAGTAAGATATCCCAAATCCATCCATACATTTTTTGTTGTATCTAATATGTCAACAAAATGAAGCAAAACATTTATACCTGGCTTTTTTTAATTTGTAAGACGTTCTTACTCATAAATGTCCTTATTTCTATATAAAAACTGCTTATGATGATAAACTTAATATGTTTTTCTTTTCTTTCTATCCATCTGCAGTGTCTCGCCTAAAGTTTTACCAAGCGTCTCTGAAGGATGGGTCAAACGTAGAGAGAACTATGAATGCATTATCCATTTCAGATCGATTTAGATCTGCCAAGTTCTGTGTTAAATTGTGGCATATTAAGAAACAATGGCATATAGTTATGAGAAGATATCAAAACAATGGAAAAATACTTCTTTTTACTTGCCATGAAACTAAATGTCAAATATATATACCGGTATACGTCAAGAAATGAATCCCAGAGTGCTGTAAAGCTATTTTTTCTGCTAATTAAACAGTGTAAATGTTTTAGTTTAATAATAGCAACAATTCATTAAAATCTCTAATGCAATTAAATATAACATGTTGTTTACGCTCAGTTCAGTTGGAGATATAGTAACATTATTAGCCACTGAACAATATAATCATGTTTATATAGTGCAGCTTAATTAATACAATGTCATAGTATTCAATTATGAAATAAACAACGAAACAGCATGAACCATATAGTTACCTAATAGCAAAGTAAATACTGTATACTTTTTTTTTTTGACAGGTTTGTGAAAACTTAAAAGTTAAATTCAATCCTAAAGGAACTGCGTGTACCGTTTTGGCTTTTAAATACATAAACATTACCTAACTACGCCCCCAGATATGAGCTAAACATGTTCCAATCATTGTAATGCTGATTTATTATTATGATGGACAAGTTGTTGATGTTATTATTTGGTGTTTTGTGCTGCTCTGAAGACAATTATCTAATCAAAAAGCAGAATGAGACTCACGTGGCTCTTTCATTTGGGTTGCCAGTTCCAATTCTCGGGTGTTTAAACCTATGCGTCCTCTTCTATAAGCAGGTTAAGACGCTGGCCACCCAGGTCCAGTTATAATTCTGGCTCCTTTTTTTAAACCAGTAAGAGCGTGGGCTTTATTAAGTTTACTTTCAGGTAAGGGGAATAACAGATTTATAGTCCAATTTTCAAAAGTGAAGCTAAAGCGTGGTTCCAGCCTGGAGGACTATTCCTGCTGTCTCACCTGTGCACCTCACCTTCACCGCCCTGCTCCGTCATGATAGGCTCCACAGCGCCAGTCATCCGCTCAGCCTGCTTGTCTTAAACTCCGCCCTCCTCAACTCCATTCTGCAGTTGGGCACGCACAGGCCTCCTCTACCCCAACGCCACCTTTTCAGAGTCAAATTTTCGATAATATTTAATTTTCACCACCACCAGTGTCTAGGCTCTAATTATTCATAATTCATCATCTTCTATCTCATATTCATCTCCAGGTTGAAGTGATGTGATGGCCACTGCCTCTATATTGTCACTTATTGTAAATATAGTCTTGCAACCTCATATTTTTGCTCAACCAGTACAGTCTGTGTTAGATCTTGACTAATTGCATGTTTCTATCCTCCTGACGTTCTTTAATTGTGTGTTGCTACACTGGAATGTCCCCACAGTGGTACAAATAAAGGTTTTCTTCTCTCATCCCTTATCTTATCTTAATGCCCCGCTCGGACCAGTGCAGGCTGCTGTCGTGGGCGAAAACACTCCACATGCCTTGCCAATGTATAAATGTGGTGTGTGAGTCAGCGGTGGTGACCAGAGGAGTCAATGATACAGATTGGCAGCCTTATTTCTGTCTGTCTACCTCAGGGCAGCTGTAACTGTAGAAGCAGCTTATGAATATGAATAATGCAACGAAAAGCATCTACAAATGTGTCCAAAAAAGCCCTATTCACGGGTTTTGATAACTTTTTCTCCCATTCAAAAGATTTAATATAAAGTTTTAAATTGTCAATCGCTTTAGCAACCTTCTGAAGTTCTCATCATTCTGAAACCCATGGATATCTAGTACAATATTATCAATTATTATAATCTTCATTCTTCCTCAAAAAAAAAAAAGTCATATTGCACTTTGATACGCTACAGAAAACAGTCACAATTCCATGGCAGTGCCCACAGCAGCCCTGTCTGCGCCTGTCTGCCATCCCAATCATCTAATCTTCCTTCTTCACTCCTCTTAGAACCAAAACTGTGCGGCAACCTCCATCCCACCCCCCAATCCCTCTTCGCCGTGCCGCCAATCTGGCTGGAAGAGGCAAGAGTGCAGCCGGGCAGCCTTCCAGGAGCCCGTGTAACGCGCCTGAATATTCATCTTCATTAGGGCTATCACCACCCCCGCTCTGCCCCAGCCGCAGTCCTCTTAATAAGGAGCAAGTGATCTGAAAGGACGGGGGGTCACATCACAGGCTGGAGGTGGGAGGTGAAGAGGGGCTTCTTTATCTTCTTCGCTCTTGTATTTTTATTTAATTTATTTTTTTCATCTTTTGCTGCAGCTCTTGTGTAGGCAGTTTGCCCTTGTCAACATGTTTTTTTACATTCTTTTTTTCCTTTCTAGTGTTTGTTTTGACATCGTGTGAAGCCAACCGGGGCAAAGAGGTCTAGGAATAGTTTCAGAACTGTCCACTCGCCTCGAAGGTGATCAAGTTGGAATATTTTTCTTTTCATTAATTTATTCAATGCTTTAAGTTGTTATGGCGGTGTAAGCCACAAGTCTTTAACAACTCCAACGGTTCTTTGTTTGGGATTTGTAATTGTTTGAAAGAGCATTGCCCTGAGATGAACTTGTGAAAATGTGGCTGCTTTTAAAAAGACAGGTTTGGCCCCTTGACAGTGTAATGGGCATGCAGCCAAACCACTTTTATTTATTTTATTATTATTTTTTTTAACCATAAACCAACTGTTGTAGTTGTGCTGCCAGGCAAAAAAAAAAAGAGACTGAAATCCACAGTATTTGGTAAATTGGATAATTTAAGCGAGTTTGCAGTCTTACATTACGTGGCATGAGGCTGGTGCTGGACTGGATAACAGAACATGTGTGTGAAATACTACATGTTTAAAACATACAGTACTTGCTTAGCCTCATGGGGGAAATTGTTCTTGCAATTTGGTCCGTCCAGTACCACTGGGGTAACAGGAGAAGAAAAATCAGTTTTGTGAGCTTTTAACCTTTTATTAGTGTTAAAAAATTGCCCATCATAATCTACCATTAATAAAACAAATAAAGTCCAATACAAGACATTGATTTTTCATATCTTGTGATAGTCTGTGGTTAGTTCAAGTTTCTCCATTGAAATCCCTTTATGTTTTACTTCACTTTAGTCTCTTTTGGCTGGAATTGAGAAGGTTTTTGTTGACTAAGTTTTAAAGGCTCCATCTATACGACATATGACAACAAATACGATACAGTATACAGTATATGGCAAAAACAACAACAACAAGAACAAACTTATATCTACTGTTGACAATGATAATTCAATTCTACAAAAACCCCCAACATACTAACTTGTCATGATTATATATATTTCACCAGCAGCAGCCCACTCCCAAAAGTCTTCCCCGCGTACTGCCAGTTTCTCCCCGGTTGCATATGACTGTTTGTATATTTTACAGCCCTGTCAGAACCAATGGAGTCTTCTGTGAAACACCAGTCTCAAACCCCAGACATTTTCTGCCAATTACATCATTTATTCCTCCCAGTTTAAATGACGAGAGATTTGCCTTTTTGAGTCGGCGCTTGTTCCCTGATGCCTGTCAGAGCCTGCGCCGCCTCGGAGCCTCCAGCACTGAAATATACATTACAGCTTTGTTTAGCATTTGTTTAACTTGACTACAATTAGGCATAAGATGTGTCTGCTGGCAATGTTTTATTGTTATGTGAGCCGGGCCAAATTGTACTCCCTCTTGGAGGATATATAGAGAAATTAGATTGATTTTATGTAACTCGAATTGCGACTGATTTAGAGCGAATGTTGGGAATGTTAGTCAAATACACTTGGACTTTAACGACATCCGATTCTTAAAGGTGCACTATGTAGCTTTTCTCTGCCAGCTTGTCTCTATAGCTTTGCCTGAAATGGTTCACAGTATGGCATTAAACTTATCTAACTCCATGGAAACAAGCAGTTAGAGTCACCAGGCTATTTGCAGGTTAGGTCTGTGGAATGGCGACCCCGCTCACAGAAGGGATGTTTTTCAATGTCATTAGCAGTAAAAACGCCAGTACTTGAATATATGCTAAATAGATTTAATGCTATAATGTGGAATCTCCATGGAGACAATCAGGCGGACCATCACGTGAACAGTTACATTTTGTGCATTTAATAAATTCTAGGTTTATAGATTTGGAAGGACTTTTACAACTAAGCTTCAATTCTTTGGTTGGTGTTAGTGATGGGCAACACCAAGGATGTTTGTTTCCATCTGATACCGAGTAATTCTATGGCAAGTATTGCAATATTGATCCAATACTGAGTGTGGATTTCAAAATGCAATGAAACTCTTCTACTATAAATAATGTTACCATGGCTGTCATCTCAGCTTGAACTGATCTAAAGATGGCTAACACACAGATTGGAAACCTCTGATATTCTTTAATTATTGATATTTTAGCATGAGAATCAATACTTTTTGATAACCTCTGTCAGTATTGATATATTGATATTTGGTGTGGATCACCAGTTGGTATTGTCACACAGCAAAAAGTTGGCAGGTTAAATTTCCAAATCCCGTGTTGCCTTTCTGTCTGGAGTTTTCATGTTGTAATCAACCCCAAAACATCTCACAAATCTTCCAAGCTGTGCATTTTCTAGTTCAAGAAGAAACCGTTTGTGCTGCTCCACTCAAGCTGACCCTAATGGCAGAGAAGAACAGGTCAAATGCAGAAGACCCCTTTCATTTCTAAGTGCATAAACTTTACTACATCTTTTAAAGGTTTATTATATTTTTTCACCGCGCTTGTCCTGTACGTCCTCCTCAGCCTGTGTGTCCAAAGTTAATCCCTCCTACAATTGTATTTTACTTCTCCACTGCGGTTCTCCTCCAGTTTTCTCTTTTTCCTTGCCAAGAAGAAAGATCTAAGGACAATGTTCTGGTACAATGTAAATATTGGTTAGAACCTGTCTGTCTTTTATTGACCAGTAACTATTAGAATATTTAATTTTCTAACTTCCTGTTAAATCAACCATTTTATAAAGCCGTGCGAGTCGACTGTGATTTTGGGCTCTATCAAAATTGTATTAATATTGATATTAATTGAATGCTTCATGTTGTGAGCCGTGCCTGATATTACATGTGGCTTTAAATTAAGAAGAAAAGAAAAAAAGACATAAAATATACACATGACAAAAGGTTAGATTAGCTGCCAGTTATCAACCATTTAACGACACAAAAGTAAAGGAATTCTTTGAAGACCACTGGAATAGCTCAGCCTTTCTGCAATCACTTACCAAAATAGATGAGAATTTGTTGTGGCCAATTTTCACTCCGACTAAGACTTTGCTTCCTCAAAGAGAATTTTCTCATCCTCAGCGCGCAGTCCTTTTGCTACAAAAATGTGATCGAAATTGTGTGTGACAACCGCCACTCAAACTGAGCGGCCCGTAACGACAAGAGAGCCAAGGACAGGCTTAATACTATTTATAAATCTCTGAAATGGCAGGGTTTGCAGGAAAGTGAAAGAAGACGGCATGGAGGCTGTGAAGAGGGTGTGTTTTTTGTCACCCCTAAAGCTCCTTATGACCTCAGTGTTCCTCAGTCTAAACATAGCACTACTTTTTAAATACAATGCCCTTTCCATTCCATCCCAGTGCAAAACAAGCATTTTAATCGCCGTCACGCTCTTGCACGACTTTTCTCATCCAAAACCTCTTTTCTTCCCTCAATTTTTTCCCTAAGCAACACAATGGTGTCCTAGTGTTTCTCTTCATTAATTTCCCCAAATGAAATTCCCCTAATCCTAAAGCATAGTTTTATCCAGCTCTGCGTAATTTCAACTCTTGACTTTAAGACTCCTCACTTTTCTGAGTGCACAGCAAGTGTTGAAGTCCAACAACATCCAGGCCTAAGAAGTCTCCAAGGATTAGCCAGATTATTGAATCATGGCTTTAGATAATACCATCAGTTACAGTTTACTTCTGAGAACAGATGCACACAAAAAAAAAAAAGCAATGGCACTGCTCTGGAAGTGGTAATGATAGGAACAGACTTTGCCTCAGAAAATCCAGATGTGGTGAAGTTCTAGCAGCTGTTAACCATGATGAGCGTGCAGTGATCTAGCGCCTGCAGTGGGATCTGAGGGACCCCGTTAATGATAAAGGAACTCTAAACAAAGTAGTCAAAGGAGAAGTTCGCATGTCAAAGAACCGCTCTGGTAATGAAGGTTTAGGTCAGTTTTGCAGAGACACTTTTAGAACATAATGTTGTACTAAGCATAATTTTTATATGTGGTGTTTAAGGCCGTCTTGTTTTTTCAACCAAGGTCACAATTGCAAATGCATGAATTCACTGCCAGTTTAATTTTTTCATGTTATATTCTGAAATAATTGATTGTGTGTACTATTTCAGGATATAAAGAAAACTTATTGTATATATGAAGTAGGATTTAAGGTCAGTTTTACTTTAAATTGAGTCATTGCTCTAACAACAGTGGGCTGTTGCCATGGGACTATTAAATGTGACATCACTGATCCTAATATTCAGAGTTCCATTGACATAAAGAAACAGGGAGTCTGAACTTCCTGCTTATTAAAGACATAGGGAACAGAACTGTTTCACACTAAATAGTATAATTGTTATTTAGGGGAAAACTAATTTAATAATTTATGTCTAAAAATGATCTCTAGGGGAAGATTGTTTTTGTGCAGTAATATTTCCAAATAGCTTTGTTCAAAACCCCGCAGCAGGTTAAAATCATCAAAATGCCATTATAGTGAATCAGACATGGAAGTAAGAGTGATGACATCACCCCTAAACAAGCCCACAGCTTAAAGGAGTTTGGTCCAGAGCTTATATTGTTGAAAAAGGACGAGCAAAGCATCAATGTTGCTAGGAGACACTTTGAGTACTGTTATGATCAGAACGAGCGAAGTAAAAAGTAGAAGTCTCAAATGCAGGATTGCTCCAACATACTGTACACGTAAAAAACACGATCAAAATGCAATTCTGAGCCTTATTTGGACGGGATTAGTTTCACCTAGGGACATCTGCAAAATTTAAATTACCCCACAACGTCTGTGTTTTTTGTATTTGCACAGGATAAGCAATGTCAGAAATTCACTTATTTGTACAGACTTTATTCCTGAAATTAGTGTTTCTTCTATTTTCAACTATTTTAGGGTTGTTTTGAGCGTTGTGTAAATGTACTGTATTATCAAATGCTCCTCACCCGGTTGTTGCGATCAGAAGGACACCAGGCGATCATATTTCTGAATGAAACAGTGGGATGCCATACACAATCCCTTGACCCAAACTTTGTACCAAAAGCATCCAAACTTTCCCAAAGATCCTCCATGCTGCTTGGTCCTCAGTTGCCATACCAGGGTTGTATGTCTGGGGATAACGTCTTTTCTGCAGTTTATTTAATTTGTTTTTACTTTTTAATTGTACAAAATAATAATAACTGGATTGTATAATTGTCTGTGGTAAATTAATACTAATAATCTAGTTCAAATGTGGACGTAAAATGGGTGTAGAGACATTTTAAAACAATATAAGATTCATTGCACGAATTAAAAACAGTCCAAATCACAGACATGAGCATTCAGGACTAAAATTACCTTCGAATTTGCTGAAATAATGTACGTAGAATTCGAGGGGATTTTACTGACATTTTTACAGACAAAAACAGACATTGTTCGTAATGATCCCCAAGTAAAACTAATCCTGTCCAAATAGCGTTTATACAGGTACAGTATATCAAACATTATAGTATGTTTAAAAGATCACAACAGTCAGTTTTGCATAATATCTCCTTTAATGTCTACTTCGATTACATTGCTACTTGCCTGATGACATCACTGTCTACTTCAAGGGTCATTTGGCGCAGAACAACAAACACATCTTTTATGGCTGACCTCTAGCAGAGCGGATGGCACACAGCACGGCATTTGTCTCTGAGATTTATGCCTCTGATCTAATACAGCAGAGGTGAGTGTAATGTTGTTTGTAGTGCTCAAAGCGCTGGGAAATTGCATTTTAAAAGACTCAATGCCAATTTGTCCACGGCCGATGGTGTCTCGAGTTGTTTGAGTGATCCACACAATAGGCATGTCCTGTTCTGAAATGAATTTTGCTGCAATGTATTGACTGCTGACTCACATCCTTTTAATCTTTTATTTTCAAAGTTATATAGTGATTTCATGTTTCCTAAAAATAATCTATATTGGTTACTGTGCAGTTGATGTCTATTTTCAGGATTAATATCTTTTTATTCAGATGAGCAATGATAACCATATTCATACTGCGTTGAATTTAAGACCAGATGCCCATCCAAATCTCTCCATATTGTGTTTCTATCTCAGCATCTATATTTAGGCTTAAGTCATAGAAAGACTGGTGACCCACTGTCATCGGAAATTTCATGACAGAAGTGCAAATGTAAAATTATAAAACATGTGGTTTTACAATCATGATATATATATATATGTGTATATATATATTTTTCAAAAATTCCCTTCTCACCCTCCGCGGGTGGTCTCATCCCTTTTTCTAAGCTCGGGTCCTCTACCAGAGGCCTGGGAGCTTGAGGGTTCTGCGCAGTATCTTTGCTGTTCCTGGTACTGCGCTTTTCTGGACTGAGATGTCTGATGTTTTTCCAGGGATCTGTTGTAGCCACTCCTCCAGTTTGGGGGTCACTGCCCCGAGTATGTACATATATATATATATACATTACTCGGGGCAGTGACTGGGAAAATATATATATATATATATATATATATATATATATATATATATATATATATCTTTCTCCGAGCCTCAAAAATTACTCATCTTAAATTTTTGTTCTGAGCATTTCTACCGTTGAATAGCATGCATTACAACTGCATGCTTATATTAGTCACAAAGCTTAAATGTCTAGTTATGTTCATGGTTTCATGGTTTAAAACATGACATGCAAAACAAAGGTACTAAAGAGTATGTTTAAACTCCACATGCTTTAAAACTTTATTTTTCCATTTTCACAGCATGGCACAGAGATGAAGTTGAGTTTGAACAGTTAGCTGCAGCCCCAAATAATTTCTAGGCCTCACTGCGCATTTTTCTTTCTCTTTCCACTTGATCAATTGAAACTCTTTATAATAACTCCTTTGTTTTATTAAACACATGTTTAGACTGTGACCACAGGTACCATCCAACCAGACCCAGCTATAATTAGACAAACCTGAAAATCTATCACAGGCACTTTAAGCATCACCACTGCAGAGAATATAAAATAGACTACCACAGAATTATAGTGAGTGCAATCTGACACTCTTGTCCCCACTGTGTTGAGCCAAAATGATTAGATTAATAACTGGTTTGGAGTTCAGTGGAATTAATTTTGCCTCATTTTCTTCTGCAGTAGATGAAACAATCAGGCCAGTAAACCAGGGATTCCAGCCAACAGAAATGAATATCCTTAACACTGGTGGTAGGTGGTTGAATAGCAATTTAACATCAGGAATAGCACCTCGCCTAGTTACATATTGATTACTACAGTCTGCACAAGTTTAGTAGTATTGTATTGTATTGTATTGTATTGTATTGTATTGTATTGTATTGTGTTGTAGAAGTGATCATTTCCTCATGAATTTATCTACATTTGTGTTTTGTTTTGTTTTGTTTCACTGCCGTTGTGCTCAACTTGCTCCTCCATGTTCCATTCACCTGGGCAAAATTAAGCTCTCAAATTACGCAACTAACTTACTTTGACATTAGAAGCTACTATTGTTAGCCTGATTAAAACTGTTTCACGCCCCATGGGTTCCAGCAGCCTTGGTTTTACTATTTTACATTCTGTGTGAAACACCAATGTAAAGTTGTTGAAGTTTATTTGAAAAAGTACGCAAAGTAACTTGGGGGTCTTCCATGGAGATGTTATTGCTTTACCTGAAATGTTCCACAGTATGATATTAAACTTATCGATTAAGCATTTATTCAACTACAGGTATTTATATTAAAAGCGACATATGATGCAAAACCAACTTTTATGAGCTTTAAACCTTGTTACAATGGTGTTCCTGCATCATTAGTTTACTCAAAGTTGGATTTTGATTGATGTATGTCATCCTATACTGTCCTGCAACTGAGACCTGATTTTACCTTCCCCCTACCCCCGCCCACATCCCTGTATTGAGTAGCGATTATTATAAACAAATTAAGACTCACACATAGGGTTCTAAAATGTCAAGTAGCTACTTTTCAAGAATAAAAACAGGTAAATCTGCTGCTTGTTACAGTGAAATGTGAATGAGGATTGGGGGCTAATCAGTTGTGCAGTTTTGAACAGGAAGTAAATGGACCTGTTTCTATTATTAAGCTGTTTTGGATCAATATTGCAGTTTACAATGAACTAAAAGCAAAATGATGACCTACTTATGTTATGGTTCAATGATCTGGAAAAAGCATGCTATGTCTCCTATGGCAAACATTTGGGGTCCACTGCAGTTCTGGTTAAATTTAGAGATAAATGTACTTCTGTTTTTATCCAATTTGTTTGTCCTTTGGTGATTTAGTCCCAATTTAGACATGATATCGTCCTGTTTTAGTTAGACGAATATTTTCTGAGTGAAAAGTTTGCGAACCCCTCACGAATGGCATTTCAATACGGTTTTTGTTTGTTCTTAACACAAGAAATTCAGTCAGCACACAAACACTTGAAGACTTCATTTGCAAAAACAGATAAGTGACATTTTAAAGTAAAGCAATCTGAGGCTCACAAGTTTATCTTTTGTTTAATGATGTTTTCAGAAGCAATCAAAATAATATTCCGCCCTTCCTTGATAAAATCCACTCTACATTGTCTACATTGATAATAGCTGTTGAAGGAAGCAACAAAATAAATAACACTTTTTGCAAATGAAATCTTCAAGCGTATGTGTGCTGCATTTCTTGTTGAGACCTGTGCTTGAACGACTTAAGTGCCATTCATGAGTGACTTTCAAAATGTTCACACCAAGTACCACCTAAGAAAATATCTGTGTACCACCAGATTTAAACCAAAACTAAAAGAGGACTATATCATGTCTACATTGGGACAAAAAGCGGTCGAAAAATGTGACTAAACCATGTATTAGATAAATGACGACAAACAAATTGGACAAAAAAATAATAAGTAAAATTTTTCTCTTAAAGACTACTGTAACGGCCTGCTCACTGGCCTCTCCAAACGAGCTGTAAAACAGCTGCAGTACATCCAGAACGCTGCTGCTCGGGTCCTGACTAGAACCAGGAAAGTACGTGATCACATTGTCCTGTGCTCAGGTCTCTGCACTGGCCCCTGTGGCTCAGAGAATAGACTTTCAAAAAGCAGCTCTGCTTGTATACAAGTCTCTCCATGGCCTAGCACCAAAGTACATCTCGGACATGTTAGTGCCATATGAACCATCTCGGACTCTGAGGACCTCAGGGACCGGCCTCCTGCTGGTGCCCAGAGTCAGGACTAAACATGGGGAATCTGCATTTCAGTTTTATGCAGCTAAAATCTGGAACAGTCTTTCTGAAGATGTGAGACAGGCCGGTACTCTGGCAATGTTCAAATCTAAACTAAAAAACTGTTTTGTTTGGCTGTGCATATGACTGAAATGCTTTTCTTTGCACTCTTCTCTTTTATGTCTTCAACTATTTTTTTTTGTGATTTCTGCCATGTCTTTGTGATTTTAATGCATTTTTTCCTGTTGTGTGAAGCACTTTGGATTGCCTTGTGTACGAATTGTGCTCTACAAAATAAACTTGCCTTGCCTTGCCTAAATGAAACATTTACAAGATGCAGTACAAGAACTGCAGTGTACCAAAATGCTTGTCCACATGTAGTTAAATAAATGCTTCATCAATACATTTAATGTCATACTGTGGAACATTTCAGGTAAAGCAATAACATCTCCATGGAAGACCCCCAAGTTACTTTGCGGGGTGGATGTAAAAAATGTAGGTAAAGTCATGATGAGGGATTGATAACTTCTACAATATAACAACTAAACTGGACGCACCATATATCTGTTTTTGCAATTGAACTCGTCATATATGGATTTTAACTACTTGATATTGCCGTTGTCCAAACACCACTACACTACACGTTGTGCACATGTAAAGTACAGAAAACCATAAATTGTGGTCTATAGACAGATCCATAAATTACGTTCTTCTTCTTGAGTGATGGCTTATGACCGATCCAGCGTCACTCTTTTTGCTTGTAGGGGGAAAATAAAAAGGACAAAATATCCACGCATGGCGATCCTGTAATTGTACCAGTGCAGTTTGTCTTTTTCAAACCAGTGAAAATACGGTCTATGTATGTGAACGACTACGCTAATGATGGATCCAACCTATGCTAGCCAACAGATCCTTGTGTTAAGCTAAACCATCATAAATTCATTGATTATGTACATAGCCTATACATAAGGTCAAGCTTTATTGTTTGACGCATTATTGTAGTTTAAGACTATTTATTTAAAGGGGCCGTATCGGATTTTCACAGTTTTGAAACGTGAAAAACAGAATTAGTTCATTTACCTGATTTATTTGCATGTAATAACGTAGAATCTGTTTTGCCCCAGTACAAATAAAATGTAAAGACATCAGTTTGGGTGAAAATAAGATCATAGCGCTTTCTCTGTATCTATTTAAAGCGTTTTGTTCTCTAAGAAGCAGGAAGTGCGTCGTTAGTATGCTAATGTTTGTTAGCTTTCCCTGGGTCAAAACTCGCTCTGTTAAGTGCTTATACACTCATTGAGGTGAATATTTAGGATGCTTTAGGTAAGCTACCGATACATGTGGATTGCTGTAAAGAGTTTAAAATAAAATTGATCTGTTTTTAATGTTTCAAAATCATACAAATCTGTAAAAAGCCCCTTTAAGATGCACTATGTACATTTTCTGTCACTTTTTTGTCTGATGAAAATGTTATTGCTTTGCCTGTGATGTTCCATAATGGTATGAACATACTTATTTTCATTTTTGATCATTTATTCAATCCATGCATTTTTATTGCCAAGCCTATTTCGTTTGTTGGATTCAGCTGTTCGTCTCCATTGAGATTGCCAAGTTTCATGCCATTTTACACTTTAATTGAGGTATATTTTTTTTCGAAAAACCCTGGACTCAAATTTAAACTGTCCCCTGCTCACAAAGCCCCTCTAATCTGTGTGCCACTAGCCTTTCTGCAGTGGAAAATAGCCAGGACCCTTTGAGCCATTTTAAGTTTCCAGTGATGGCTATTGGCAAACAGCTTGCCTCTGTGAGTAAGGATAACCTTCCATTTGATCAATCCTACCCCCGTCTCTAAGACTATACCCCCCAATAAATCAATAGCCTCGGCCTGCTTGTCCTGCTCCTCTCCATTCCCCTCTATGCCTCTCCATATGCTCCGTACTGAGTAAGCCTCGCTCTCCTCTTGCTACGCCCAACACGTCTTCTTTGATATCCACGCAGCTTGTCTTTTTTTTAGTTTGTTTTTTCAGCAAGATCTAAAACTAGAAGTGGATAAGTGGTTTTAAATGTACAAATCAAATAAATGAAAAAGCGTGTGCTTGAGTAACGTTGCTTAATAGTGAGAATTTAGAGCTTTACGATTGAGAATGATAATAATAATGTAACTTTGTTGGCATTGTATGACATGATTAACAAAAAATAATGGTAGATTTAAAGTTAGCAAAAAATGTGATTTCAATATTTTATAAGAATGCAAGAAACACAGAACATAAATTAAATAATAATCATTAAAAAAAAGCAATGTGTTATAATTAGTCACCATTCTTTCTTAACCACACTCACACACTTATTATCTATGCCTTTTGGGAACTTAACACAGACGCCTTTTAATTTCTTGGAGACCAATCTCGACCTTTTGCTAAATTGCTTTTTTCAACCACGTTATAACATTGTTCCTCCATCAAAAACATATTTGAAGTTGTATTTAGCTTCAATCACTTAGCTTGTTTCATTAATCCTGTTTATGAGGTCGTTTCCCTCTGAGTTCTTGGGAATCACTCAGTTTCAAATTTCCCATATTTCTGACTGCATAGGTTGAGATTCGAAGGACTGCTCTGTTTGTTAAATCTATAAATCCTCACCAGACTCATTCTGAATATTTATGCCATCAAATCAGCTTTTGTTTACTGGTAATGGTAAATGGTCCTTTACTTGTACGCTTTACTGGAAAGTTATGTATGGTTTTCATACATGCATTATTTTAAATGAAAAAATATGCTAAAGTAAAAATACTCAAGAGCATGTTTAAAGGCCAATAACTACAAAATAGTGCACACAATATGTTACTTTAATATAAACCTTAAGGCGCAGCAGACGTAGTGGCACCGAGGCGCAGACGGAGCACATGTTGCAGTGGAGAAGTTGTGTCCTTGGCAGTTCAGGTTATGAGAAAGGCTTTGGTGTGTTTACTTTACAAAGTCCAAAAACGGAGGCGATCGGCTCGGTGGCTTGTCTGGGTCACGCAGATACTTCAGAGGTGAGCAGAGTTTAGTGAATATCATTATTTGCTCCAAGAGCTGCATCTGACAGATTTTTTTATCGGTACAGGGTTTGCTTTGGTTCTTCCAGGTAGTGCGTAGTTACGTCACTGTAGCCTAATCTCTGATTGCGTCTGCTGCAAAAAAGTGCAGCTTTGTCCAACTTTTCTGCGGCGGCCGCCGTTCAAAACGCAGGATTCGAGCCGCAAAAACCCTCAAAAAACGCTGGATTCGCAGATCGTGCGTCCACATCAACTTTGAATGTAAACTGGCCTCTTTGCCGCTGCGGTGTGAACTCGGCTTTAGCCTTGACGTATTGTAACTTGTATCTGAACTTTAGGCTGCGTTCACACTTGCACATTCACTACAACATTTGGACTAAACCAAGACTAAATCCAGAACTAAACCTGGACTAGATCTTGACTAAACAAAGACTGAAACAGGACCAAACCAAGTCTACATCAGGACTAAAACGGGCTCAATTTAGAACCAAATAATGACAATTTTGAACACAGCCAAAAACCACGTTGTTGATATAATAATTAAGGATTTGTGTTGAGAGTTTAGTCCCCTCAGTGATAAATACACACCTACAATTTATAAATATTACTTTGGCTACAACAGTAGTAGAAATAAGTAAATATCCTCAGTCCTTTGATTTACCATGATGCTTTGTTTCATCGTGTTTGTCATCAAATACCAATTCATCCACGACTGTTCTCGGCTCATGTACTTTCAGAACAAAGGAACTTTCAGCATGCAGCACACTGGGAGAAGCCTTTTAGGACTGTGGAAAGCTACAAGATACAGAAACACACTGGGAATTTGATTGAGAGCTGGGGCAAGTGGCAAATTTATCATCAAACAATGCACCAAAGCTGGGGACAACAATGAGCATCGGCTACAAGGAGTATAATTTCCCATTTAGATTATTCCGGCGGAGTGACAAAAAACACATTTTTGCTTTTAATTTCATGTTAGAACCGAGTCATTATTTTGTAATACTCACAGGAACAAGACAGTGGAAGCTGCAATTAAATTTCCTGAACAAAATACGTTCGGCGCGGCTGTGCGGTCCCAATGGAGTTGCCGGCCGCATTCTCCAGTTCTTAAGACTGAGTGGAAAGGAGCTGTTTTCTAATGGCTTCAAATAATCTCGCAGAGTGTTTGCCACAAATACCAATTATTAATTACAAACCAGAATCCCGCTGAGATTATGTGTAAAAAATAGAATTCGGTAATGTGGTTTTTGGGCGCATTCGAGCTTTCTTCAAATACGGTGCGCTTGGTTGTGCTCCATGTGTTTTGAGATGTAAAGACAGATGAATCACAATACCTCCGCCTGCTGTTCAGCCTCCTGTCTACATGTTTTATTTTGTGTGCCATGGAGACCTGTGGTTATAAAATAAGGAACATGAATACATAAAGAATTACATGCTGTACTGTGTTTCTTAAACTATGGCAAGTCTTAGTTTAATAAGTTTAAACTGAGAAAATGTGTAGAAAGATTCAGTTGTAGTCATCTGGACTCTGTCTGAGAAAATGTGGTCAATTTTCATGATGCCAACCTGGTTTTTAAAATCCTACATTGTCTGGCCGCATCACTACTTTCTAATTTCTTTAGCCAAAGCAGCAGACACACCAGATCTGCTAGCTCAAATATTCTAGTTGTCTCCCTGAAAAAAAACATAAAATGCCTTCAGCCAATCTACTTTTTTCAGTATGAGCTGTCCAGTTTTGGAACACAATACCATCTCACATACGCACTGCTGGTACACACAGAACTTTTCAAAATATGTTAAAATCACAGTTAGAATCAAGTCTGTGACCGTAGTTTAACATGTCATTTCCCTCTGCTGCTCTTGTGCTGCCAGCCTAATGTGAACAGTATGTGTCTCGTGTCAGGCTTGTCCCACGTTATTGTACTTGACACATACTGTCTGTTCAAAAAAAAAGTCGCCACAGAAATTAAGGGGCACAAGCTCTAATATTTCATAGGACCACCTTTAGCTTTGAGTGGAGCACACATTCGCTGTGGCATAGTTTCAATAAGCTTATGCATTCAGTGTTGCATTATTTTTCACCAGTTGATCTTGTATTGATAATGGAAAAGAGGGACCACCGCACAAAGCCTTCTCCAGCTCGTCCCAAACACTCTCACTGGGGTTCAGATCTGTAGTAGATTAGTTTCTGCTTCTTAGATGTTTTCTCTGCTCGATGCCAGTGATTTGACCCTTCTCAAACAAATTGACATCTCTTCCATGACCACGGGATTTGTCTTACCACATTGTTGTTTCAGAAACCATTAGTTGGGTTTAAATACCGTGTTGCAGCTGAAAGATCATCACCTGCAATATATTTGCTTAGTTGAATCCAAGTGCCGACTTTTTTTTTTGGGACAGTCACTGTATTTTGTCTATTGTTGTGCTCTTGCAGATTTCTGGAAATGTTTCAGCCCGGTAATCTGTTTTTATGTGGACTCCTAATCTTTTAAAATGTTTTTACTAAACCTAATTGTAATGTATATCATGTTTGTATATGTTTTGTATTCTGCTGGCATTTTACACCTTGCCTGGGACTGCAGGTGGAAACTAACCTAAACTATAGCTAACCCTGGCATGTTCATTAATCTGCATTGTCCAGTTCAAATAAAATAAGAAAAAATAAATATATATTTCTTCTCAGTTGGCTGAGAGCGGGTTTAGAACAACTTTGGTCGTGTTTAGTCCATTTTTGTACCAGTATTAGTCCTTTAGCTCTGATTTAGATCTGGTCACATTCATAAAGCCAGATACTTTCTTTTTTAATACTTTCATTTTGTGAAATGTTTCAAACTCACTATTATCATGTGATGTGATTTATTCAAAATCTCCAGGATAGAACTGTTAAAGAAGATGTATTATGCAAATCAAATTGATGAACTTTATATTACAATAGTTTTTCCCTCATCGTTCGCTTAATCAAAGTTGATTTTTGAGTGATTCGGGCATTTTAGAGAAATGTGGAATTGGACTGTGATGAGTTGGGATGGCGGCACTGCCCTTCGCTGTAATGACGCTCAGGGTGACGAAGGGTTAGTGAGCAGGCAAGGATAGGGTCCACAAATTTGAACCAAAAGTGAAGGGACACGTTTCTCTTATTAAGTTGTTGAAGGTCAATATCACTGTTATATCGTTAACTATCAAATAATACCAGGTAAAAGTTAAAACGTGTCTCCTTTAAATAATTTTTGGGGAGAAGATTGCAAAATGATGGCTTGTCCAAAGTATCAGAACCATCAGCCTCTTCAGCTTCTCCATCTCATTCAATTCAGTTGATCCATTTCTCATTTATTTCTTTGCTTTAAGTCTTTCCTAATTGAAATTGATTAATCCAAATTTCAATATTGTCCCGATGACTATCTTTGAATCTTGTTCTTGACAAATTGAAATGTTTTTTGTTTTGGTTTTTTACCGATCAACTGCTTGGTTTGATTACATAGAACCGCTTACATTCGAAAAAAAATCCCAATGACTAATTTGATCTTGAGGTCCAACTAACAGCGTCAGACAATTTACAAAAGTATCTTTCGAAAATTGAGATTTTACATATTCATTTTTTGAGAATGGGATCTATATGGCTGTGGATAAACTATAGGTCAGTCGAGCTGTGCAAGATAAAGTGCCATTAACACGGCACTCTATTCACTACCACCATCACTGTCTCTTGATGTCGTCTTCCATCTCATCAGGGAAGTTTCTGCTATCATCTGAAACACCCCTCTCACATTATATTAGATTAATGTCAAATTACCTCTTTTTAGTGCTTTTTATCTGGCAATTCAATACAGCACCATAGCTGTCATAAAGGCTGATGGGCATAAAACCATTTCAGATTTGAAAAAAAAAAAAAAAAACAGAAAACAAGAGTCAAATGTCCTGCAAATTGCTCCCTCGAGGATTAAGTCAGATAGATTGAGAGTGCAGAATTTGCCCTTTAATCAAATCAATGCATACAAATAGTTCTGTTCAATTCCAGTCTCGAGACACAGGCCTGCTCTGAAGTTATATTGTCGACTCGGAGAAATGTGTTGTTGGATAACCTTTTGCTTTTATCTGACACGTTGTGACAGAAGTGTATATTTTTACAGTGTTGTTTTGACATAATCTTTTATGGAATCTGCTAATGCGGTTCCAATGACAGTTTTGTCAAAGTAGAAGTGTAACTCAGAACTTAAGAGCGCTGTCTGTATTTATTGTCTTTGGAGAACTGCCTTTTCAGACTTTAGTGTTAAGGCACTTTGATGATACTTATGGGAACACAAAGAACACCACCTTCACAAGGAGAACTTTAACAGCAGGAAGAAGGTAAAGTTTGGAATGTGAATTGTCATTTGCTTTGCAGAGGTGGGTGTAAGATCTTTTGTTTGTCTACACATCATGCGTTAGGCCACTAGACAGTCAGCCTTAACCTCAAATTGTTTAATAATGTCTTATATGTCTTGAATCTTATATTTATTCAATTCAAGGTTTCTAGGAAAAAAAAGAAACTTGGCCCTTTTTTGAAATGCTTCTTTTTTTTTTAAGGCTTGAAATACACTGGAAATAAACTGGAGAGGAAGTCATTATTATATAGTATATATTATATAATATATATATATATATATATATATATATATATATATATATATATATATATATATATATATATATATATATATATATATATATATAGTAAAGGAGGGAAAGGTGCAAGTAAAGGTGTAAGTAGCACGTGAATAATTTACTGAAATAAAAGTCTAGAAGTACGTGTTTAAACTACTTTGCACAGATTTTTGATAACCATTAAAGAGTGAAATGTGGTGATCCTGAATTTTTTTGTCAATCAATTTCTCAATGTTTCGAGACATTGAGACAACAAAGACTTGAACTCAGAAACTTTACTCAGGATGTCTCCATTAACGTGCTAAAAGCAACCATATGAAACCATATGTCAAGTACTTGTAGTGGAGTTTAACGTAACAATACCTGCTATCACATATAAAATATATTCAAGTAAAGTACAGATACCTAAACATGTTACTTAAATACAATACCTTTGTATTTTGTTACTTTCCACATTGGGCAGTAGTGGCTCCAGTGGAAACTGTTCAAACCTCACCAGAATCTGAATCTGATGTGTTTGTGTGTGTGTGTGTGTGTGTGTGTGTGTGAGTGAGTGATTGGTGGTGGTTAGAGGGCAGCTTTGCTTCTGTCAGTCTACGGGGCAGCTGTGGCTACAATAGTAGCTTACCACTAATGAGTATGAGTAATGCAGTGTAAATGACTCTGGGTGTCATAAATTCAGTGCATTATAATCTTGTATTTCTTTTAACAAGTATGATGGTTGTTAAGACACTAACATGACATTAACACTGACATATTCAACAGTGCATATTCCTGCTGAGTTTTTGAATAATACACTTTTTATAATTGTATTCAAAACATTGCCATTATTGAATATAGATGGCTGTTTTAGAGCTTTTGAAGTGCTGTTTTAGGCCATTGTTTCCCAACCCGAGCGTCAGGGAAGATATTTCATTCAAAACCTTTTTGTTTGGATTCCCCTCCTCATCACTGAGTTCAATGTGTCTTAAAGCTGCATGACCCAACCTTTCTCTAGTTTTTCCACCTATGGAGTATATTGTAAGAATTCTGTGTGCCATGTACATCTGTAAAAGTGTAAAAACAGCTTATCAAACTCATAAGAAAGACCCGTGTGCACGCGACATAACACTTTGAGCTGAGAGCTGATTATTATTTTAGCCTTGCGTTAGCATGCAATTTATATGTCCATACATGCTTAAGACAGAGCTTCAACACGTTTCATTTGTTTTCCCTCCGATGAAAGCTGGCCCTCCCATGGTCTAACAGTGCAATTAAAAGTGCCTAGATAATCACTCATGATGTTTGCAAGTTGTGTATCTTCATGTCCTACTACATGGGTTCTCTAATGGAGCTGGAATAGAATTACTGTTGTTAC
Source organism: Chaenogobius annularis (assembly GCA_015082035.1). Taxonomy (NCBI): domain Eukaryota; kingdom Metazoa; phylum Chordata; class Actinopteri; order Gobiiformes; family Gobiidae; genus Chaenogobius; species Chaenogobius annularis. The sequence goes on from BJKM01000001.1 coordinate 3,498,349, forward strand.
ATCGGCGGGGGTCTGCGGACTGTCCCGTATAATTGGGAGGTAAGTGGAATAGATATGTGAAAGTTAATAAATAAGTCCAACATAATTAATGAGAACCAATGATTGGACCGGCGATAATTAAATCTGCTGTGTTTTTCAATTTGCATGATTAAGATGTTAGTTAATGCTGTGTTGTTCCCACACGTTACAGGTTGTTCATTCCGAAAATGTCAACATATCAGAATTCTCTCCATTGCACTTCATTATCTTCGGAGCTTTAAAACTATCAGCGAAATCAATTAACTTTAATCTGCCAGCAATTAACGCGTGACTTTTAGGAATGCTAATGTGCCACCAGGCTGTGCTTATGTCGCACCATGCCACGCGCACTTTGATGAATGATATGTGGTGCTCAGATAAGGAGCAGACTGGGGAGGGACAGGTTAGGTGAGGATTATTTGCGAGCTCAAAATGATAGGAAATGGTATCATATTACTCAAATGCATTTATATGATACTAACATCAGGGTGAACCAAAAAAGAGACACTCATACTTTCTATTTAAATGTTCACCGGAAATCCTTTTTCCACTGTACAGTATTTTTGTGTCGTTCCATTGTTCACATCTTAGAATTTTATGATTTTATGATTTTATCCTCACTGTTTTTAAAGACGTAACAAAAATTAGGATTCACGTTGTTGAACTTTGCCATTCATTTTTGGGTTTGACTTCACAAATGTGTCATATTAATCTTGTAGTATAGGACTGGGTGGGCATCACTGGCACCTGGCCCTAAATTGGTTCAAGTCCCATCTGGAAGACCGGAAGTACTTTGTTGATATTGGTAGCTGTGTATCAGAGCACATGGCCTGGACCTGTGGTGTGCCCCAGGGGTCGACCCAATCCTCTACATGCTGCCGTTAGGTCAGTTGATACGCATTGAAAATGTGTCCGTCATAATTTTGCAGACGACACTCAGATCTATGTTTCACTGACGGCAGGTGAATATGGACCAGTGGATTCACTCTGTCACTGCATCCAACAGATCAGTGTGTGGATGCTGCTGAACTCAGACAAGACTGAAATCATCGTCTTTGGCCCACAGAAACAAAGAGAAAGTGTTAACAGTCACCTCCAGAGTCTCGCTCTAAAACCTACAAATCAAGTTAGAAATATCTGGGAATAATGGACTCAGACTTGAACTTAAATAGCCATGTCAAATCAATAACATCAGCAGCCTTTTACCATCTAAAAAACATAGCCAAAATCTAAAGTATAGTGTCTAAACCAGACTTGGACACAGTTATCCATGCGTTTGTCTCGAGTAGATTAGATGGCCTGTAACGGGCTGCTCACTGGCCTCTCCAAACGAGCTGTAAAACAGCTGCAGTACATCCAGAACGCTGCTGCTCGGGTCCTGACTAGAACCAAAAAATAGACTTCAAAGCAGCTCTGCTTGGAAATAAGGCCTTCAGCAACTTTGCTCCCTGCCTGTGGAACAAAACACAAAGAAATTAAATTATTGTATGCCTTTTATTGAGTTAAAGACTACCCATAATCCCAGGGCTCTTGCTTTTCATGGTTTTATCCTATATTGTATGTGTAAGTGTGTTTGTATGTATTCATGAATTTTATTGATTCCTTTTTATCAAATGAATCTGTCTAAGTCAAGGGCGTCCAAACTTTTTCACCAAGGGCTGCATTTTGAAACTTATAAGGAGCAGAGGGCCACAGACAACCCGACAATGAAGTGAATCATTCAAAATCTTGCATTTGACATAGTTTTGATGAACCTCCACACCTTTAATAAGACTTGGAACATTAATATTAGATTGGTTTAACATCAAAATGCTGGAGTTTTTCCAATTTTAATGTACAAAGTACTACTTTTTGTTGTTTGGACCAATTCAGTAGGAAACCTGTGGGCCTAAAAAAATTGGTCTGAGGGCCGCATTTGGCCCCGGGCCTGGTCTAAGTCATCAACATTCGACATTACACTGGAAAATGCGGGTACAATTTAAACACAAGAAACAATTTCCGTACATTTTAAACAATAATATAACAAAATATAAGTGTTCTGAAGTATTATTATTTGTTAAATCCTTACTATTGTGTAATTTATGGATTTAAGATCTTGTTTACAATATGGTTGCTAGGTAATGGTTGTGGAATTACCACTCCCTATGTCACATCTGCTGCTCGCATCAATACCTTATAGACCTCGCTCGCATTCTGTCCCCCATGTCAGGACAGGACACTTCAATTTGCTGCCATAGGAACCAATGCATTTTTAGCTCCACCAAAAGTCATGTTTCCCAAATTTTTCCTCGTACTGTAGATTTTGTATGAACAGGCACTATTCAACTTTGTGAAATTTTTTTAAGCTAAACGTTTCACCATATTAACTAGAGCAGGTGCCCTAAAGTGGCCACCTGTGTACATAGAAATGCCTATTTTTATTTTTATTTGATAGAAATTTTTAAATTGTTTCTTAATGCATGCCCTTTTTGATTGAATATATGTTATTTTATTATTCCTCAGTGTTTTATGTTGCACCTTAATGCCGAGACAAGTTCCTATGTTTGTGAATTTTGTTCATTGACAATGGCAATAAACTCTTTCTGATTCTGATTCTGATTCTAAAGTTTGCAACTAGCACTTTGTCTTCCTGTCTAAACAGATTTGTTATTTTACATATATTATTACTACTGGGAATGTTTATTTCTTTATTGAGTTTTCGCTGTTACATTTAGATTTATTGGCTGCTAACGTGGCCAAACTAACACATTTTGAACAGTAAAGTGAGTGTACTGAACCTTACTTGGGAAAAAGATTATAATTTTTTCCAGTCTTTATTGTTTACAGTGTTAAATAACCAAAGAGAAAAGTAAATTCTCTGGCTTTGCGTCTCTCTGGCGCAGCGGCCATCTTGGGACGACAAACCGTTGCTTTTGCACATGTGTCTTCTGATGTTTCTATGTGCTCATGTCCAACCGGGATTCACAAGTACGAACTTCACCACAATTGTCAAACTGGGGAAAAATACTCAACTTTATTAGTCAAATCTAATAAATCCTTGTAAATCTTATCATCGTTATAAATATAATCACGTTCACTGCATTGTAGTAAAATGTGTGGTACATCCATGGGTTATAGTGTTAAGCGCCTTGTTTGTTAATTTGACAGAAATGTGTGCTGTTTCACATCCCTTTAACCCTAACCCTAACCCTAACCCTAACCCTAACCCTATTTATTCTTAAGCACACTTGATTCATTAGACATCAGTACCTGAAAGCAACAGAATTCAATATGGTTTGTTATTTTAAAATGAAATAAACTGGCTAAAACCATGGCTATCAATCTGACATTATCTAACCTTTGTGGAATATGGCTTTATTTTCACTATAATATACATACGTATATCCATTCAGAAAAAAACCCCAAATAAAACTGCCCAGGGAAATCCAACGAGTTAAAGTGCTGAATCTTTGACGCGTGCAATTCCAAAGACGTACCAGTTCAGAGTATAAATTAGATAAATAAAACATGTTTTAAATAGTAAACAATGTGGTTAGCTGCCAGTGTAAAGCAGGGGGTTAGGAGAATTTCTTTAACCTGACATGAGGCATTCAGAGTCATGCTTCTTGAGCAATTGTGTCTAATATGCACTCAAAAACAACACATGCAGTTGGTCAAGCTCCAAGACAAAGCGCAAGGCCATAACATGTTATTGGAGTCGTGAAAACAAAACTGTTTTCTCACAGGCTTTCTCATCGGAGGCCTTTTGACCCGAGTGCCACAGATCCCAATTAGCAAAGACATCAAGTCGACTATTATTTATTTCTGCACCATTTAATTTCCCTCCTACTCGGCGCTTTGATGCTGCAGCTGCATTTCAGAAGGGAATTCTCCAATCATCTTTCGAAAAAGCCACTTGCTGCATAATATATTAGGCTGTACATGTTCAGCCATGTTGTGCCTTAGTTGGAATGAGGATTTCTTTGACACAGAGTTAAGATGGAGTGGGAGGGTTCAACTTATCGAGATCCCCTGCAAATGCTCAAGTCAATGGGTGTTTCGTTATAAAGTGTGTGTTGATGTTGGTATATAGAGCCCATCGGTGAGTCTAATAGTGATTTCTGGTTTCATACAGGCACAAATGTCTAGAAAATTCTTCAAAGCGAACACTATTTTATTTATTTACCATTCCAGGAAGCATGTTAAAGGAGCTCAATCAGGCAGATTCATTCCAGTTTATATGTATTCAAGCACTCAGTTACAGAGAGATGTGGTGTTCCATTCAGTAAGCAATTGCGAGATTACAATGAGCAATATATTGAGCAAACAAAACAACCTTTGTGCAACTACGTGGGGAGAACAGCAGTGCTCCACAGTCTGCCGTACACCTACATCCAACACAATATGCATTATTTTCTATTGTTACTGGCTTTTAAACATGCTCTTGAATACCTTTGCTGGCACATTTTTTTTTAGACTACTTTAGATTAAAGTCAGATATGTATTGAAAAGCCTGCATTACTTTCTGTAGGTCGGACATTCCCTCATCTGCTCAGTGTTAGCATTAGCACTCCTACTACTGGGGGTAGAGGGAATCACCCTGGGGAAATAAAGAAAAGCTAGCTTGCCCTGACATGTTAATACAAGCAAGCAGTTGAAATGACTGCATTTTGATGACGGAAATGGGAAAATCTGCTTGAAAGCGGTTGTTTTCTGAGGCTCAGAGGGAGAGGACCTCATAAACAGCATTAATTAAACAAGATTACATGTATTAGCTCAATGTTAGCTCAATTATGCCTTTATAATATGCATCCTCTCATGCCATGTTGGTGATAATGAGGTCTTTATCTGACTTTTTTTAGTCAAGGAGAAAAATTGTTTGAGAGTGAATCAATGGAGGCCATCTTTGTTGACTCCTCTGTAGATAGATATGGGTGGTTAAGGGAAAATATGCCAGTTACTGTACAGTATTTCTAAGCCTTCTGAGATACAGACATAAACAAACAACGTCTTTGTTATTACGACTAGGCTAACAGATGGCAGGTCATTTTTAATACTGAGTCCAGATGAATACCTTTGAAACTTTGGTTACTTTTAATGATTTATCCTCATCAAACATGGAGTAGTTACAGTAGTAATCACGTTGGGAGGTTATGTATCTTTCTAAATAGTACAACATACTCAAGTTGCATGCTGTTATGTAACAAACTGAAGGCAGGAAATGCTCCAACTGAAAGCTTTACCTGACTATTTCTCATCATTCTACCATCCATATGAATAAAATACATATCTCCATAGCCATTTCCCACCCATACTATCTCCATAGAGCAACACACACTTATCTAACCATTCCCTACTGACAAATATTATCTTATAAATCATTAAATAACAATGCAAGGGTGTTTAAAGTGTATTCTCTAAAAAGTCACATCCATAATACAGTAAGCCTTGTTGTGTTATGTTATGTGTTATGTTATTCATAGTATGAGTAAAGGGCATATTGACAGTCTTTCCTTTGGGTTGGAACTTTGAGCAAATAAGACAGCATGTAATTTGAAATGAGTGATTAATCCCACCGACGCGGCCCCACCACACTGCTTCTGCTGCTGTGGCTGATCAAAATATCACGATGGCTTTGAAAAAGGAGAAGTAAGTGAAGGGGAAATGGTCTTTAGAATCCAGGCATCCTCAATCGATCATTAGTTACTGCGTTGTCAGAGGTATTAATCATGGAGCCGGTGTGTTGAGTGTGTGTGCCGCCCTGGGCTCCAACGAGTCACCACCACTGGGACTCTCTGGATACACTCTCCTATGCTCCATCTGCATCCAGGGCTGTTTTTAAGGACAGATCAATGGTTACTCATTCTTCTATTTCAGGAGCACTTTAGGAAGACTGTTGTGAAAGCAAAAAAAGTGCTCTTTTGCTGGGGTCTTTGCTAACTTTTAAATGTAGTGGATTGATTGAGATGATGATGGTACGAACTGGAATAAATATACACCCCAAAAATTTAAAAAAAGTCCAATTTGTAATGCATTTTAATAATTTTCATTTATAGAGAGGGGAATTGCACTTGAGAGTCTACTGAAAGTTGTCACTCTGCCAAAACTCAAGGTAAGACTTAATTCTAGCTATTTTAACTTATGGACGCCACCCACGGGGGCTGTATCGCTCCTTCTCCATTTAATTCTGAAGGAACATGTGGGACACTGAGCTAAATGACAAGCGAACGTAGTGCTAATGAAAAGTTTGTTCAACTTCTGATCTCGTGATCCGTCATTGTTACAGCCTTTAACCTCTGAAAGACATTTTAGGTCTCAAAAGAATTTTAAAACTTCATAATTCCCTCAACTATAACAACACGCTGCTGCTGTGCTTTATTGCTGCTCGTGTGTTGGATTTTTAACCTGGTGCGACGAGCTTCGCAGTTTGATGTCGTTTGCCACCTCCATCTGTGAAGCTCATCAATCTTCTGTTATGGGATGTTCCTTTGTGGTTGTTCCATGCAAGATACTAATTGGTTGCAAATTTCTTTTTCTTTTTTCCATTGCATATTCTTTTTGAAGACTTCACCGCTGATCATTCAGAAGCTTCAGTGACGTATATGCACCTGCACAATGTCAGGAAACAGAACTGTACACACCGTCTGAATTGTACTCTACTGTACTGTATAACCTACACCATATTCTTGGGTCAAATTGGCTCAAAGCAAAATAACAGACCACTTAATGGTATGTGAAGTCAACCATGAACCTATAGCAAGTTGAGACCATTTACTGCATACTTATTAAGGACTATTTATCAATACAGTGTTGTGCTGTGTAATCATGCAACAGTCCAACTGTGTCGGTATAGATATATAACAGCCTTTGTTAAATTGAACATATTTTGCAACTGGCGTAGGAGCAATTTTTTACCTGATATTTCTACTTTCTCATTTTTCTGTCATTCATTTCTGTCATTCTGTTTCAGTCAATGCCACATAACTGCCTCACGTCGACAAGTGTAACTGCTCCAAGCTTCTCTTCACTTTAAACATTATAACTCCACAAAACACTATACTTTACTCCATGACAACACAAGATACACTCCACTCTGCAGTGTTTGAAGTACATATGACAAGTCAGACAACACATTTCACTAAAATTTAATTAACATAACTACATTTAATATTTTACTCAAAATCCTTTCCATCCAGTTTGTTACTAATTTTACTTCCTGGTTGGATATGGGTAACATATGTGACATAGAGGTAATTCCAACCATACTGAATGCAAGGGCCAATGGAAAGAAAGGGGGGAAAAGAGAAAAATAATAGGACAACACCTTTATTTTGTTGAATACATCTCGAAATAGTCTTTAAACTGGCCTTGCATGTTGTACATCATTGTGTGTATTGATGACAAAGATACAGGGTGTTCTTCGAAGAACCTTGTGCTACTTCTTGTCATTTTCAATGTTTTTCATAATTTCTACTTGAAACAGCTTCTTGACTTACTTCAGATTTGATTATCAATATTTACGGCAAACACTATCCAAACAAGTAGTAAAACGCAAATTACTTGAAAACTTCACTTATCAGGAAATTAATAAGATAAGAGGTGAAATGAATGATCTGACCTCACAAGAAATAGCAAAAAGAAAAGCTTTTTACTAAACAAAGATATTATGAGTGTGGATCCAAATGTTCTAAATTATTAGCCTGGAAACTTAGAAAAGAACAATTTTTAAAATACGAGACAGGGAGACTAATACAATTTTAACCAAACAAGACCAAATTCAATCTTGATTTAAATCTTTCTTTTCTCTAAAATTTCCAGCGATAAAGAAGATTAAATGAATTGTTTAGGATCCTCTAGGATGAGGACTTCGACCTGGAGGCCCTGCTTTGCCCCATACCAACAGATTCAAGAGCTCTAGGCCAAGGAGACCCAGCTGGTGTCTCTCACCTTCCAGGCACCCTCACATTTAGAGGAAAGTACCCTGATCCAGTCACTTGCGTCCCAAGAGGAGAGCGCTCTGGTCAGGGACCTCCGCGAGCAGCTGGAGCGAGTGACGGCCCAACTCACTTCGCATTGTCCTTACGTGGTGAAATGGAGTGGAGGAGGCGGGATCAACACATTTTAGCTTCAGGTGTGAGCTGGGGTGTGCACAGAGGGTTTTATAAATCTGAATATTTTCTATGGACATGAAGTTTGAGGTTTTGTCCCCACATACTCTTTTAGACCGAGGTCCACATACTGCTTTATAAATGAGAGCCCTGGACATTGTAATCGCTGAACTGAAAAGCACAGACAGGTCAGTGCCTGAGCTTGTTTTCCAGAAGAGCGAGAAACAAAGGGCACTACAAACCACCCACCTGAAAAGATTTTGCATGGTGGAGGAGCGGAGGAGGCCTAGGCACCAACAGTGCTAAAACACCTCCAACCACTATACTTTATCCTCGCGATTGTAAAAAAAAAAAAAAAAAAAAGATATATAATCAAAATAGTATTAAATATATTTTAAAATATATTTAATTGTTTTACTTGTCAAAACATAATTTCACATGCCAGCTAATTTTAACACACCAACATTTTTCATTATCTTTTTGACAATCAGAAACAATAAGGGATGTTACAATTGCTGAGATGGAACATGAAATAGCTTGTTAGACGGACAATGTTCTATTATTTCTGACTAAACCAGAAGCCTCCTAATGTGATCATTATTTTGGATGCTGAGAAAGCTTTTGATTCTGTAAGATGGCCATATTTATTTAAAGTGCAAAACAAATTTCAAATAGACGACTAAATTATATAAAAAAAAATTGCCCAATATCAAGAATTAAAATCAATCAATCACACCACCAAACAAGTACATTTTTGCCGCTACAGTTCTCTGAGATATAGAAATGAATAAAATACTGTGGAATATTCCAGGCAAAAACCAAAAAATCATGAGAAATGTGACACAGTGCAATGTTAACACTAAGTTTAGAACAGCATGTACACTTTTAGTTTTTACCAAAGCTTCACACATTCCCCTTTATTCGACTGTTTTCCACAGACAGCATGTCTATACCGGGCTGTGGTTGACTTGGTAAAATATGCTCTTGTATTATTTTGTTGCTCACGGTGCAGCTTCAAAGCAAGTGAGCTCCGTTGGGACTACTGCCCATTCATGGCCCCCTCTTTCCACCAGGATTTCCCCAGAGATGAAGAGATTGAGACACAAGTATTTTTCCTACCCGTCAGAAGCGTGTCTCGCTAATGTCTAGGCTACTGGCACAATCATTAGGGCAGAAGAAAAGGTTGCAGTGACAATGCGAGTGAGTTACAATGCAGCTTTTCTGTTAAGAATTGCGATGGTGGCTCAAAGAAAGTGTAAGAAAGTAACAAGTTATAGCAAGGGCATATAAGTAACTATCAATATACAAAACAAAAAAAGTTGACTCTTTATCTTGATTTGAATAGATTTGAACTAGATTTCTGTAGCCTATGTATTACTAGTCTCTTGTCGGTAAAATAAGCTCTTTTATTTTTATTTTAAAGTATCTGTACCCAGTTTTTATCCATGCACTTGAGTAGGATTTGTTTGCCCTTGTAAAGATATATTGTAGAAGCAGCTCTGGTGGCCAATTTAACCTTGTTGAAATATGCAGATGATATGGCTCTTGTGGCTAACATCAAGGATGACAACTCCCTGTCCACTTCCAATCTGCAGGTCAAGTCGCTCATGATGTGGATAAGGGACAGCGCCTTGGAGCTTAATGTCTCCAAAACCAAGAAGCTGTGCTGCAGAGGCAGACACAAATCTGCCTCTCAGCTGCGGTTGTAACCTCTAAGCCTGAATAGACAGAACAGGTGGAGACATTCAAGTACCTGGGGGTCTTGTTGGATGGCCACATTTAGCCAGCAAATATATGCAGTTTAGGAAGACTAAAATCATCCCTGCTGAACCCTCCCACCCTCTGAACCATGCTTTTGAGCTTCAGTCATCAGGACGATGGGGCAAAGTTCCGAGGGTTCGGAAAAACCTCTGTAAAAATGAATGTGTTCCCACTGCTATTGCGCTTTTAAATACGGTAAGACCTAGTCACATGTAGCTTATTTATTTCTTTATTAACCATTTTAAATGTGTTTAGGTGAATGTATGTCTGAAACACATCAAAGACAATTTTCTGTCAGAGCTTTTTGAATCTTTCATAATGAGACAACTGTGAGTTATTTGCATTTAATTTTAAAGAATTTGTATATAGTATTACATATGCTGTTAGCACTCTGCTCTGGCCTCTGAAAGTTATAAACGCTTAGATTAATGGGGTGGGGAATATGTTGGATGCTTAGTACGGAGCCCCTAAAGTCAGCTATTTTTATAATTATTATTTTTTTTGGTTACACAATATAACTTTTTTATTAACTATTTTATGTATTATTTTTAGGGGACTTTGGGGGCTCTGTCGTGGTGAGGAATATTTTTAAAATGATCTAGTTCGTTCAACTTCTATTGCAATAGATTTAAGTTAATACAAAAATCAACATTTTCTAGTAACTCTTAAATAATGAACGATGAAAGATTTCATTTCTCAAAGTGTTTCATAAGTTCCAGTCGTGGTATGCGGGCTCCTTCTAGTTGTACACAATTCCTCTGAAGTTCTGTTGCTTGTACCTACAGTAAAACTTATTCCCTGCACATAATTTTACTGCTTGTCCAAAAAACAAAAGTCGCCACTTGGGTTCAACTGAGCAAATAAACTAGGTCGTCTCCTCCTACTGGATAACTGCTGCAGGTGATGATCTTTCAGCTGAAGCACGGTATTTGAACCCAGTGAGTGGCTTCTCATTTCTGAAACAACCATGTGGAAGGAGAAGCTGAAACGAATCCACCACAGATCTGAACCCCAGCGAGAGTCTTTGGGACGAGCTGGAGAAGGCTTTGTGCAGTGGTCACTCTCTCACATCATCAATACATGATCAACTGGGGGAAAATAATGCAACACCGGATGGAAATAAATCTTTTAATATTGCAGAAGCTTGCTGAAACCACGCCCCAGAGAATGTGTGCTGTAATCAAAGCTAAAGGCTGTGACGATGTATTATTTGTTTTGATAGACAGACAGTGTTTTTATTCATATTAACTCTTTTTTGTGCAGCCTGGGAAAACATATTTTACCAATAGACTTTATTTATTATTTTTTCCTACTCTCTTGACTCCATCTTGGCTCCTCAATCACTCTCCTTTCACTGCCACACCTTAACCATTATTATGTTGTCAATAATACAAAGTGAAATGGCATATCCACTAAAGTGCTTGACCCAATAAGCGTACGGCTGGACATGAAAGCCGGGGAAATGCTCATTGTTCTTCATTGTCAAGTGCTGGCCTCTTCATTGACAGTGTAATACGAGCAGTCTAATTGAGTAGCACAGCCCTGCGCCTTTTCCATTCTGCCACTTCAGAAAGCGAACACGGCTTTCCATTTGAAGTTTTTTTTACCACTGCTGATTGTTTAAATGTCAAAATATGCAAATGATTCTGACCTAGTTTTTAAAAAGCACAAAAATCAAACTGGCAAAGATTGAATTTAATCAATGGATGCTGAACATTCATATGCGGGTGAATAAATTGAGGTGATTTACATTTTACGATTTAGTTCTTTTTATCATGGTCTCGCTTCGGGTATATCCATTTTAAGAGCTTTTATTAGTTGTATTTTTGGTATTTATTTTGCACCGTTAAATTGTAATCTGAAGTGTAGCGGAGTACAGTAGAGCGGTAACATTTTTGCTCGTAAAAGTTTGAATTCAATCATTCTCTGACCCTCACTCAACAATGCATTAAACGCAGTAAGCTATGAATTACTGAAATAGCTCAATTCACAACTTCCCTCGTAGTTGTAGAAGGCCAGTGTAAAGAATATAACCCAGACCCAGAGTCATTCTTATGTAGAACCATTTCAAGGTGAGATGCTTAACTTTTCTGGTGGCGCATTCCGTGGTGAAATATTATTGCTTTGCTGAGAATGTTTCACAGTATAGCAGTAAACATGCCTATTGAGATAAGCAGGTGGTGCCATCAGGCAGGGTACAGCATCCCCTTAGTATTATTAGGTTATATATATATATATTACATATTATATTCATGTTCCTGGGTTACTTCTGTACACTATATCCGTATTCTATGAGCAAAAACAGTTTAAATTTCAAAGATTTGATTGGCGTTCTATCTGCTTGAACCAATCAGAACATAGAATACAATTGAGCTGCCCAATCACATTTAACTGCTTTGGCACGTTTTGGAATTATATGCTGATTTATTTATGTTTATATATAAAGAGCAGACTTTCAGACTGATCTTTATGTTTGCTAATGTATTTTTAGATATAACGTTTAATTCAATTCAAATTTACTTTGAATACACAGTTAGCTGTTGGAGGACTATTAAACCTTTAGACTTTCCTTAGGGTGAGCTTTATTCCCACATATCAAACACATTTATCCCCTCTTTTATATTTGCTATACAAGTGGTCAAAACTTTGACTCGAACTACCTCAGAACTACACACACCACCCAGCAAACAAAAAACAACTACATTTAAAGATTAGATACGTTTGATGCCATACTGTGGAACATTCCAGCCAAAGCAGTACCATCTCCATGGAGACAGGCAGGCTGATACCCACCACCAGAAAAGTTATGCAGTGCACTTTTGACCAATACATTTAAACTTATCTCCAAAAAAGTGTATTCTTTTTTGTTATCAATTACAATGGTGTTGAGGGGATTTTATCAAGGAGAGTTTAATAATATTTTGATATCACTAAAATACATCTGGCTTTTGAAAACGTTGTTATGAGTAAAGGAGTAAACTGCAAGCCTCCGATTACCTTTTAAAATGGCACTGATCTGTTTTTACAAATGATCTCTTCACTTACAGTACTTTTAAACCGTTTAAAACATGATATTAACCATACACTGTGAATGAGTATATTATCACTCCAATCTCATTATGCTTCACAACATGTGCAGTATTTGAAATTTAGGATGAGATGATCATTTGAGATAAAGTTATAAATAGACTGAGCCTGCGTGCAGACTACAGAGGCAAAACTGCGTATGACAACTGAGGGGAGTGCGTTTGTAAGTGCATGTGTTTATTTTTGCTCTTATTCATTATATTTATTGCTTTTTTTGTAGATAATATTGCACTTAGTGAAATCTGATCTGTTAAAAGACTTCCTATGGGTCTGGTGTTGCATCAGAAAGCTAATTAATCTATTATTAAAAATAAATACATAAACAAATAAACAACTGTTGAGCAATATTTGTGTTAGTGTGCTGTGGGAAAATTGGAAATCCTGGCATTTTCAAAGAAAGTTTTTTTTGTTTGGAAATATTTCAAAAATGAATACTGAAATTCATGGTGGATCTTAGAACTCGCAATATAGCAGAATATTTAAACGAGTGTGTTAGAATAAATGTGATAAGTTGAACGGTTTATACAATTTATTACCAAAAAAACATAATTGCAGCGTACATCATTTGCACAAAAATAATATAATACACTTAGATATTCATAGTAAACACTATAAAGGGCTGATTTCCCTAAAGGCCCTCTCCCTTATCATCCTCATGTGCTATGCTCCTGCCAAGCACACATCACCAACACTAGAGGGCTCCCTCCCTGGACAACGCGTCTGGCTGTCATTCACGCCGCAGCTTCATGCACAGAGAGCACCAGGCACAGCAGAAAACACATTTATGCATCCCATATTTTTGTCTGTTTGAAAAGAACTCCTCTTGCTATAATGCTAATCTCATCATTAATTTAAACACTGAACGATGCAATAATGATTCATTTTTCCTTGCATTTATTATTTGGTCATTTGGACACTTTACAAAAACATAAAGAAATCAAAACTTACAACTAAATTAGTGCCTGATCAGGTGACGCACAAGCCAAAGCTTATTGGCATTCTTTATTCAAAAAAACAAAAAAAACAGCACAATATATGGACATTTATTTGCAAAAAAACATACACAATGTACACTGTTTGATCAACTAAATACACCAATTGACTCAAAAACACCCTTACTTATATGTTTTAAATTTGTTTAATTTTATTTTATTTCACTGCTTTTCAAACATGAAATTATTTTTTACTCTGAGATTAATTAGTACTTTGATGTTAATACCAATGCTTCTACATTACTTCTCCTTGATTTTACACAACATTACATGTTGAAAATAAATGTACTTACTTACTGTCCATTTGATATTTTGATCAAATAGCTTCTTATGACCATATGGACGTTACATTTGTGTTGGTGGATCTTTCTTAATGTATCACCTCCTTTGCAACACACATTGATATCATATAATGTTACAATCAGACCATTATAATGTAACGCAATATGCTGCTAAACGCGGAGGAATAGTTCTTATACCTGCTCTAGGATCCAACCTTGTTTAGACTCTTGACTACAGCTTTAGTGGCCATCTGTTCCTCCCTTAACCCGTCTCAAATAACGTGCGTGCGTAAAGTAAACGAGCCAGCGTCATGTCCATTTACTTCATTTAACTAATACACCACAACACAAGTGATGGCCAAACGCGCGCGCAACGAGGACGCACGCCGTAATCACCATCTTCATCCCCTGTTTTACGCAGCGCACCAAAGTATCCCCCGTTTCTTATCCGTCTCCCAACTACCGTCTGCAACCCGAGACGTGCCACCTTTGCGCGTCCACGGCAGCCAGGCACGCGTTCATTTGCGCGCCTGTTGACCCGGCTCCTCATCAATCCAATGAGCGCAGTGGAGGGGAGGCTCTCTGTTCGCCGCCGCGCGTCTCTCTTCCATCCCCTGCTCACTTTTCCAGTCGGCCAGCGAGCGAGCCTGTCGGAGCTCCTGTAACACTCACACAACAACAACAAAAAAAAGAAAAGAAAAAAGAACTGCCTTCCACGCCGACAACAAACGGCTGTACGCTTCCTTCGCGTTGGAAAAGGATTTCTACTGTCTCCACTCCACATTTCCCCCCAGCGCTTCGAACGATACGCACCGGAGTTTTTTGGCTTTACACGTTTCACAAGAGGAATAATGCAGCAGCGCGGAAGCAAGGACGCGGGTCTTGTTGCAGTGATGTTAAAGCCCCCTTTTTAATTTAAATACTATTTTCTAACAGGTACCATCAAAAGCCGGGCTGCTTGCTCGTGTCAAGGTTTTTTTTGTTGTTTTTTTTTTTAAAAGACGATTTTACGTGGTTTTCTCCCCACACGCTTGTGCACTGCAAGGTGTGCAACTTGGGCTCTACCGTTCCCCACGACTCATTTAAGGACAAGTCAACACTAAAATCACACATTTAATGTTGGCACTCGCTTCTTTTTCCAACTTAAACTGCCACCTGTCTTGATGAATGAAGACATTATGTGCTCTAGACAAGAAACTTCAGAGCGCAAGAGGACATTGGATGGGAACGGAGCACCTTATCCTTCCGCGGCAAAATAATGCTCGCGTATACAAGGCTGCTTAAAGACATCCACTAAACTGATTTATTAGCAGTTGGGCAAGCGGCGGTCTCTCTGGCTCTTGCTCTGCGGACAAGCACGTCCAGTACCTCGGGCAGCTCCTCCAACGCCCGACGCTTTCTCTCTCACGTTCCGGCTGCGTCTGGAGCTGTCCCCTTTCCCCGTGGTGCTGAAATTGTCAGCCCAGTCACGCGTCATTGTAGACTCGATTATTTTTTATCAAAGGCACAAAAAGACTTAATAGGAAGTTGTTGTTATGCACGTTTTGGGTAATTTTGGGCAGCAGGTTTAACCTTTTAATAGTCTCTTACCAACAAAATTATTGCATTTTGCAATGTTAAGTATTAAGTATGCATTAAGTATGAGAAAAGAGACTTAACTTTAGAATTGATGGTAGAAAAAGTTTACCAGACAATGTTTTACAAATCAAGACGTTTCAACTTCAATCTGGACAAATCTGGATGAATGAGGGATTCACAGACTTTAAAATTCATGATTTTCACATGGTTTTTGGTTACAAATAACTGCAAAAATCGAAGAAAAGACAACATTCAAATCTTAATTTCAGTTTTTCAAGTTTTCTTAAAAAATAACATATAATTCTACCCACCAACTATTCAAATCACGAATAAGAGCTGATACCAAAATCCAGACATCTCAACTCCGCGTTTCAACTATCTCATGTTTACAGTAAAGCCCCAGGCTCCTTGTAACTTTTCCCCCGAAACACTTCCCTGTCCATCCTTATCACAAAACAGCAGTTCCGCCACGATACTACATTGCGTTGGAAGCGATTAAACATGCCTTCAAACGCCAGCACAATTTATCAGCTGTCATAATCATCGTAATCATCATCGTCGTTGGATTACGGTGGTATCTGTCGGCTCCAGCGCTGTTGACATTGTGGGACTCACCTGCAGCAAACCGCTCTATCTGCAACCTGCCACTGTTCTGCATGTCTAAGGATTTTTAATGGAAAACACAAGCCCTGGAGGACAATTTACCCCGGCTTGTATTGACATAACATTAATCATAAGAAATGTGTAATTTTTCATATAAATCTTTCCTAGATAATCCCTATGAACAAGAGATTAAAGCCAGGCCATCTGATAGAGAATTGGATACAGCCGAGCAAGCCATTTGTTTGCAGTAATATCGAAACAAGATAGGGTCACTGGTGTTACGGAAACATCGTTTGTATTAATCAAGTGGCATTTTGACATCTCGTTCTAAAATAAGAAAAATGTGTTGTTTTGCTTATTGCTTTATAATGCCATTCGTCACATGGCGAGGCATAACATGTTACTGCGAAATTGGACAAAATATCAATTGTTGTCAATACTGATTGGCTTGTACAAAAGTTATCCAGGCACGAATTGCACATATTTCTTCTTAGCTTTTTGAAAAGTGACTTATGTTTATAATTGAATTCTGCCAGGGATTACAGAGACAGATTTATGTTTTTTTAACTAAAAGTTTTAGAAATTAATCTTCATTCTTAATGCGTCTTATCAAATAAGATTTTGCATTGCATTGCATTTTTTTAACCTTGTTCTTGGCTGCCCAGAGTGATTTGCTGTATTGTTTATTTGGCACTGCTTCCCCATCTGTCTTTTGACATTTCTTTCTTGGTAAAAAAAAAAAAAAAGAATAAAATCCCACTAACAAAGTTGTGACTGTTCCCATTTCAGATCTTCCAATTCAGAATACTACCAAATGGACGCCGCTGAGCTGGAGCACCTCACCCTCTCTTTACCAAATGCTACGGACGCACGTCGAGCCATGCGAGTGACCTTTATCACGCCATGAATGCGCCGAGTTTCAAAGAGGACACAAGTAACCTTTTCTTTTTATCTAAGAAGGAGCTGTTGATCTGAAGAGACGCAACGAGGGTGGGAGGAGATAGCAGACAGCAGGAGGGAACGGGGGTCAAACCAGAGAGAGATCAACAAATAAACAAACAGACCAAACAAATGGCCGCCAGGATGCCAAAGCGGTCCGAGGAGATGTTTAAGGATCTTTTGGTAACGCTGCTGCTGCTGCTGTTTTGGATTACTTGTGCGTCAAGCAGTCCAATCGCCAGCCACTCCAGAGGCATGCAGACTGGTGGTTCAGCAGCGGGGCCCGTGGTGGCGAGCGGTCCTGGAAGCGAAGGACAAAGATTACTGAGCCGCGCCAAGAGAGGATGGGTTTGGAATCAAATGTTTGTGCTGGAGGAATTCTCTGGACCCGATCCAATCCTGGTTGGCAGGGTGAGTGCACTGTGATTGTCAGTGTTATGTTAAGCTCGCTTATCATGTGGAAACATTTATTTGGAGCTATTTGAATGCTCCCTCAAGTTTGTATATATTTATTTATTTCATAGTCTTGCTGCTTGCTTGGTTGTTGGATAGCAGGAGGGTTTGGGGATGTGAAGGATATGGAGAGGTAGGGGGCAATAGAGAGGCATACAGCTCCAGAGTGGTAACAAGGCAAACGCATTTTTTCCTAATTGATAAATAGTGATAGACATATTCACAGCTATTACTGTTATTTAAACATGTACAATTTATATTTTTATTGTACATTGTGTCAAAATATATGTTTTATTGTTATGTTTTCATTTTTGTTCATTATAGCGCTGAAGATAATTCTACTTTGAATTAGGTTTGTGCCAATACAAAATTTCAAATTCTATTTTGATACAAAGGAATAGGCAATTTTGATATCACAGTGACAATAAAAGTAATTTATTCATGTTATGTCTTACACAAGATTACTATAAAACTGTTCAGGAAAGGCAAAACGTTAGTTTTTTTAAATTAATATTAATGAGTATCTGGTTTAAATGCTAGTTTTATTATTGCTTAGTATATGATTTTTTTTTCAACTTTTAATAACACAAACAAAACGGATAACATGACATAGAGGGAAATATACAAACATAGGTAGCACAAGACATCTGAATATGGTCTTAAATGTTCAGTCTGGCGTATTTGTCCCATTTAGTCCAAAGTCTTTTCAAATGGTGTCATATTTTAAGTTTAGTGCAGTATTTGTATATCAATACTTTTGGACAACCGTACTTTGAATATACTTATATAGTTGATTCTACCATGCATCCTTCCATTCCTTTTTCCCACATCGATGAAAGCATGCATAATCATTTAGACCTCTTTGCTGCTAATTTTGTGCAGTTATTTATAATTATTATAAAAACATAACATTTTTGAATGTGCTGTTTCACCCTGTTATTTTATATAAATACTGTGCATTTCTTCCCATTTCTTTATTATTTTTTTCTTTTTTACAATAGACACATAATTGCCACCCTTTGCAATGGCTTTAGTTTGTTCCATTTGGAATGAGCCTCGCTGTGGTCTTCTCCTGCTGCTAGGGGCCACCTGCTCCCCGGCTCTGTTCACACGTCTCAGGGACTTTTCAATGGAAGAAAAGGCAAGTGGCCAGTGCGACGAGCAGCCTGTTTACTGCTCCGTGCGGCTGCTAACCTGGGGAGAGTCAACCTGGCAACCTGGCTCCTCCCACGCCTTGCACTGCACCTTACAGTTTGCCATGCTGCTGTACAGTATAAATGATCAAATGACTAGTTAAACTTGTACTAAAAAGTGTATTTTTTGGTGGAATACTGGATTTCTGTTCATGTTCTTTATCGTTTTCACTCAAACTAGCATTGTAAAAAAATTGAATCTTATCTTATCTATTTATTGATGATGCCACAAATTTTCAAACATTTTTGGGCATACATATATTTTAAAGTCAGATGTCTTTTTTTTTTTTTTTTTGTCCGTGGTATCAAATCATTCACATGCATATCTTTTTTTTACAACATATTTTGCTATTTTGAATTTTAAAGTCCTACTTACTGTGAAAACGTAGCTAGCATTTATAGCATATTCCTTCATTTTCTTTATCACTACAACTACCAGTGTAAAATATGTTAGGAATCACGTTTCCTTTTGGTTTATCCATTTTGGTGCTGCCCCAAGCGTAACATCTGTGTTCTAGTGATCAGAAATGTCCATATATTATTTTTGGCATAAATGTTTTTGTAAAAGTGAGATGTTCTTGGTTGTTGCGTCAAATCAGTCCTGAATCTAGAACTTGTTTTTATTGAATTATGCTTTCATGGCGTACTTTCTGTGAAAACATAGCCAGCATTGAATCATGTTTATTCAAAAACCTAGAAATCCAATCCATTTAACATTTTTTCATTGGTGGGTTAGTAAATGCAGTGTCGAAATAGAATAGACGGTCTTTCCTTATTTCTTTTCTCCCTGTTGATTCTTCAATGCCAAACTTTGTCATATGCCAGCATCAATTAAACATTTTTCACCATGCAGGATTAGCACCTGTGTTTTCTAAATACCAAGGCAACACAAAAATGCTGTTAAGTGATGCATTAATTTTTCAAGCGAGTCAATTAGTCAGCCTCTGCTGGATCCGACAGTGACTGCTCATCAAAAGGATCAAGTAAAACGGAGCCTTTACGCTGCCCAGGCTTAAGCTCTATGCAAAAATGATGGCGCTGTAGAGAAATGGAATTTTAAATTGCTCATGTACATTTAATGGTAATACAGTTTGATGCCGTTTCGGTGAAATGAGGGGAACAGATTAAGTTTATTTTTAGGAATTCTTAACAATTATTATGGTACAGTCCAGAGGTATAGTTTTAATAATCAGACGATATGATGTCATTGCAGCAGAAATGTGTTAAAAAATGTCTTAACAAATTCAATGAGGTTTAATCATCAGACAAATGTGAAATATGAAATGAAAAATGTTAAATTAATAAATAATAAATCACCAGGGCTATACTTTAGTAATACGATTTTTGATCAACTGAAGACATGCTTTATCGATCGATTAGTCAAATAAAAAGGGGGTGTGGCAAAAGCTTTCTTTAAGTATCTCTGTATCCGACCCAAACTGCAGACTTGGTTTCATACAAAAACAAAGTAAAAATTCAAGTTATGATTCACTCCCAAATCCTAAGCTAACTCTCTCCTTTCTGCTGTTGTCCCATGAAAATTCTTATAATTTAAATAAAGTAATTAGTCGATATAATAATACAAAACTTGGTGACACCATCGAACAATGAATCGACTACAGCCCTACAAGTCAAGAGCAGAAATATCACTTTATACACTTATTTCAAAGTTTACAACAACTTTATTTTTCATTCTATTTTTAATCAGCTATTTTTGACAATTTTTTAATTATAATTAAATGTTTCTTCACCTGGAATGTTCAACAGTATTAAGACAAGGAAAGCCCACCTTTAAAATTTGTAGATTCTAACGTGAGATTCTAAAGTTTTAGAGCGAACCAAACCCAATATTACATCTGCACCATTGCAAAAAAAAATACAACCAGTGCCTTGGCTGAGGTCTCTCCAAGTCCCTTTAATACCTCATGTACTGTTTATATTCTGCACATAGGTAATATCCAGGGCTGTGGACCTTTAGTCGTTGAGTCGTTTAATCGGTCGATGGTGCCTTGGTCGACCAAACTTTGATTTAGTCCACACATTTTTGGGGGAAATTTTAAAACAGCCGAAAGAAGAAGACATGCAGTGAGTTGAGTTGAGATTTTGGTGTGAATTGTGAGTGTAATCTGCATATTTACTGTGGTTTTCTGAATGTATAGTTATATCTGCGTGATCTCTAATCCCGTGGCCTTGTCAGTGCGTGTCCGGCTGCATGGTCAAATCATCGATCGATACTTACAGTAATAGTTTTGAGATCTTTTGCCAGCACAACACGTTGACTAATCAATGCACAGAGCACATCTTTGGTCACCCAAGAATTTCTTTCCACAGCCCTGGTAAATTCCTGTCGTTTTTAACCTGATGGAATATTGCCCACTGCCAGGATATAAACAACTATGAAGCATCTTCTAAACACTTGGCACTGACTACTCTATCCTCTCCGCGCTGTAAGCTTGAAAGATCTGGTAGCTAGTCAGCGGTGGACGGCATTTCCGTGTCTTGAAGGATGCTTTCCCCCTCTCAAGGCTTCCATAAAGCGCTTGGCAACAAACTCAGCCGCTGTAGCAGGGTTAGTCATAGGTGTAAAGCATCATCATTATAGCTGAAGGACAGATCGGGGAGAGCGGGATGGAGGTGGAGAGGAGGAGGCGGAAGGGGGAAAGAGAGGACGCTATGCCTTTTTGCTAAGCGATGGTGATGGGTTGCGCTCACATCAAGGTTAAGTGCTCATGAGTATGCCTGGCAGAGCTAAGATAAGTCCGGCGGAGATGGCATTGTGTTGGTTTTAAGACGATAAATCTCCTCTATTCTTCACTGCTTTATTATTTTTTTTCTCCTTCCTCCCCAGTAGTTCTCGCGCCTAATTAAAAAATGAAGCTAAGGCGAGTGGGAGGTGCGATTCAAATGGGTCATTACGGAACGCTGTGTATTTTGCAGAATTTTTAGGCGTCCTGGGTGTTTGGGTTTGTGCACGCATGAGCTGACTGTCAAAGCATCTCGGCCAAGACTGGAGTCTGGCCATGTTGGATATTTTGGATCTAATTAAACATGTAATCCCTGTGTTGTCCCCCATCTCCCGACGTCACCCAGTCATGTGGTTAGGAAGTGGGTTGGTGTGCTGTGTTGGCTGCAGTTACGAAATAATGATAATAACAACCAAAAAATCATTAACACAATTTCATAATTTTGTTTTTGGCATCTGTGTTGACTAAAACAAAGGATGTTCCACATAATTTATTACAATAATAATTCTGGTTTGCTTTTTATTGGATTTTAAATAGCTTTCTTCTTATTTGTTTTTATTTTTTTTACTTCAGCCTAAACCCTTTCAGTTTGTAAAAAATCAGTCTAGACTCCTGAAAACTAAAATGGCTATTTATGTGACAACATTCAGAATGTTTACAATCCAATAAACAAGTTAATTATAGTGAACAGTTGCTCGTCCAAGATTTGTAGATAATCGTTAAACTGTGTTGTTTCTTTTATAATCGTAACACTAACATTTAATGTTGTGATATCCCTAATGTACAGTAATAGCATTGTATTATATTATGGCTGGAGCAAAGCAAATTACTTGCATACATTGGCCTTGACTGTTGAGCAATTTGTTTTTAATCAAACGTTGACGAACCAAAATTGCTAAATTAAATATTTGTTTCCCCCTGCAATGTATAACAATTGTGCCATATTACATTAACCACTTTAGCTTTTACAATCCTGTTTATATTTTATGATGGAAGTAAGCCCAAATGTAATTTTAATTTTTAATTTTTTTCTGTACAGCAGTGAAATTTGTCTTCCCTGTAACCAGAAAGTTTCAGGTTCACTTAAGCTATCAACAATGTATTCTACCATCACGTCATGTAAGAATGGCAGCCATGTTTTTGTCAATCATGTTCAAATTCTACAACCGCCAACTCTGAAAGATGAAAGAACAAACACAATATATGAATACACATTTTTTTTTATAATATATGTATTAATATAGTATTTGAAGAAGAAGTACTAATAGTAACAAAAAGAGGACACGTGTTGGATTTTATCCATCTTTTCCTTGACACCACCTTGAGTCACCATGCTACGTTTTCTTCAGTCAGGGGCCGACCTGTGGTACCTGCTAAACCAAAACCGGGAAGACAGCTGTGAAGGCTTATTGCTCGCCTGTAGTTTCAAAGCCAGACATTTTTTTAAAAAGGGATTTTAGGATTACTCAACATGAGCCAGGAATGTTTCAGAAATCACAGACTATTAGCACAGGAAATATAGGCAAATGGAGTGTGACGGAGGATGCCCCGTAGAACTGTGGAGGCAGGTTTGTGTGCCGTTTAGCAGGTTAAGGCTCTCGTGACGATCGGTAGCAGAGGGTAATGTTAGGAAAAGCAGCTCTTGATTTAGTCTCGTGCCAAATTGGAGGAGGGGGAGGAGAAAGGCTTTGGAGTGATTTGGTGGTGGTGTAGGTGAGAGAAGAGAGACCCTAAAGATGTACGTACAAATGCTTTAATGTACTGAAAAACAAAGGCTGTAAAAGTTTTGCGGATAAATTTAGTGGAAACAGTGGTTTAATCCAAAACTTCAACCACAGTACCCAATTGGTGGGCGTAGTCTAGGGTGCAGAGTGAAATTTGAAGGCTGTTTTTGGACGATCAACTCTAGGGGTTTGTGTTAGCGGGATAAATAGCATAAGGACGGGAAGAGGCCTGTTCCCGAACTTAAAGCTGGGGTTACTAATTTTGACGACGCAAAAAAAGGAAGTTAAAGCTCTCACCAAACCCTTTGGCACGCTGTTAATATCCAAATGTATTCAATTTAGGCGCATGCACGAAACTACAGCGGTCCACCCAAGCGCAGCCAATGAGAGCGCCGCTTTTGGCTCTTACTTTCAGGTTGAAAATAAATAAAATACTCTATTATTTGCTGAATTTTTGCCAAAAAGTCCTGCTTTTACAATATGCTCTTTAGGGGAAACGGTAAATGTATCTTCAGAGTGAAAGACCAGGTGAGGGCAGTAGAGTGCAGTTCATTTGTATGTTTTGTAAAATAAGACGACCATTTTTAGTCAGCACTCCCTTGGGTTCTTAAGTAGGAGGAGTTAGGAAAAGAGAGAACAAGTAGTGAGGATAAAATTTAAAATATGAAACAGAACTTTACCAACACTGATGCTAGAAACACAGCAGCAATTACATTTTGTCTTCGGTTTGCTTCCCATCGCCATCGAGCAATGACACCACTTTTTAAAAATACATTTCTGAAATTGACCATTCGTACAAAAGATCAATCAGATATATTCCCTTCGCATTTTTCTATACGTCGAGACCCTTTTCAATTATTCAAACGTAAAAAAGCAACAACTCATTAAAGACGGCCAACATTGCCTAAGAACAAAAGACAAACATTGGACAAAATGCTAAGTTAGCACCAAAGCGCATTGTCTGTTTCTGTTTCCTTTAACAGATTGATGGCCTTCTGGCGTAACAATATCTCACTGTCTCACATGCGACTTTTTCATCTCCCAATAGGCTCATCACTTATTGCATACAGACTGGGGATTCTTAATGACGGATCCCTTGGTTGCCTGAAAGCTAGCGCCGATATGCTAAATTGTCTTATTCCCCCAACCCATTGTCCAAAGTCTTTCATCTAACCGCTGCATTGTATATGTTTTCACGACACAAAGAGAATTGATAATCCTGACATTAATATTCATCAATCTCGGGCTGTAGCGGAAGAATGCACGGAGTGACAGGGGTACAAGAAAGGAGAAAAAAGTCGTTTGATTATTGATTCAGCGACGAGAGAGAGAGCGCGCATGTCCGTAAGAAGAATTGTGCTCTGTGTGCCTTTGCGCTAAAGGAAACACTCGCTTGACTACCGCCAACAAGCTGTTAAGACAAAATTCACAGCATTCTAAAGATATAAATCTGAAGTTAATGTTCTGTTTCTTCAAAGACTAAAAGTAAGATGTTCTGTTTACATGTCGTATACATACTCACTGGGATTATTTTCAGGGGGAACAAAGACGCAGGTGGAGTGGTGGGTGTTTAAAGTTGGTAGTTCCGTACTTACATTGTGCCCATGGGCAAGGCACGTCTGACCAAGAAGTCATTGGTGCAGATTTGGTTCCATCTGAAATTTGTATTCATTTTTGAATCCAGAAGACTTTAAAGTTACTCTTTTTATTTGAGTTTAGTGCAATGTAAATATTCTTGCATTCCTTCTTGAGCAAATCCCCCAAAACTAATAATAACGTTAATATAGAAAACTGATTTTTTTATTTTTTTTTTAAGTAAAAAGGGACACATTTTCAAATCTGAGAGATCTGTTTTTGCAAATTAGCTCTTTTGAATATATCAGTGTGTATTCGGGACACACTGGGTATTAGGGTTTTGTAAATCCATACTATTTTGTATTCTAAATGATTACTTTGCTAAGAAATAAGAATAATAAGGCATTATATTTGTTATAGCACTTTTTTTGGATGCTCAAAGACTCTTCTCTTCTGAGATCTGACAGGATCAGGCATGCACAAGCAGGTATGGCCACAAATAATGTTGCTCCAGATTAAATTAAAGGTGCACTATGTTACTTTTCTGTTGAATGGTTTGCCACCTTTTCCACATTATGCCTTTAAACTTTTATGTCAAGCATTTATCCTAGGACAGGTGTTTTTATTTCTCAGGAATACCTTGAAAAACATGCGTCGATACTGTGGGCAGAGGGTCACCTCATCACAGATATGACTAGTATTGTAATCTGTTTGTGCCTCCTGCTTGTCTTCACAGAGATATATACATTTAATTTTTAAGAACGTGGCAAACCATCCAGAAAATAAATTAACAATTAGTACTAAGAAAATACAATAAAGTTGAGATATACTTTAGTGTCCTGGATTACCTTAAAAGCATTTCTATTCTCAAGGCATGACATTTGAACACCGCTCTGCACTTTGAAAAGCCACTTTTCTTGACCATTCTTTGTCTGGAAAACTTTACTTTCAGAACCGTGCTCTGTCAGCCCGCGTGTGCTGATGGAAACAGTAGCTTGACTCTGGCCAACAAGCTCTTTGACAGAATTCGCAGCCAGTCGGACCACAGAGTTTCGGATTGCTGCTGTCGAGTACATGTGAGAGACAGGGCCCGGAGTTGTTGGCTTTTCCTGTTCTGTTGTACTAGTGATGTTTGACTTGTGTTCACCTTAAATTGAAGAGCGGTCGGAAATATTTGCCCTGCTGTTTTCTCGTTTTCAGGCCAGGTGGAGTCACAAAGAGATCAAGAGACTGTGCTAGAACTCATTGCATCAGGTTTATTTACCACATTGCTGCAAGATGTTTCCCACTGTGTCTATACCAATGTACTATATATATGTATTTATTGCTTTTTTTATTTTCTTTTGGTGGCTAGCCTTCATTACAGTAGAAAACATGAATTGGCCAATTGCTAATACATCGGGTAAATCACATAGTAGCCAAAGCTTCAATGCTTTCTTCAGTTCCATCTTTAAAAAAAAAACAAATATTATTTGATGTATTAAAAGGCATTTACTTTAGATGAACCTTTCAGCCTCTGTGTGGGCACTCCAAACATTTAGCAACAAGGAACTATACACCAAAATTGCATTAATGTGTATCTATACATTTTCATCTTCAACTGGTTGCCACCCTTTGCCAATGTACCATGTGATATATATATATATATATATATATATATATATATATATGTAATGTCAAAATTGTTGATTTGGAGATGTAAATTACAGTATTGACAATATCGTCTATGATAAAAGCTCATTTAAAAAGATGAAAAAGACCAGACAAAAAACGTAGATTAAAAAGTGGAATCTCTTAATTTTGTGATTCCTCTTTTAAAAGAGAAAATATTTTGTGTAATATTTGAACCTCATCCACATCCTTTATAGCATATTTGACCACATTTCTGATGGATATTGTCATTTATACCATGGTCAGAAAATTCCAAAACTAACTCTTGTGCCTTATTTTTGTATCAGAATCGTTTATTGCCATTCCATAGAATTCACAAACTAGGGACTTGCTCTGGCATTAAGGTGCAACATACAACAATGAATAATAATAGTACCAAAATAATAATAATAGTTAAATAGTTAAACTGAAATCATCTCATTGTATAACCACACAAGTAGCTCCGGCTAACAGTTAATCACAGTTCTATATCACTACGCTGTGGACATCAGCAGGGATGTTGGCATCACTCACAAATAAAAAAATAAAACTGCTCCCTACATATCATGTGTCTATTGTCTTTGGGTTAATATTAATAAAAGATGATGAATTTTTTCAATAATCACCCATCCATTTGCCCCTTTCTTTACGTCTTTGTTGTTTTTGTGTTTATTTACCTGAGCAGTTTTTGCGGCCCTTCTCTTTTTTAAGCTGCACTTTGGAACATGGCTTTATAAATACTGACACACGCTGCTTCTTTGCTCCTCTCGCCTCCTCCCTCCGTCTTCTCTTCAGCGTGACGGGGTGATTACGGCACGAGTGACTCTTGAGCCCAGTAAGTCTGCCTGCGGGGCTGATGGGCTGCAGTGAAATGACATTGTTCACATTCCTTCTTTGAGTGTTTGGCTTTGGCGAGGTTGAACTTGGATCCAGACTTGACTCTACTCCCCCGTACTCCCTGCGGCCTTACCGTTTGTGATTCCAAAACACATCAAAGGTCGATTTTTCTCTTTTCACCTACGAAAGCACCCTCTAATTAGCCACCCATTCCTCCCTCCGCACCTTAATCTGCATTTGCTTCGCTTGAATCCTTAAAGATTTTTCTACCTGCCCTTGATTGATGAATCCAGTCCCGGAGTCAACGAGAATATTAGCCGGATTATTGCTAGTGATTGATAGCCGTTACCCCACATAAATTATTAGGCACTGGCTTGGAAATAATACGTTGGGAAAGATATGGTGCCCAAATTAGACGCAGGATTCATTCATGATTACATCCAAGAAGGTAAGGGGCATCGATGTGTAATGGAGAGAGTTTAATTCCGTTTGGTTTCTCACACCCACAACAGGGCCAGGAATACAGCCCTGTAATCTTTCTCCAAGCAGCCGCACGGAAATGTGTATTGAGTAGTTTGTCTTTCAGCCCTTAGATCTCCGTTGCATCCTCTGGTGTGGTTTAAATAGCTAAACCAGTTTGTGAGCGCGCATCTGGACGTTTGGAACATAGCTGGAGAATTTTGAGGCTGGCTGCACACTAGATCATCATTTTGAAATCTTATGCGATTTGAAGACGGGACACAAAGGGCACAGACCTGTTTTTGAGACAATTATTTGTCTCACACTCGCATGAAAGACAGCGACACCGCAAATTTGCCGATTTCAGGGAAGATTGCTACAAGTGAAAGACTACAAAAGTGTCACGTGATCGGATTGGGTGTCTAATGAAAACAAAGACACAAGAATGTGATCGGCGTGAGCTACTTTTTGCATGAAGTACAAAAAATAAAAAAAATAGAAATATATATGTATATATATAAAAGTGATTGTGAAGGTCCACAAGAGCGGTGTATTCACTCTGGTGATGATAAAGGAAAAAGTGTTCAGGCTCCCATTGTCTAGTAACTATAGGTCCTGGCTTCTCTGATTGACTGTTGTAAGTTGATTGCAAGCAACAATTGTTAATTTTGAAGCTGCGACCTGACAAATAATCATAACAGAATTGCACTGACCACACAGACATGTGCAGACCTACGAGATCCAATAATACAGATTATATATTGTACTATGACAGCGTTTTTGTAAGACTATTGGCCATCTGAGATTGGTGCAGCATCAGCATTGTATCTGACACAATTTCTCCCGGTATGCGTGTATTAACCTGCATGGGCATAGAGTCATGGATAATTCTCCAACAGGGTGACTGAATGAATACAAATAAAAAAATCTGTTTTATAATATTAGAAAATAACAAGTTGATTGTTCTTATGGTCAAGGCTGAACAGTAAGAATATTATAGTAAGTGCTTATCCGAGGTTATTGCTTACAGCAACCCAACACTTGTGGTGGTCAGCTAGAGCACGTACAATAGCAGCATCTAGTTTCAAGGCTGAAACACATAACACTATTCACTTTCACCAAGTGCATGTCTGTGGACAGTGACAGAAAGTTGGATATCAGGGAATAAAGAAAAAAAAAAGATTTGGTCACAGTCCATCTTTTTAGCAAATAACCATGTTATTTCCGTGTCAAGGCTGCTTCAACTCCATTTCTTGTCTTATCTCGACTTATCGTTCAGTAAATGATAGATGGAACAATGAATTTCGGGGGTCAATTTTTATAGTGGGTTATTTTTCTTTGTACTAGTTGGAGACTTTTTGTTATTTCTCTGTCGTACACTAAGATTTGAATTGTAGACGGTTGAATAAATAGCTTTGATTACTCATTACAAACACCTAAAGTGTTTAAATCTGCAATTTTTTTTATTTACCTGTATTGTGGCTCATGTTTTGAACAATAGCGCACATTCATAGTCTTTTATTGTCTACATTTTTGCACTTATAAATTTGTTATTGTGACAGGCCTGTCTCCAAAGTATTCAGATACCTCTAACACTAAACAAACACTACCCAGATGACTTCAGTGGCAGTCAATAGGTGTCAGCCTTCTTGGAGCCAACCGTCCAACTCTGTGCCCTCCGTGTCAGCAACTCCATCCCTCGCTCACATGTACGCTCAGTGCGCATGGTAACATTACTCCACAGCCTCCCTCTTATAGGCTCACCTGTAAATCTGTAATGCTGCCTGGGCTATTATATCAATGGACCATGAGTGCTCCCTCGCAGGCAGTCGCCCTCTTTTTCTCCAATCTGCGTGTGTATGTGTCTGTCCCTCCCTCTCACTGTAATAAAACACTAGGCCTAGCGGTGCCTCTGATAGAGCTGTGGGATTACATTAGTGCTGCCCTCCAAGAGCTTGACAGGTTGTCTATGGCGTTGTGTTGCCGTCCCCCATTAACAAGCACCTCGCCTTATACGCGTGTGTTTAGTCCCCGCGTGTGAGTCAGTCCATTTGTGAGCGTTATGGAGCAAAATGAGAAGAAAGGCGACGTTCGGTTTATGTGTGCAACGGTAAACAGTCTGCCCACGAAGCTTTATGGCGGGGGTATTTTTGCAAACATTTGGCGGCACGTCAGCAGAGCCATATTTATGAAGTATTTCTCTGCAAACTGCCCTGTCTGTATTGGGAAGTAATGGGCAAGTGGATTCGCTGGGATATCAGATTTACAGATGACCTCCTGCACAGACGCATTATTGCTTTTACGGCGGACCTAATAGCAACGGTTGTAACTTAAATGTTATTGCAGAGTGGTTTTGTTTTTTACCGGCATGGTTTAATAGAGACGCGTTGCACTTTCACATTTTAGCTGTGGCAGATGTGTCACTCTTTCGCCTCCCCCACTACCCTTTTGCCTTTATGTCTGTCTAATCACACCCACGCATGCCAACATGGGGCACACAGAGCACTGTGTCCTGCCTCCGCTGCTCTCCTGCTGGGTGCATTATATTACATACACATATTCTCCCAGTGTTGTCACAAGGGAGCAGAAATCAAGTTGCAGCTCAGCGTATCGTAAGGAGTCACACGACATGCCTTGTCCGCAATCCCTGGGAGCTCTCTCATGTGCATGCATCAGCTGCAATAATAATTTAACAGGGAAGCATATCCATTCACGCAGCTCTGGAGTCCCTAAGCAAAATAACAAGCTCGCCGCTATCACTCACATCTGCTCCTCGGCGTGATTAAAGCGCCTAGTACTCAATCGCTGGGGCCACTTTCCCGAGCTGCTACATCAGTGTTAATTCAGACCAAATGGCCCTTTATGGCTTCACCTTGGACTTAAGCCGTGTGATTAGCTAACTCCCCCGTCACTGTTTGTCAGCTGACTGTGTCAAACTCACAGGGTGAAAACTGCAGCAGACCCTCTCCTCTCATTAAGTCCGCCCCCTCACGGCCCCATTCGTGACTCCCTCTTCATGGCTGGCGCACTGGGCTTGGCCTGGGCCGTTTGTGTGGAGGTGGAACGCTTAGCAGGCTAAATCATTTGGCGCTCTGCCTTGAACTTTTGCTCTAACTAATTTATAGGAATTAAAGTGGTTCACCTCAAATGCTCAGCTCACGAGTCCTTTTGGCTAAATTAGGCGTGTTTCTTTCAAAATGTAGGAGTTTTTGCATCCATGTTTTTAAGCTTCAAGAAATACAATTACACAGGCTTAAGCTGCTTCTTGGCCTTTGTCTTCATCGACAATTAAATTATTTTGTTTTCCCAGCCAATACACCGACCCGTGCATAATCATATTTTAAACAGGCAAAGACGGATGACTTTTAAACGTATTAAAGAGGCTGATGTTGAACCTTTTGCGTCTCACTTTCTGAAGTTGAACTGTGCATTTCAGCCGCAAAATTGGCCAAGCATCAGCAGTAAATTATAACAATTATTCCAATCAGATTATTCAAATGAAAAGATTATGATTATGTGAAACCTGCTAATTGGCCATTGCTTCTGACACAGTTAGGGGCCTAAGCATGCCGGAGCTGGGGATCCCCTGTCCCAATGCCAGTGTGCTCTTGTGGGCTCCATGCCTGGCTCGGGTCTCCAGGCGGATGGTCTCCTATGGATTGGCCTGCGTATGTAAAGCGCTGCGGGCATCACAAGGCGGCTTATCCCTGCGCCCAGGCTCCATACACGTCCCATCACCCAAACTGGGACTGGCGCAGTAATCTTGTTAAGAATGGATGTTGTTATTGTGCGATTTGGCTTCACGGTTTGTTGGAGGAACACGTGGACTGCACAGAGCATCACTTACATTACAGAATAGAGTCTCTGTTTAGTGGAGTTTCTATTTTTAGAGCTTTAAAGCCTTAATATGCAAGGTTTTCCCTACAAATATAACTCCACAGCTTTCTTCCAAACAACCGGACTTCTTGAGTCACAGTATACACCACATATGTAATGACCACGTGGTGTATGCAAATAATTAGTCAATATACCAATAAGAAAAGCCAAAAATTAAACGACTGAAACTGAACGGCTCGCTATGGGTCAGTAGATGCATGTATTGCTTCAGAACAAACAGAACAGTGATATTCAGTAGTTGTTTAGTGTAGTCTTTTGTTCGTATAAGATCTGGCCTAATAACCCTGGCGAGGTCCATGGGAGAAAAAGCTTCACAATGTTTTTAAAAACAAAACGTTTCAACTTCCATTCAAAAGTAATTTTCAATCTCATGGAGCTGGTCTGAGAAGCTAGACTTTACACTGCTTTGCATAAACTAATTTGATTGTAAGGATTTGGCACGGCAACAGTCCTCCGGTTGTTTTAGCAATAACACAATTCAAATCCCAATTTTGAACGGGGAAAGGCCCCACAAAATCCTTCATATCAGGAAGGAATCATTTGCCTGAAATCCATGAATTATTATACCACAAACCTTAAATCAGCATTGGTATGGCATTATGAATAATGATTTTTTGTTGTTGTCTTTTTCAAGTATTTTTTTTTTTTCTGCTTTGTAAAAAACAATGAAAAGTCTGTCCATCTTACATCGCCTGTAGGGTGCCACGCCAAACCAACCACTTTTGCACCGCATGCCTAAAAGAGCGCATCTCAACCTTCTCCTCCTCCAGCCCATTTATCCTCTCTGACGATCACAATAAACTGGCCCTGGTAAACAATGGATCTGGCATTTAGTTGAAGCTCAGTGTCACCACCAATAATACCAGGTATTAAGATGCCGATTGTAATCATCTGCAGGGCACGGGGCAAAGGGCTCCTGACTGGGCTAACCATATCAAAACTCCTACACATACAGACACACAGGGAATCAATGTAGCGGCATTTTCCTCGCTCTTCTCTCAACGCTGCCATTCCTAACTCGGGTATCTGGGTGCCAACAGACTGCAGACTATGACCTTTCTCACAAATGAATTATTTCGGTTTAATGATCCCTTCTGCAGAAAGAACAAAAAAGATAGCTGAAATAATAGCCAGGAGAGGGAAGGGAGGGGTGTGAAAGGGCAGCGTCCGTGAAGGCTTTACTTCAGCACCTCTTGGCTCTTTACCTGCGAAAACACACTCCTCGCTCATAGGCCACTAATCACAGGGTTTTATGGGCCTACACTGCATAAAGAAGTTAATGCAACTCCAGGGGTTTGGGTGAACGGTTGGCTCCAGTCAAAGTTGTTAAGTTGAACAAGTTTATAGAAGTTTAGAGCTTTTTAAAGTTTGTGAATTTGTTTTTTAAGGTTACTTAAACCCACACCATGTTCACAGAAAGTGAAAGCCATACTGTGTAACATTTTCCATTCTTATTCATGGTTTCAGCTTCCTGCTCATTAGCACTTTTCACCAAGAGATATAATATTTTGTTGTGAATTGTCAATTGTAACGCAATGGTGATACTTATCCATCACTCTTTAACCCGTGCATTCTGCGGAACATTCCAACTAAAGGGATGAGATTTCCATGGCGACGAGCATGTGCCGTGATCGTAACAATTCCAAGTTACGAGTCAGGTCAGTGTATGTATACATATTTGTGGAAGTCAAATGAGAGTTTACAACAAAAGAGATGAGATAATGTGTGTCAAGCAAACATTAAGCGTGTTAGTAACTACTGTATGCAACTCCTGACATTGTTATAATATAAATTGAGCAGAAACTAATTCATACGTGTTTTCAGCATCCGACAAAAAGCAAATGAACACAGCTTGGGTGAACGAGCACGAAGAGAAGAAATCTTACATCCAAACTTCCGGCATGTACATAAAAGCTAGTCTATTTTTTGGTATAAATGCTACACGGTGCAGCTTTAAAGGAGTTAATGTTTAGTTTACTATGTTGAGCGGTGTCGAATATAACGAGTGACTAAAAGAAAAAAAAAATCAACCAAATCTGTTAAATCTCTGCAACACATTTGAAATAAAAAGATGCTTTTACTGCTTTGTCAACAATAGATACTACCTTGCTCAATGGCACATCAGCAGCGGTGTACCGATCTCGACCGTTCTAATGGCGTCGCCAACTTATTGTGAGCATAACTGATAGGCGAGCTATTTTGTTTCATAATGTTGTAAAAAAAAAAACTAACTAACT
Source organism: Chaenogobius annularis (assembly GCA_015082035.1). Taxonomy (NCBI): domain Eukaryota; kingdom Metazoa; phylum Chordata; class Actinopteri; order Gobiiformes; family Gobiidae; genus Chaenogobius; species Chaenogobius annularis. Next base: position 3,532,464 of record BJKM01000001.1, read on the forward strand.
AAAAACAGCCAACGCCAATAAATAATAAAAGAGGAACGTTACGACAGGTGCAGACACGAGCCCCATTGTGCGTGCTTGGGCAACGCTTCTCTTCTCCAACACTGATGTTTGATTAATATTTCCTTTTTTTTCCCCCCCTTGTCGGATCGGAACAGAGAGTGTGATGTGTAAGGGATGGAGGGAGTGCAGCATAAAAAATTCAAAACATTATAATATAAAATCCAGATGAATCATGAATGCTTAATGGGATCCTGGGATGTTGAAATAGTTCTCAAAGAATACATGCTCGTGGCGTATTGCGAATGCAGAGGGATACTGAAAATTACGTACCGCCTCTTTGGCGAGTCCATAGGGTGCGGAGGGACCCTGAATGCAGCATGCCAGAAACATGTGAAAAGCTTTTAGGCAGAGAAGTCCGTCTGTTATCGAAGGCTGGCTAATTGCGTTGATCCTCGTCGTCACCATAGCCTGTTGTTGTTGTTGTCAGTGGATTGGACACGCTCCAGCGGTTTATCTGATGAAATATTAACAGATCTGCGCTAACAAAAGATTTTTTTTTCTCCATTGTCTATTTTATAAAAGTCGGATTCCAAGGAAATGAAAAAAAAAAGCCTTGATATTATGAATAATAGATCATCCAATTAGAAGAACATTGGTGAGGACGGGTTTGATGAAAGAGCGGATTGCTGTTGTAACACAGTTGGAACACTCGGATTAAATTAAACGAAATGAATGAAGGCTTTGCTGTCAACTGTAAAAATCATTATTATTTCCCAGTCTTGCATATTGTTTGAGCATTTAACCATGTATAAAGCTGTGGACTTACTATTATTTCAAGGGTCGTATATTTATTATTTGAAAGTTTTTTCCTTGCGCATGCAGCTATGAGTTGTTTCATTCACACATTTTTTTTCAATAATCCTGCATTTAGTCGGTCAAAACTATCTCCATCGCTAGAAGCCAAGTGCTAAACCATTGCGCTCCTCTCTGTTTTTAGAGTCTCTCACTCAGCTTGTTCATAAACCATTTGTGCGATGAAAAGTCCTGATACGTTCTGGTGTAGTGATGACTCGAAGGTTCATTTTATTGCATAAAAATAGGCTTCATTCATTTGTCTGGAAGAAGCTTATTTGTGTTTGTATACATGTATTTAAAGTGCATATGACAGGTTGCACTACTCATTGAATTAAAATGCAGTTACAATAAAAAATATTAAAATATTCCTGTTTGTAATTGATGACATCACACTAGGAAATTACCACTGGACCAAAACTCATGTAATGGCACTTTATTTTTAGTTTTTTTGAGAAATTAAATATATGAGAGAACCTTTATGTTGACTAAATTAATTCTTTTTTGTAAGTTATGCATACGCTTTGGAGTGTACCCAGTGTGATGTCACTTCCTGTCATTGTCTACAGATTTTTCAACTTTTCTCCACAAATTGCTACTTGATTGGTGTAAAATTATTATTTAGATTTACAACAGGTATAAATACACCAAATACAAGTCTAAATTAGAAAAAAAAAAAAATTACTTGTATTTCGGTAATGGTGTTCTATATTTCATTCATTCATCCATTAATGTTAAGGATAGTCTAGCATGAGGATTAGGAATAAGCAAGACTTAGTTGTACCTATCAGTATGCCACCACTTATTGTGCCAAGATGCGTAGTTAGAAAGCCACCCATGAGTCTACGGAGGCAAAAGAGATATCTAACCGTTTGTTTTTGATTAAATGTGTGCAAATTGTATTGGTAATTTCTTATAACTACTCCACATTTTGTTGAACGCTTTTGAAACAAGGTCAGCACACACAAATTGCTCATATTTTTTTGGCATTTGTTTTTGAAGCGCTGCCTAACATATTTTTTGCTTCATTTGACTTACTCAAACAACAGACTGTACTGTAAATCCCTGTTTCCTCATTTCATATTCACAATTATTCAACACGCAGACATATTTTTCTGTAGGACATCTCAGGTCAAACACTGGATTATGTATACCTGTGAACACTAATGCGTCTTTGTTATTATGATGTATGAAAACAGAATCCCTGCTGCCCTTTGCTTCCCCTGCACTTCCTGTGCTCTGGGCCCATCCCAGCGTGTGTTTGGCACTCGAAAGGTTACAGTCTCTCAGCCTGCCAATCTATCACCAACACAACACAAACCCATTCACACTGACGTTCACACCCAAGGCTAATTTGGACATTACACTTCGCTTAACCTGCAGGACTGCTACGGCAAAATAGGAGGGAAAAAAAGAAGAAGATAGCTCTCACAGTTTACAATTGGTCTATTCATTAGCCTGTCAGTCATAAGCAAAATGTGTTAACTGTAAGACACAAAATGAGGTTGCAATTTGCGCTTTTACAATATGGCAAAAAGGTTGTGCGCCGAACAGTTTTGCTGCATGGCATTTTGTGTTCATTGGGTGTGAATAACTGGCTACTGCAAAAGAGTGTGTCTCACCAAAGGACTGTAGAATCCGGGACGGGCTCCAGATAATTCTACAATACGGACTTTATTTGTTGCGTTAGCGACCTGTAACCCACCCCTGCCAACTGTTCTACTGTCAATTATAAGTAAAGTTTAAGGAAAGACACTTAAGACAAAACTCTTAATGTTTTTCTCCCTCAACATACAGTATACATTTTAACCTGGAAACACCATGTACCTATTGATGTTTTATTATTTAATTTAATCAACTAGCGTTCATAGAGCATTTTAAGGCATTATTAAAATTAAGACATACAGTACAGATCAAGAAGGAGATCATGGGTTCGATTCCCGGGCCGGACAAGCATCACAACATCACATGATCTCTCGGGGTGGAGTCTGCATGTCCTCCCCGTGTTACCGTGGGTTCTCTCCGGGTTCTCCGGCTTCCTCCCACCGTCCAAAGACATGCAGGTGTTAGGTAAATTAGCAACTGTAAATTGGCCTGAATGCAAGTGAGAGTGAATGTTTGTCTGTGTGTCTATGTCTGTGTTAACCCTGCGGCGAGCTGGCCCCTGTCCAGGGTGTACCCCGCCTAAGGCACCCGCAACCCCTAACGGGAACAAGCGGTAGAAAATGAATGAAAATGAAAGTACAGATCACCCTTTAAAATAGCACCTACACACAAAAAACGTGATAGTCTTGTACTTAAGAGGATTTTGACGAAATGTAAAGAAGGATTTGTTGAGCTCTTATTCTTACTCTACATCAATTTTCAGTAAAGCTCTAGTTTACTCAAATTCTAAATAAGATATCCGAAATCCGAATACATTTTCATGTCGACCAAACCAAGCAAGAAATTTAAACCTGGCATTTTTCAGTTTGGATATGTCCCAAATATGTTCAATGTTTACCACATTTAAGGCAAGGCAAGGAAAGGCAAGTTTATTTGTAGAGCACAATTCGTACACAAGGCAATTCAAAGTGCTTCACACAACAGGAAAAAAATGCATTAAAATCACAAAGACATGGCAGAAATCACAAAACTCAATTTAAAGAAATTAAAAGGTGCAATTTTCAGGCTATCCTTTTAATAGTTTAAGACATAAAAGAGAAGAGTGCAAAGAATCAAATTTCAGTCATATGCCAGCAAACAAACAACAGTTTTTATCTTGATTTGAACATTGCCAGAGTAGCGGCCTGTCTCACATCCTCAGGAAGACTGTTCCAGATTTGCTGATGTTATTGATTTGACGTGGCTATTTAAGTTCAAGTCTGAGTCCATTATCACCCCCAGATTTCTAACTTGATTTGTAGGTTTTAGAGCGAGACTCTGGAGGTGACTGTTAACACTTTCTCTTTGTTTCTGTGGGCCAAAGATGATGATTTCAGTCTGTCTGAGTTCAGCTGGAGAAAGTTGTTTTGCATCCACACACTGATCTGTTGGATGCAGTGACAGAGTGGAATTCCACTGGTCCATATTCACCTGCCGTCAGTGAAACATAGATCTGAGTGTCGTCTGCATAATTGTGATAGGACACATTTTCGCTGCGTATCAACTGACCTAACGGCAGCATGTAGAGGTTGTATAGAAGGGGTCCCAGGATTGACCCTTGAGGCACCCCGCAGGTCAGATGCATCTGGTCTGAGACACAGTTACCAATTTCAACAAAGTACTTCCTGTCTTCCAGATAGGACTTTTAACAGTTTATGGCAGTGCGAGTGATGCCCACACATAAAACACCTTATTTTGATATGGAAACCTTACTTAATGAAAAACTATCAATACATTTTTCCTTACATCTATGTTAATTAACTGCAGAAAAAGTTTCAAACTGATATCTCTAAATTTAAGATGTTTCCTATCCCCATGCAGTGTTTCACCTTTACTGATATCTCGCAACTGATCGTAATAACAATAATAAAAAAAAACTTGACTACAACAAGATACACACTGAAAATCTCAAAAAGCAGTCATATCAGTAAGAAAAATTCAGTGTGACTTCACAGCACAAAATGGTGTTCAACAAATTCTATCTAAGCATGGTAGTACGTCTTGAAGGGAAACCCCAGGCTGACTCCCCCGAGAGGGCTCTCCTCGGCTCCTGCAGTTCTCCACTCTGCCAAATGGCACAGTGCCCTTTTATGTGCGTTTGCATGCTTCATCTGCGTCATGGTGCGCCGTGAAGCTGTTAGCTGATGAAGACCGACCGGGAGCAGCTGTGGTGAGGCAGCACTTTTTTAATGGCCACACGCATCTTAGTGTGTTTGTCGTCAAGGGAACACAAGCTAGGCCAACCCAAATACACTGTAGCCTCCATCTGGACAGTGGCAAGCAGGTTCTCGTTTACAGCCATCTCGCTCTGCAGCTCTCCCGTTGTTAGCACTAGAGGAGCCAAGATGAGGCATGTATGGCTTTCTGTGTGTGTTTAGCCATCTGGACCCAACAATTCCAAACACACTCCCATTTATAAGTTTCTGAAATCTAGTAGGGAATTGTAGAAGGGATGAAAGATTTTGGAAAAAAATCAAGATGTGATTTTCTTGGACAAGCATTGCGATTAGTTTTACGATGTATGTTGTAATTGTAGAATTCTGTTCAAAAAACACATTTTAAACACGTCCATAAGAGAAGAAATATGAACTGCAAAACGAATACAAGAATCTTATGCATGTGGAGGTCTAACCTACAGAGGTAGCAGCTTTTACACAAAAAAGGATGATATGTTGTTTGCGAATGAAATGTTACGTAAATAATTGGTCTTGCAATTTGGTAATTGCAGCCTTTGAAAATGCAGAATGCAGGCAATGCATTTTTTTTTATTATCAGCAGCAATTTCACATGCAAACTTAGTATCCCCAAACTAAAAGTATCACTATGTTGTTGGATGTTTTTGTTAATAATTCCATAATTATTAGATTTTTTTTTTTGCTTCAACTTCAGTGCCATTTAACATTCAAATTTTTTGCTCCGCAGTCTTTTTTTTGCTGCTCCACAGAATGATACAGATACAGTGTGCAATGGAGCTGGTGATTAAAAAAAGAAGCCAATAGTGGTGAACTGAAGGTCGGTTTGATCATGGTTTTATTAATTGCAAAGGCCTATGCAAACTCCACAGACGGGAACAAACTCTGGACATTCTTTGGTGAGAGTGCCAATCATTTTACGTTTTATTGCTGCCATAAATACATCGCAGTCGTTTTCAAATGAGTAAAAAATGGGTGTAAGATAGCTGGTTGTCATCGCTAAATATACCTCATATATCACCAATATAACACATGTCCCATCTACAGGGAAATAGTGGAAATAGAACACCACAGAATTCTCTGTAATGATTTGACAGTGTTCACAAAGCAACCACAAACACTTACAACCTGTCAGTCGAATGCTGGATAACAAAAAAGATGATATTATGGTCCTTTTGTGAGTGTTTACCTGTGCACACTTTCCAACCGCCAAGATAAATCAATGCCGGCTTTCAGCGCCGTCAAAATGCTAATGCCATATCTGTCTTGATGACCTTTTCTTCTTTGTTGATGGCTAGTATTTCTCTAAACACTCGCTGATATCCCGGGATGTGTAATTACTGCACTGCGCCAACATTCTGCCTCTTTATTAGTTTTCTGACAATAGCCAGCCTTGTCACCAACAGAGCTGTTTGTGCCCTGTTTAAACAGCTGATTTCTCCAATCCACTTCTCTCCCCCGGCATGCACACTGCTCCATCTGATAAAGACAAAAAATTGAGGCTGTAATGTCACTTGTGTCTATAATGTCAGTTTAATTCTGTAATAATCATACTATCCATAACTTCCTTTGTATTATGTGCTTTTTTATCCACATGAGCCGCTTGCAGCTATCCTCTGGGACTCATAAAAGGATCATGTGCAGCCCTACATGCAGATTTGAGCAGGATGGAGGGATTTATCGTCGAATACCTGAGTGCAGCGTTTTATCTCAAGAATACCAGATCAGATTGGTCGCTGAATTACCGTCACGTATGTCAAGCACACAAAACATGCACTAACATTTACAATGCAAATCCCAGAGCGAGGTCCCTGGCTTTGTTGCCCGAGTAGAGCGCGCCAGGAAAAGGTCTGTATGCATGCGTAATGTGCTGCACCCGGCGTTTGTCGATAAGGATCACACTCTCGAGGTTGAACTTGGGGGATTAGGGCAGAGGCCGTTTGATCTTTTGCATAAAATCACACAAGTCTCCTGGTTCTTGCAGCAAAGCAGCTGAGTTTGCTAATTGGAAGTTGGCGCTACACGCTGGGACGGACTTCGACTCTTTCTAGTGTCCTTAAGATGCCTTTGACGACGCTGCAATTCAAAGTTCCATGTAAATGAATCTTTCAGGATAATGGTGCATTAACACATGCCGTACAGCAGTCCCAATGAGCTCAAATGGCAACTTATCGCTCATCTCAATCACAACAAACAGGAAGCTGAAGATATCCATCATCGATATGAGAGCCGTGGTTAGCTAGATGGAAATGTATTCTGGAGAGCTGTTTAGAGTCCCTCGCATTTCCACATCAGATCCCACACGCACTCGGGCAGCCAACGCAGCAAAAGCATAGAGGATGTGCCAGTTAAGGAACATAATTGCTTCTAATGACCATTAGGGGTTTGGTTTTCATCCTCCCGAGGATAGAGAAAAGGCCTTTCGTCTTATCAGTTGATTAGAGGCAAATAGACGGGCCGGATCCTGCATATTAAGTAAACAAGGGGCTAAAATGGTGTTCCTCTATATCGGGGAGGTCTTAATGGAGTGGCGAGGAGGTCATCTTCTGCTAATGCTTTTGAGACTGACAAAATATAAGTATTTTTTCTTGCCAGTGGAAATTGTGTCAGAACACCTAAAATGCCAAACAAAATACACGTCAATTTTGGTGCTTTGACACGGTTTATTATTCGGCACACCATCCCCAAAATGGAGACCTTTAAGCCCGTTTGTGCTGTAAACACTTGAGTTTTTTCCAGCGGCTCTGTTATCCAACAGTCAGCCATGGCAGCAAACTGATTTTTCTCCCTTCTTTGTTGATTCATTTGCATTATGTAAATGAAGATTTGATATGGATCTTCTCTCCTCCAATGAACATTCCGCACAGATATCAGCCAAGCAAGTAATTACTTATTGACAGAGATATTACACAGGAAATTGTTGTATAAAATTGGGAAAGTTGTATTGAAATCATGTTCAAAATTAACATCAACCGTTTGTGCTTACGTTCTAGAATTTGATGATATAGAACAGTGACCAATATACGTATCTATGGAAGATTGACTGTTTTTGAAAGAAGAATCTACACTTACGTTTGTCCTACAAACTTTAGACATTATAATCCCGTGCTTTGCAATCCTATCAATCACAGTACTAAAATTTTGAAGCTATTGTCATTGAAGACTTTGAACTATGTGCCAGTGTTTGTTTCATGTGGATAGGCCCTGTCATTTTAGATGTATTAACCATAAACCAGGTCAAAACATCTAGATTTTGAGGGTTAAACAGTGAATTCGACCAATGAAACAACTGTCCTCATGTTCAATTTGAAACTATACAGATCCTAGAATGTTGTGAACGCAGAACATAATGGAATTAGAAAGTTGACATCAATGAGTGTTTTTAGGTTTTCTCTTCAGTTAAACTTGAGTTTGCAGATGGTGTGAACTGCCTCTGCATTTAAATGTATTCCAAACATTATTAAGGATACAAAATACACATTCACACTCCGCTGCACCATGTAACGTCTGGAGCTGTGGAAATCAGCCGGCATCCACAATGTGATGGAATATTTATGCCGTCAGCTTGTATAACCAGAGTGAAAGACCACTGAGAGACAAGCTACGTTATTTTTTCCAGTTACAATAGGGTGCGTTGAATAAACTTTCAAATTAAGCAGTCATAACTGTATTTAGACTTTACACATTGTTCATTACGGTCCAAGACAAAAAAGAATACATCCAATACTGACTTGTCCAGCTCTATGGTAACTGCAAAGCTAAAACAGAGAAGGCACTGGCTCTCTGGTTTGACCTCTGTTGACCTTGGAACAAATCGAAAGTCAGCGAAGCAAAGGTATCGCTACAGCAACATCTGCGGTCAGTTCAAGAAATACCTCAATCTATTTTAATCATCCCAATTCCTCCAGATTAAAGTGTGTGTAATCGTAGAGAGAAATCATTCGCCAGGGCGTTGATGGCACAGTGTTTGCGTCAGCGTGCCTGCAGCTCTAATATTGAGCGTCCCGGGAGATTGGCACCTGCAGGAAAACAGAGAAGAGAGGAGTAGCGGGAGGAAAAAAAAAGGCCACTGTGCAGCTGCATTTTCTTCCCCAGTAATCGAATCCCTCAAAGGGCCTCCATTTTTCTTCATCTCCACAGCTCCACAGGACCTTTAAACAGAGCAAGCCTCCAAAAGAAGGTGCCATACAACACAATTATAATTCCAATATAGTCTTGTAAAGAAAATGTAAACAGATAGCCAGGCTCCAACGCTGCGGCCATTTTCCCTGAAGACTGGTAATAAAGTAGTGAAGATGTAACAGCGGAGGAGGCTTTTTACCCCCCTGTTCGACTCCTCCGACACCGCAAATTGAAAAGTGCGGTTTTGGAAGAGGAGATTTATGTCGGACTTTAAAAGGGCATAGAAGTTTGCCCCAAGCATTAATGTGGTTTGGTAAATGAACTCTAATGCACCGGTATTGAAATGAGTGAAGACTATCTGTTGCTTAGGGGATCCAACCACAAGAACACACTTGTATATTTTGAAACAAGCCACTCAAAAAGAAAGTACACCATTTCCTACGTAGGGTAATATTTAGGGGTCACAACATTGTACATGCTGGTCGATGGTCAAGGAAGTGATAATGAATAAAGCTTTTACCATATTAGGATTGTTGCCACGTCTCATTTCACACTTATTTAGAGTGATTCATGCACGCTTGAGTAATCTTACGCCTTTGCTCCGACAGTCCCCTTGTCACGCCCACTGCTCTTTACGTCATTCGTGCAATTTTATCTTCTTAAATGGTAGGATTCGGCAGCGTAGCATAGCCATTTTGTCCCAAAGAAAAACGCTATCATGATTGTACCTGGAAGTAAGCAGATTTGTTTTTTTAATTAAGTCGATCAATATTGTAATAATGTCCAAAAATATAACATAATGACCCAGAGGTGTCGTAACTACGGTAGATAGCAGACACAAGCCCAATAAACCGTTAAAATTGAACGTTTCTAGCATCAGCTGCCGTTAAATGATCGATAGATTTTTATAATCCAGTCCATTTTGATATTTAGTGTGAGATCCATCTTGACCAAAAGGTAATATTGTCCATAAATACTTCGGATTTTATAGATATTTACTGGAGAAATCCTGACTTTTTCATGTGGACCCGGGGTGACCAAATCGTGAGTTATGTATTGAAGGATATGGTTCGTATAATTATTTATAGTCTCTATTTCATTGGCTCTCAGTTTCTTGAAATTTAGTTCAAAAGCATTGAAGGTTTTAGTCTTGTTTTCCATAGAGTTGATTCAGCCCTGATACCATATATTCATGTTCCACACTGTTTTTAAATCCAGATAATATCCTGTAAAAATATAAATATTGCATTACATTTTTCTATGCAGTTCTCTTACATTTCTGTGGGGAACATTTCTTCGCCGCTCAGTCTAGCCTCTGGAACCCTGACAAACAAACAAGTCAGTGCGCCTCCAGAAATGTGAGCAAATAAATGTGGTGGCAAATTGTGATTTCCTGCTTTGGCCTGGCTAAACCTTGTATTCTCTTCTGTGTGAAATATTCCAATCCCTTTCTGTTTTTGATGCTAGCTTGAGGGAGCATCTGTATTTTAGTATTTAGTATTATTTTTTTCCCCAAGTTTTCTTCGAGTTATGAAGGTGCTGGCGGTGTTTGGAGGTGCCCTAATACATTTTACTGGTAGAGGGAGCTGCGCGTTCATCCTTAGCCTTTTGTCTCACTCACTTCACAGCTTTTCCCGAGTCATTGTTGGTTTGTTTAAACTTCAGAAACCACCGCTAGTAGTCACACGAGGTCAAAAGCGCGCTGTTTGCCGAAAGTTTCTTGACAGCTTTGTAAGACTTTATAAAATAATCATTTGACAAAAGTTTTTCAGATGGAATAAGCTGCAGTTTGGAGAGGCGAATGCTCCTGTGATGTGACCTGGAGAGCAGAGAAATGCATTGTGAGATGGTGGTGAGCGGCCACACAGAGAAGAAATCGAAGCGAGTCAAAACTGAAAAGTATTTTGTGATTTAATATTGATGTGCAACGCCAACCAGTCCCTTAGTTGTTGTCGTTTCGTATGATTTAAACAAGCAGAATTTGATAAAGGTATACTGCAGTTCGCCGCTTCATACGTTTAAAATGATCATCTAAAATAATAATGAAAACAATCCAAACGCATACTTGCAAACAAAACTACAAACAAGTTAAGTATGATTATTTAGACGGACAAAGATACAATTTGATAAGAGAAAATGGATTTGTCCCATGGGGAAATCCCAATTATTCAAACTACAAGAACAGCAGCTATAAGATTAAAAATGTGCAAAAGCGATAACAGTATTTCAGATGGAATCATCAATTTCCTTCTTTCTGTCTCTCTTTCTTTGTCTGTCTGTCTGTCTTTGTCATTCTTTCAGTCTGTCTATCTGTCTTTCATTTCAAACTTGTCATAAAAAGCTTTTATAAAAGGCTGTAAAATAAATTACACATTTTCGAAAGGGAGTAGGAAAAAGTAAATAGTATTTTAACAACGTACTTGATAAAGGTCCAAATAGGCCTATTCGAAGTTAACATTAATTATTTTTAATTAATTTTAATAGTGATACAATCCTTCATGAATATGTATCAACCTATGTGCAAAATAAATACAGAAAAATGCATAATTATAGAAGACTGTGGTCTAAACTGATTTTTTTGTAAAATCAACCTTTGTTCAAATGATTAAAAAAAAGAAAGAAAATGAAACATTACACTATTTCTCTTGACCTGACAGAACCCACAGCATCATTTCGTAGCAGGAGATTTGGTTGGTCATTCGAAGCGTCACGGTCAGCCGAACAGCAGCGCGTAACGTCACGGCTGTTTGCCAGTGTGAGTTATCAGTGAGAGGTGAGTGCGGGCCGAGACGTAGTTAGTGGCATTCAGGCCGGGCTTTAGAGTGTGATGTGGGCGCGGGCTGTGACAGTTCAGCGATGGGTAGAGAGAGAGAGAAAAGAGAGAGAGAGAGAGAGAGGGAGTCATCCATCTGTGGTGACACCCTGCGAGTATAGAAGATGTCCGCCGTAGTAAAAGTGCGCGTGGATGTAGTGGGTGGACGGTGTCAGGGCCTGTGAAAGTGTCATCCAGCTCTTCCCGTGTCTGTATCTGTGAATGGACCTCAGACCCGCTGTTGCTCGAGCAAATAGATCAAAGCAAAAGAACACGTTTTTAACCTTTCACCTCAGCGGTACAAGCCTGGTGGGTGAATCGCTCCGTAGTGCACTTTGCCAGCGATCTTTGTGACTTTGGTGCGATGATGCAGAAAAGGCAAAGGATGAATACAACTGTGCACGTAAACGAACGATGGTCTGAGTGGAGAGTGTTCGCGCACAAGGCCCAAGATCGGCGGTGATCGTAACGCCAACCACGTGTATATTTACTCTGTCTGCTTGGGAAAACAGTTCACCTTTTTTAAAATAGGATGATCATTCATCTCGAAGCACTTTTCTGTATTCACCACTCACTTCATACTCTGTGGTGGTAAGCTAGGGTGACCAGATGTCCCATTTACCCGGGACCGTCCAGTTTTGAGCCTGCGCCCCATGTCCCATTGATTTCTCCCAGTTTTATACAAGACATGTTTAAGCTGTCCGTTTTTTTACCAATTTGAGACATACCAACAGTTAAGAGGAATATATTGTCGTTTCTTTAGCCAAACAGAGAAAATGTGACTTTTGAATAATCAAAACCAAAGGATGCACTCTGTTCCACTGATGGAAGTCTCTCAGATTATATACTGACTCACAAGTGAGCTGTGAAAGAGGTATGAATGAGCAGAGTGCATAACAATGTACTTACTACCTGCATTTTTTACACTTTTATTAGTATGTGTGTCCTCGTTTTTAATTTTGAAAATCTGGTCACCCTATAGTAAGATGACCTGCGCTATCGGCCACCACTAATCACCACTTTTCACGTCACATTCTTCAAGTGGCCTTAAAGTTATGTGAATTGAAGTGGATTTGATTTAGGAGTAAACGACAGAACTCGGTCCGAGCTGGAATCAATCCTCCGACTTTCAGACCGATCGACGAGCGCGCTAACCACTCAGCCACTGTCGCCCATGTATGTAGCCACTAGCGCAGATTGAAAGTCTTGTTCCCGTCAGTCTGCCACGGAACAACTGTGGCTCCAGTGAGTGTGACAGATGAGTGAATGAATAATGCATTATTCGTGAAGCAATTTTGAGTATCGAGAAAAGTGCTCATCTGTAATAATCGTTGTATATTTGCATTGAAGTCCCTGTAGTTGTGAGGTTTTGTTTGGCAACTGGAAATAAATTGTAGTATATAAAATGTATCACATCTCTTGGAATTGTCATTTGAGTAGTTGTACATTTTCCTCTTTGAGCATGAAAAGCTTGCCAGAATATTGGACTGAAATAGATGAAGTAGCTCTGTGAAGAAAATGTACTACTTTCTGTGGTCTCAAAGAAAATGTATGTAATTGCTGCAAATGTCAGGCTCCTATTTTGACTGGTTCACAGTGTGCTCGTGCATTTCTATGACAAGGTGTAGACAAGCTGTCTGAAATATTTGTTGCATGAAGTGTGAGTTGCCCGCATATATAATTTCGAAATATTTTTCAAATTGCCTGGCTCACGCTGAATAATTATGCAGTGGGCATTTTTATGTACCATCCATTCCTTTTGGAACCATCTTTATTTAAATAATAGCAAATAATCAATGATAACAAATACTTTAAATGTATTTTCCTTTTATGTTTGTTAATACAGAAAATGTTACTACCAAACAATGATCGAATGCATTATTTCGTTTTACTTCAACGTTTCTGAACTAATTGGGTCAAAATCATGACTGAGAATTCAAAATCGATGATGATGATGATGATAATAACAATAACATAAAAAGGTCATGAATCAGTTCCACAATGCATCATTTCAAACGGTATTCCGTTGAAGGATATCTCAAGTACATCCTAAATACGTTTAAATCTGACCTTGAATGCATTTATCCGGCACGACTTTGAACTTCCATTCCAAGGCTGGATAAATAAATAAAGACTTGTCTATGGAGCAGTCTGGAGGTCCAAAGGGGGCCAGCAAGCCGAGCAGACAGTGTGCAACCATGAGTGAAGGCCCGGCTTGGTAATGAATCTCAGCTCTCTATGATACGAGTCCAGGGAATCCAGTAGGCACCGAGCTGATGCATCCATGTACAAAATGTCCCCAAAGTCACTAGAAAGCAACTTGCGCACTGATGCGCTTTTTTTTTGGGCCAAGGCAAGATTGTTTTATAGCAACAGGGGAAAAAATGAAGTAGTTATCTGAGGTTTGGGAACAGGGCCAGATTTTACACACGCCTCATCTTGCCCCGCTCTTTCTCTCAGTCTTCTTATTCTAGTTTTATTTTATTATTATTTAAATCACTATACGCACAAACAATGTAAACGTTAGTTACATGTTAAATCTGACAACATTCTGATATTGAACGCGTTAGATTTATTTGTTTAATTGTTTAATTTCTTTAGCCTACAGATTAGCATCAGCCAAATTGTTTACATGCGAGTTATTTCAGTTGGTATAACTGCCTAGAATGCAGCATTAATCAAAAGAAGCAAGAAAACAAACAAAAAAGACAGCAATAAAATCAACATCATGCATAATTAAGGCTCTTCATATAAGGTGTTTGTGTCCGTAACTGAAAGCAGCAAAAAAAACCTGAAAATGATTTAGAAAATAAGGCATTAAAGTTTCGAGTGCTTTTGGTCCATTTGCGTGTGTGAATATAATATTTGTGGATGGATATAAAGCATTGAAAGTCTTAAAGTGTATTTCTGTAGCTTTAGGGCTGAGTGAATATTTAAGTAATATTAAGTAATTATTCAAGAAGAAAATAATATATTTTTTGGAGAAGTAACTTAAGATTGAGTTGTTATGGTAAGATTGGGCGTGAGATGCTTTCTAATTTATTTCTTATGAATTTATTGTTGTATTTGGTGGTATGGAAAAGATGGCCCGAGGTGAATTCCACTCGTTTGAATCAAACCGAAGCCGAAATTATTGAAATAAAAGTTTTAAAATCCGATTTCTATGTTGAATTTGTCGCAGAAATTAACATAGATATAAGAGAGTCCAAGACAAACATCACTTTGAATATTACTTTAATCATACATAATACTTTCATATTTACGTTGAGGTCATTTTACGAGTGAAAGACTTCTGGAATGTGATACAATAAGACGAGTTCGTGGTGGCATTTTTCAGCGGTGAAGGCCACTTATTGCCCTCTGAAATGTTCTAGATTTTTTTTTCTGTTCGGGCTTTTTTTTATATTGTCGAGTGATAGGGGATGCGCTGTGGCATGGAGGCAGTGCACCTGGGACCCCTGTCGGCTGTTACTGAAGCGTTATAGTGAAAAGCGATGACGGCCGATGTGACAGAGGGGAAAGCACTTTGAGGTACGGTGAAGGTACGGTCGTGAAATGGTGGATGTTTCCTGGTGTACGTCTGCACATAGCCATCCAGACCAATTCTTACTGTAAAATAAGAACAATAGACGTACTTGTAATGTAATGTGTTGGTTTTATTTTGGAAGGAACTCACAGATACTTTACGTTGCATTCGTCATTCACTCCACATTTGGTGAAAGGAAGTCATAGCCGCCCTGGGATTAGATCGCAAATTGCCCGTTGCCGCACAGAGGCAGAGATCATTTAAATACTATGAGGCAAGGCTATTCAATGGTCCGGCCCATCGTAGTAAAATGGGTCATGGGCCAGACCATATTGCTGCCTTCGTCTCCAGCAGAATCCATTTATATTCAAGACCTTATAGTCCTGGTTTAGATTCTGTGGTCTAGTCCTGTTCAAGATGTGGTTTACGCCTGATGTGACCCAAACAGACCAACACTAGGTTTAGTCTTGGATCAGGACGAGGTCTGGTTCTAGATCTGCTGTTATGGACTGTCTGGTTAGTAATAAACACTGTGTTTGTCTTTGCTTAGTCCTGCTTTAGTCCTGTTTTAACGTAACAAAGCAACCTTTCTTTCTTTCTTTCTTTCAGTGAAACAGTAGATTTCTGTTGAATAGTACTGCCGCGAGTTGTTTGTGGATATTGGATGTAAATAATAAAACTGTGGTCCGGCCCCCCTGACAACAGTCCTCCGAAAAATCTGGTATCTGCCACCTGCTTTAAGGTAAATCTTGAAACGGTGTTTTTCGGATTCTAGAATGTGATCGAAGAGCCACATTTCCCTATTGAGTTCCGTGTCATTCCATAAGAAGTATGTAAAAAGTAAGCACAATATTAAATCTCATCATTTCTATTAGTAACCTAGAACTCACTGTGCTACAATACAAATCTGCATTTTAACTATATTTGTTTGATCTGTGCCCCATCTGTATTAAATACTATTGGGATTATGTTGTCATGTAATTGGTGATCATTTATACATTAATTGTCAAAAAAAAAAGTTTTGTGCATCCTTCTATCTTCCATCTTGCTAAACTGACTAGACTTTATTCAATTATTCTTTATTTAAACAAGTTTGGGGTGCGTTCACGCTCCGCCCATAACCACGTCAACATTAGGACCAGTAGTAGTAGAACTGGATCAAACCAAGAACTCGTATTTAAAACTATGACCAAAATCGACATTTGGAATCTAATTTTCAGATGAGTCCAAGTCCCAGATTGTACCAGCGAGTCAAACCCAGTAAACCATCTTGCTTTGAGACGATAGTGCCAACCTTCTGTGCCACCGTGCCGCCAATCTGCCACCAAAGTGCATTAAAACGAAGAGTTAATAGTGTGACATTTTATTGCCCGTGGATTGTGGGATATGGCCATCTCATCACAAACCCCATTCCGTTTGACTGACAGCGTAAAATCCAAGAACTTCCTCCAACTTTCACAATTAACTATGGCGCAGTAATGGAATCTCACACTGGGATAATTTCTCACCCCGGATTTCGCTTTCTTTTTTTCCCCCTTCTACTCGACTTCTTCTTCCCATGTAAACAACACAAGCCTGTTATGATTGTGTACATTATATTCCAAACCCTCAAGGGGGGCCCCGAGAAAGAGAGGGAAGAAGAGAGATGGGGGGGGGGAAGAGAGGGAGAGAATAGGGAATGGAAGATGAGTGAAATGAAGAAGAGAGAGGGGGGGGGGGAAGAGAGGGAGAGAATAGGGAATGGAAGATGAGTGAAGGCAGCTGAAGGGTGCGAAAGTGCAGAAACAAACTACACAGCCCAAGGAGAAAAAACAGAGCGAGTCGAATTTTCACACATTATTTTGCTGAGCCTTTTAGCAACCCCAGTAACTAGGCTCTGTCAAATAAATAATTTAAAATATTCAAAACGTGTCCCAAGTCATAACAACATCCTTTTTTCGGTATGTGGCAGCGTGACCGAGCTCCAGTATGGGTTGACCATCGTAAACAACACATGAATGAGTTTCTGGGCTTAAAAGTGAGCTTGCATCTTTTGCAATTTTGCCACATTAATATTTTATACCCTTTGCACGCCTTGGAACGATTTTGGGAAGAAAAGAAAGCGAATAATCCCAGCAAAAAGAAATTTTATTTGTCATTTTTTATCTGCATCCCCCTTCCTCCCATTAGCGGATTTGATAGTCAAATGCAGCTTAACTGTCAGAGGAACGGCAAAACTCGGCACCAGCCAAAATGTTGAAAATTACTTTTCTGGCTTCGCAGTATGGCACGAGTTTGAAGCCAGGAGTTTTTTTTTTTAGTTTTTGTTGAGTTTGAAACAGGTGGGTTTGTGAACAAAACAATGCCCAATATTTCCGAGCCAGGACAGTCATTTACAGTGCTCCAAATTTCACCTGGAAGTGGTCGCTCGTGTCATCCCGCTGGTTTTGTTTGGTAGATTTGGGCTTGCGGTTCGATGGCTCTTGCTTCCAATTGGCTGTGATTTTAATAAATGAAAAAGCCAGGATGCAGAGAACACAATGGCATTTGCTCACAGGATCGCACTTGATGGAAGCCTATGGGAATGCACCAAATTGAATTTCTGTTCCTGCCAGCCTAATAACAATGTCATCCTCACAGAGTGGATTTAAAGTTGGGCGGATCTCTTCAGGGATCACACATAATGCCTGGATGTCTGTGAAACTCTTGTAGACAGTTTGACATGTGAGGGGGAGACGGGCCTTTGGAGCTGTACTGTTCAAACACGTACAGCAAATATGTTTACCTGGGGGTTGGAGGAAATTGGCAGTATTATCATGGTTTTTCCTCATGTTGAGTGATATTGTTGACAGCAATTGTAATGGCCTATTTCAAAAGATTGTGAGTTCAGTTTAATTAATCCAAACTTTTTACAGAAAAAAGTTGTTTTCTTCTTTTCCTTTTAATTTTCTACTCCTTTTTTGTACTTGTCAAAGGTACCCATTCAAAAATTAAGGCCGTTGCCATAGCAATTCAAATTATGATTTTGAATGAATAAAAATCGCATCCATAGAAATATTTTCCTCTGACTAAAACCCATTCTCTCAAAAGTTAAGGGTGTGTTCACACTTGCACTGCCTTTGTTTGTTCATAAGGCTCTTAATGGTATTTTGCCTGATTATTTATCAGATCAAGTATTCATCAATTGAGATCTCAGGAAATGTTTAAATTACAGCAGAGTCAACAGTTTTGTTGATATATATATATGTTGATATAGATATATATATATAAGGCTATATATAAGGCTTTCAGCAATTTTGCTCCCAGAGACTTTTTAAACTAAAGGATTTTCTGCCTTTTATAGAATTCAAAGCACTGGTTAAAAATGGCCCACTTTGCCAGTGCTCTTGCTTTGTATGATTTGATCACATTTTGTATGTGTAAGTGTGTTTTTATGTATGTGTTCATTTTCTGTATTGTTTTATTGAAGCAAAATACGATTTTGAACATTTCCTCTGTCTAAAACCCATACACTCAAAGGCTAAGGTTGCGTTCACATGAGCATATTCTCTGCATCAAAATTGGGGCTAAACCAAGTCTAAATCTGAATCTAAACCTGGACTAAACCTAGACTAGAGCATGACCAAACCAAGTCTACATCAGGATTAAAATAGATGCAATTTAGGGGCAAATTATGACCAATGTGAACTAACGCTCCAAGAAGTATTTAATTTAGAATTCAACCAAAATATGAATTATATCCAAAAACTTTGTCCCGACCCAGAGTTTGAGAATCACAGAGATCATTTATTGTTTTGAATCTGCCTCATTTCACCTGCTTGGTTATAGACAACTTCATTCTTTGATATCGCTCACGATCTTGTTACGCTCATTGTTTCCCCGTCAGAACGGGTCAACAGGTCGGGCCTTGGTGTTTGTGTGCTTGTAAGCATTTTTGTCAGGATCCTGCAGACACTAAGTGGATATTGGAAGAAGATTTGCCAGAGCTGAAAGCGCGTCGGACAATGGTGGAGATTGATGAATGTTTGGGCGCGTTCTCCGTGACCCCATCGCGTCGGGCAGAAGCAGAGGAAGACAGGTGTGACAGGCAGCATCCATCTCACAGTCAGCCGTAATCGGGCGCCAGAGCACGCAAAGCAACACCTCCACATAAGGACCGGGTACCTCATGTAAGTGTTAGGGACAATCGCCAACAACCACAGGTCATTTGTCATTGTTGCTTCTTTACATCTTTGGCCAAATGAAATTCCCTACTGCAGGTTGTGAGATGATGGATACATTTCTGTTTTGTGTTATTATCAAATTGACTTTTAATGCTAACCTTTTAATGTTTGCCAAGTACAAATACTAGATATGGTTTCAGTTTTTATTTTTTATTTTTTATGATAATATACTATGATAAAAATGTTAATATTGAACTTCTAATGTCGTAATTGCCTAATTTAGTTGATTTAGTTGGTCCGAAATGCATAACTTTACCTCTGTATGTTTGAACTGGGGGATAAAAAAGAAAAAAAAGAGAGAAATAGGCCCAAAAAGTTATAATGAAAGAAAAAAAAATGCTGACTGTAGCTGGAAGGGCATCCGTGGTTAGGGTAAAGCTGATTATCAATTCAAAATGGATGTGATTTAGTAAAGCAACAATCTATATGAATCTATAAATCAGATTTTTTTTAAAGCTTGATGGTCAAATCTCTAAATTAGCAATAGGCACTATGAAACCACTTTATTAGACTTGATAAAACAAGATAAAAGACTTTAATTCATAATGGACAAATCATTTTTTAACGACTGATTAAGGGTTAGTAACTACTTAATTAAGAGTTTAGGGTTAACTAAGCCTAAATCATTATAAGTAAACTATTTGTCCATTATGAGATGTCTTTGTTCATGCTTTATTAAGACTATTAAAAGCGTAGTTCTCAGAATCAGAATCGGAAAAACGTTTATTGCCAATTCAGTGAGCAAAATTCGCAAAAACTATTAAAAGCGTAGTTATCAGAATCAGAATCGGAAAAACGTTTATTGCCAATTCAGTGAGCAAAATTCGCAAACATAGGAACATGTTTTGGTGTGAAGGAGCAACATAAAACAATGAATAATAATAGCAAGTATATAAAATCTAAAATAAGACATGCATCAATTAAGAATTTACTAATAACATCAAAATACATATGTTTACAAAATGTACAGATCACAAATATTACTGGCAAACATCGCAGTTGAATAACCCAGCAGCTTGTATTTTAGAAGCGACACATATCTGTCACAGCCCCCCAGACACATCCCCGTCCTCATAAAGACATTTGGACCACCCATATTTGGGCATGAGGGCTTCCTGGCAGCGTCTCCGGCTGTGTGTTTCCAGGAATAGGGGCCGTATGGAGATGCTGACTTCCCTCAAACCACTCCAGCCCTCATGTCTTATTATGGGAGACAAATGGCATGTTGTAGCTCCGTGACGTCCCCACTCGTTTGCTCTGGACATGACAAGGGCCCGAGCGCTCGACTGCTGCTCCGGGGGCCAAGCATGCTGTTAGGAGCAGGCTAATAAATGGATTACAAACTGTCAGAAAATGAACAGATGTAAGCATTCATTTGAGAAACGCAAATTACTTACCCTCTGTGCCAGAAAGCGCTAAGTAAATTAAAGTATTACCTGAAGGGGACACGATCTTTGTATTGTCGGTGAAAGTGTTTGTGGTTATGAAAAAAACTCTCTAATTCTGTTCAGTTTGTGAGGAGCTGAACAAATGGACTTGAGTGTTATCCTATTGACAGTGTTGGATGAAGTGCTCTAAATTGGTTTGATTGTTCAAGTCAGATACAAAGTGAACAAAGAGTGAGTGTTTACTTCAATAGAAAGTACTTTGCCTACTACTTCTGCCTTTGCTGATGATACTACTGATCATTGCTAGTATTACATTATGACTGATACGATTGTCATGGTATAGATAAATGACTTAATCATCGTGATTAGTCAAAACCCACTATGATCATGAGAACTGAACAAATTATTACATGAAAGTGAACGTCGTAGGCAGCAACAGTGAGTAATTTCACTTCAACTGTTACGTACTTTTTTCATCGGGGTGTTTTCGTGCTGATGTGATTTTGCTTCTCACAATAGTTGTAACGCTAAAATGTCATGACATCCCTAACTATTTCACCCTGCTACTACTGCAGTTTCCACAAACATATTTGGATACGTAACTTTTGGGATTGTTTCATCACACATTATGGAATTTTCATATCGCCTAATGGTAAATCAGCAGAGTTTAAGATGCTAAATACCAAACAAAGTGTTTTAAAACAATAGAGTAATACACGTGTTTACCAGTACTGACCCTGCAGTTTATCGTGATATTTTGAGGCATTTTTCTCATTAAAATGATCCTTTTTTTCTTAAATTGTTATCTGCTATAGCAACAGTGCTATTGTTGTGAAAGAGGATAAGCCGGTCGTCTTGTAGAAATAATTCAAGTGGTCCTTGAGTCTTAAAGAGAGGCTGAGGACAGAACACAGAGACATGAACACACCACACTGAGGTATTGTTCATTCAAGCCAGGACAGGATGTAGATAAAAGTTGTCCTTGGCATGGCTGTACAATGGAATTATACTGCTATTGTACAGCTAATAAAAAATGTACCATTAAGACAAAATACAAATAAGCAATGCCTGGATATAAAGTATTTGTGTGACAGTACTTCCAATTATTCCAGTTAGAATGCATTGTCTTTTGAACCCTCTGACAGCAACCAACTCTCTTAGCTATTCTGCCATCTCTACTGGTTGTCATGGTAATGCGTGAAAGACATTCAAACTTGATAGGTTCCGAATGGCTATGGAACAGACCCAAGCCGTTCTTTTTATTCTTGTTAGCTAAACTTTTCTTGTGTGCCTTTACTGCCAACAAGTCAACCGAGCGTGTTCCTAATCCTAACCTCAACCTAAACCTTGTCTATTTCCTAATCTTAACCATTACCATAACGTTGTTCTTCGATCCGGGACCTTAAACTTCACTGAACCAATCATCCACCCAAGCAAAAGCAAACATTGGTTAACGTTGTTATTATTATTATTATTATGTTTTAGATATATAATATACTTTTTGATATGGGAACAGCAGAATTCTAGATATACAAAACTTTTATTTTTTCTTTAAAAACATAAAACAACAAAAACAAACCAAGCAGAACCAAAATAAGTACAACATGAAAATAGAAACGAGAAAAGAAGGTTAAGCCACACTAAGTCCAAAATTCCTTTTTGCGTTTATCGGTTATGTTATCGGTTCAGTCCTTAATCGTCAGCGCAATTTGTGTCATCCATTTTTTTGTGATAGCCTTTTTCCCAGCTGCTAGAAGTGTGTTTCAAAGGTTAACGTCATGTTATTAATCAATAAATTAACAATTCATCATCAGTTGTAACCTGTCATTCAGCAGTGAACCGGCAACGTCAAATTTGAATTCAACAATTCTCTAACTACAACTATTTTCTATGGCGTGTACCTAATAATACCGTTAGTACACAAGTGTGGTCTCGCTTAAATCAAAGCCGTCTGCTGCTCAGGTTTACGGTGACATTTAGGAGCCGAGCGTGAACAGACTCATGGAGCTCGTCTTGTAAAAACATCCTTTCGACCTGCCATTGTTATTAAACGGGCTCGCTCCGTCACGCCCCAGGGTTGTGACTCCAGACCTGCTCCCTCCCCCACCCCTGCTCCCGCCACCACCACCCCCCTCCCTATCTCCCTCACGGGCCGGCTTTGGCACAGAAAATCCCCCATGAGCCCGCTTGCCTCTGATGTAAATCACAGGTAGTGGGAAAGAGAGCCAGGCTGATGCACCGGCGCTGTGGCGTGAAATCTCTGTTGACATTACCGACGGGCCGTTCCAGAAAAAGACACGGAGAGCGGGGCGGGAGGCAGGCAGGGGGGAGGAAGAGGAGGAGGAGGAAGCGAGAGAGAAGATTTGTGCAAGTCACTTTGGGCTTTCGCAAAATCCTGTGATAGTGGAGGATGGATTCAGTGGGCTGCAAAGTTTTGTCAACAGGCCAATAGTGTTTTGGTGATGCTGTTTTTAATAGGCTAACTGCACTAGCGATATTGTGCTAATGATAGCTTAGATTTTTATTTTTTTTTCCCCAATCCAATAGGCTATTCTTTATTCTTTCTTGGCGATAAAGCTGCCTGATGGAAATGCTGCATCCAATCTGCGGAAACAACATTTCCGATTGATTGTTTTGGTTTTTATTTGTTTGCATTGTGATTTTAATCTATCTTTTCTTTGTTCGGAGCACTTTGGACCGCACCGAGTGGGAACCGTGCTCTGCAAATGAACTTGCCTTGCCAATCCGACCACGACGAAGCATTTTCTCACCCATCACATTCATTCACAGGTAAAGTGGGCGAAGTGGATTGGATCTGGGAAGTTTACAAGGCCTGATATTGCGAAAGTCTCACAATATTGCTTTCACATTACAGCTCATGGGTCTGAAATACAATGTTCTTTTGCAGCTGTGAAATAAGCAGAGGGGAATACTGTATGTACGTAGACCACGAGCCTTTGCTTCGTTCCAATATGAAGACATTACTGTTTACACGCTTTTGTGTGTTGATCAGGAAAAGGGTTCGAAGCTGGTCATCGAGCCCATAACACGCAGGCCCATGGCAACAACCACAAACTTACAACACTTTTAATTTTTATGTTTTTAAGGTTTTTATGAATGGACTGAGGGTTGGCATGAAAAAGCAAAGCGCTGTGGCTAACCCTAAGGTATTTTTTTTTGGCAGAAAATGTATGTACAACATTTCCAACATTTCCAACGACATCCTTCCAGACACTAAACAATACTTAAACTATTATTGAAAGATAATCAATCGAACAGGTGAATATGAGAATGGTAAGAACGCTCCATACTGAATCTAGAGTAAAAAACATGCGGTACTCCTAGTTTTGTGTTGACACTTACATTCTATTCATCTGAAAAGAGCGTTTTTAATTCTCACTGTGGTATCAAAAACGGTGTTGAGTATCGAACCTGTTCCTTAGTATCGCTACTGAGTTTAAAACCGTAGTAACGTGACAATAAAATCAAACATAACATACAGAATGTGGTCAGCGCTTCTCTCACTTACTATTCACTCCCAGCTAATTTTTGGAGCACTTTTTTTGATAAGACAATGATGGTATTTGGTGTTTACCGTACTTTCCAATTCGGTGCATCTATATTTCCGTCCTCCCCCCTGTCCATTTATTTTGTGCTCCAGCTGCAGGGTCCTCGCGCTCCTTTGGGCCTAACCTGTTTTCCTCACTTCTTCCTCTACTCTAACCTTTTACCGACAGTGATAGATTCCTACAGCTGTGTCGTGTTTGTTATGGGACAAAACACCACGCCGTGCCCAAGATAAAGATATCTCACAGAATGAAGTGTAGCTAACAAGGGAATTAGGGAAATGGGTTATAAGAGGCGATTTCTGTGCCCACTCCTCTCCCCCGGCTCCAGAGGGAACACTAAATGACTTTTACTTTGGACTATGGAAATATTTAGCTGTATTTCATCTCCGGCGCTGTATTCCACGAGGACGCCGGTATCATCTCTCCTGCTTTTGTGTCTTTGTATTAGCGTGTTCTTCGAGGTGCACTATGGGATGTGGAATTTGTCCGGTTTTAGCCAGAGGAGACGGTTATGTAAGGGATATTTGTGTAATGTGGCGGATGATTCTCTCTCTTCTCTCCTCTCCTTGCCTACTCCCGTTTCCCGTCTCTCTCTCTCTTTCTCTGAGTATGGAAGAAGCAGCTTTGTTGTTTTATGTTGTGGTTGAATCAGATGATATTCTCTCTCTCATTCTCTCCCCCCCCCCCCCCCCCCCCCCCCCCCCCCTCTCCCTTTCTAAATCTCTCTCCAGCCCTTTCTCTCAGCGTCGGAGTTTATGATCAGACGGTTGTGGTCAAAGTGGATTATAGTCATTATCTCTCTCTCGCGCTTTCTTTCTCGTGTTTCCCTCTCTCTGCTTTTCCTCTCTTTCTCCTTCCCCGTGCCTCCCTTCCTCTTACACCCCTTTGTCTCTCTTGCTCTGCCTTTGATTCCCTCTCTCTGCCTCTCCTCACCTCTTTTCTCTATGGTTGTGGTTGAAGTGGATGATATTCTTTCTCTCGATTTCTCCGTCCGTATCTCTCGTTCTCGCTTTTCCTTTCCTGTGCCCCGCTTCCTCTTTCATTATCTTCTCTCTTTCTCTTCCCTTCGCTCTCTCTCTCTCTCTCTCTCTCTCTAGCAATCTCTTTCTCGGAATCAGAAAAAAAAAATGCATTATTGGCATTGTGAGGGTGCGTTCACACAGATGTGGACATCATTTGGTCTTGTTCTAGTCCCTGTTTAGTTCTTATTTAGAGCAGGTTTGGTTTTCGAGTTTTGTCCTAATTTCTTAAGTAACAGAATTCGCAAACGATGAACTTGCTTTGGCGATGTGGTGCAACATAAAACAATGATTAATAATAGTAAATAAAAGTACATACTAAAATATGAACTATGACAAAAATGTGTTTGTGTTTCTGATCAGCCCTTTTTCTCCTTTTGTCGTTCATATTTCTCCTTTCTTCTAGAACTTTCTCCATCTCTTTTCCTCTCTCGCTTAAGTGTGGCAGCTAGTACTTATATACTTTTTCTCTTGCACTCTCTGTATTGGCCTTCTCCCCCTCAATCTCGTTTATTTATTCTCTCTTTTTGCTTGTGCTTAAAGTGGATAATGTTCTTTCCCTCTCTTTCTATGTCTCTTTCTGTGAGGTTGTTTTTAGTCAGCCAGTTGTGCTTTAAGTGGATGATATACTTTCTCTCTCGCTCTTTCTGCATCCTTCTTTTCCACCTTAATCTTGGCCCATTCACTGTCTCTTTATGGTTGTGGTGGAAGTAAATAATTCCTTTCTCTTTCTCTCCTATCCTTTCTGTCTCTCCTTCTTTTTCTGTGTGGTTGTTTTTGTGCTTGGACCGAATGTTATACTTTCTCGCTTTCTCTCCTCTCTTTCGCATCATACTTTTTCTCTTTCCCTTCTCTCCACCCTCAATCCCCGTTTTGCGCTCTCCTCTCTTTCAATGTCTCTCTCTCCCTTTACAAATGTGGCAGCTGCAGCATGAAGTGTTGTAGTTTCTGGTCAGCTCGTTGCGGTTGAAGTGGATGATAAAAAGAACATGTCAGACGCGTGTACCCTGCGAGGCGCCGTGCACAATCCTGTCTTTTTAGTGGTTAGTTCCTGTTCCCGGCTCCTTGTCCCTTTGTTCTCTCAGTCTGGCAGACAGAGCGTGCGGCGCCTTGGCACACTGGTATCATGACACAAACATGGAGTGCTTGTACACTGAGCCGCCGTCCGCTAAGAGGGGATCTGACGTTTTAAATAAGTTTTAAACATGTGGTGCGAGGTCTTCTATTGGTGTGGGATGGAATTGCAGGTGGTACTTAAATAAAGTCATTGTATGATTTTAGACTAGACAAGAGCGCTACAAGTTTTTGTGTGTTTACATTTGGATTGGATGAAAAAAAAGGGTTAAGCACAAGTCAGTTAAATCTAATGAGAAGCTGGAGAGAAAAAAGCAACCCTGCAATGACAGCAAAATTATGAAATAAAATAAACATTTGTGCCCAAATTGTGAACTGAACTGCAAAAGTTATGTATTATAAATGATCATACTGTCTTCTCTTGTTCTCGCGGACCCAATCGCGTGTCTCGTCCTACCCCAAATTATTTCTATTCTATTTTTAGTCTTCATAAAATGTATTATTTTATACCGTACATTAAGTCAAACAAGTGTTCAGGTGCCTCTTGAAAGTATATAATTTCAACAAGGGGAAAACACTAAATTTAGTATTATCATTATTTTTTATATTTTGGAATATGGAAGTGTTGCTTCTTGCATTGCTTAGTCCAGGGGTCTCCAGTTATATTTTCCAGGGGGTCCGATTTTTCAAAGGGCTAAGGTCCGGGGACCAGACTACAAAATCCCATCACAATTTTATGTTTTATCTCTATAAAATCCACAAACAACTCACAGTGGCACAATTCAACAACAGAAAACAACGCAGGACTTTACTTTCAAAGAAGTAAAAATATCATAACAATATTACATCACTAAAAACAGGACAAAAGCACTAAAACCCAGTGTTTACCAGAAAACTGACTCGACTAGTGCAAAGCAGATCTGGACCAAGACCAGCTTTAAACCGAGACAAAACACACCATATCCACCAGAAAAATATGGATAAACTATAAAGCAGGACTAAAACAGGTCTAAAGATGGACTAAAGCAGGTCAAAAACTGGACTAAAGCAGGACTCAGCACCTTGCACTCACCTAGACCTTTCAATCCAACAACAAAGCCCGGAAAACCGGTGCCACGGTGCGTAATGTTCCTCGTTAATGAGCAGACTTCCAAACACGCGGAGCACACGGTCCTTACGCATGTTACATTCACACCAAATCATCAATGAAGCTGTTATTTACTGCGTCTGCAGCATCACACGTTTGTGCTCTGACAGAGCAGTGTTTCAGAAGAACCGGGGCTCTCTGGCCCGCCGTGATAAGCGGCGGAGTAGCCGCAGTGGCGCGCAGATGCGGCGCAATTTTTTTTTTATAATATATGAGTTTCCCATAATAGTTCTAATTATGGGAAACTGGGCCGCGGGCTGGACCAAATTGCTTCGGGTACGCCTTTTGGAGATCCCCGGCTTAGTCTATCCTTGAGCAGGGCCGCTGCTAGCCATTTGGGTGCCTTGAGTCGAAATGTTCAGTGGTGCCCCCAACCCACTTTGAAAGTGTACACAATTTGTAAGGGTTTGATGTCAACCTCAAAGTAAAAAACCTCAAAGTAACTTTTCTGAAGAATTTGTTTTCATTAATTTTGTAAATTAAGTTTTGCATAAATCAGAGTCCTAAGTGGTGTGTGAGGCTAAGAAGTTTTCAACTAAAATAATTGTATTTTCTGTATTCTTCTCTTGTATTCATTTTAGAAGTAATATTATTAGCAACTCATTACTCGTTTTTATTATGAGGGCCCCCCACAGTCCTTAAATGTCCTTGCTCAGCCCCTGCTCCGCCCTTGCTCAGCCTCTGCTCCAGCGTCACCCGAAGCCCTTCTCCTGCAGAACAGATCAAGGCTCTAGTAAACACTACAGGCTGAAAACTATTGACGCTTTCTTTTGCATTTATGAAAACAGGATTTAGATATTTGTAAGAAGAACTTGAACTTTGGCTTTGCACATGGCACGTCAGTTTGCCAGGCCAGCTCGACGCATTGCACGTCTTGTTGCATTCTCTCTTTTTCACAGTTTCTAATGGAGTATGAGGACAATTTTCACCGCAGTTTTTCTCCTTGTGGTTCATAATATACATACGCAAAGTTCTCTGTGTGCACCTGATCTGTATGCGTCTGTTTAAACTGTGCGTCCTGATTTGAACTGATAAAGTACTAAAGACAGATCATGCCAATAAAGGCTCACTGCTTAACTGTAAAAGTAACAGTGCAGCTGCATCACAAATAGCTTACGTCAGGCACGTCCAAACTACGGCCCGGGGGCCAAATGCGGCCCTCAGACCAATTTTTGTTGGTCCTCCTGCTTCCTGCTAAGTTACATAAATGACAGCACGGGAAAACTGTTTATGGAAATGATAAACTTTGAAAATGTCTCATGTTCTAATGTAAATGATTTGTTGAACTCTGTTACATCTAGTGTTTTGAATGTTCTCTCGGACACCATTGCCCCTATGAAGGCTAAAATTGTTAAAAATAAGCAGAAGGCGCCATGGAGAAATGATGATTCGGTCAGGGCACAGAAAAGGGAGTGCCGTCGGGCCGAACGAAAATGGCGCAAGTCGAAGCTCCAGGTTCAGAAAGAGATTTACAGAGAGAAGTTGTACATGTACAACCTCATTTTATGTAGAACTAGGGAAGGATATTTTTCTGAAATAATTGGAAGCTGCAGTAACAACTCGCGTGTCCTGTTTGCCACAGTAAACAGATTAACAAACCCTCCAGCTCAGCTGCCGTTAGAACTCATTTCCACATCCAAGTGTAATGAGTTTGCATTATTCTTTAATGACAAAGTTCAGGGCATTAAAAATGCTATCAAATTCTACAATGCAAAAAATAACCCTCAAAACCACCTACACACTTAGAGCTGACTCACTTTGCACCTGTAACTGACAAAACTGTCCAGGAGATCATCACCAGCCTGAGTTCATCTACATGCTGCCTCGATGTGTTACCCACCAGATTTCTAAAGTCTGTGCTGAACAGTTTGTTAGCACCACTCACTCAAATAGTTAACATGTCGCTTCAATCTGGAACATTCCCAATGTCTTTGAAAACTGCGGTCATAAAGCCTCTCCTAAAGAAGAGCAGTCTTGATGCCGCAGTACTGAGTAATTACCGGCCCATCTCTAATCTGCCATTTTGGGGCAAAGTCCTTGAAAAGGTTGTTTACCAACAGCTCACTGATTTCCTCTTAATAAACAACTCATTTGATGTTTTCCAGTCAGGTTTTAGACCTCATCACAGCACTGAGACCGCTCTTGTCAAGGTGACAAATGACATCCACCTGAACACTGACGCGGGCAAAGCCTCAGTCTTAATTCTGTTAGATCTGAGTGCTGCTTTTGACACTGTCGATCATGGGATCCTCTTACAGAGACTAGAGGACTGGGTGGGCATCACTGGCACTGCTCTAAACTGGTTAAAGTCCTATCTGGAAGACAGGAAATTCTTTATCGAAATTGGTAACTGTGTCTCAGACCAGATGCCCCTGACCTGTGGGGTGCCCCAAGGGTCAATCCTGGGACCCCTTCTGTTCAACCTCTACATGCTGCCGTTAGGTCAGTTGATACGCAGCGAGAATGTGTCCTATCACAATTACGCAGACGACACTCAGATCTATGTTTCACTGACGGCAGGTGAATATGGACCAGTGGATTCACTCTGTCACTGCATTCAACAGATCAGTGTGTGGATGCAAAACAACTTTCTCCAGCTGAACTCAGACAAGACTGAAATCATCGTCTTTGGCCCACAGAAACAAAGAGAAATTGTTAACTGTCACCTCCAGAGTCTCGCTCTAAAACCTACACAATCAAGTTAGAAATCTGGGGGTAATAATGGACTCAGATTTGAATTTTAACAGCCACGTCAGATCAATCACATCAGCAGCTTTTTACCATCTAAAAAACATTGCCAAAATCAAAAGTATAGTGTCTAAACCAGACCTGGAGAGACTTATCCATGCGTTTGTCTCTAGTAGATTAGACTACTGTAACGGCCTGCTCACTGGCCTCTCCAAACGAGCTGTAAAACAGCTGCAGTACATCCAGAACGCCGCTGCTCGGGTCCTGACTAGAACCAGGAAGTACGATCACATTAGTCCTGTGCTCAGGTCTCTGCACTGGCTCCCTGTGGCTCAGAGAATAGACTTCAAAGCAGCTCTGCTTGTATACAAGTCTCTCCATGGCCTAGCACCAAAGTACATCTCGGACATGTTAGTGCCATATGAACCATCTCGGACTCTGAGGACCTCAGGGACCGGCCTCCTGCTGGTGCCCAGAGTCAGGACTAAACATGGGGAATCTGCATTTCAGTTTTATGCAGCTAAAATCTGGAACAGTCTTCCTGAGGATGTGAGACAGGCCGCTATACTCTGGCAATGTTCAAATCTAAACTAAAAACTGTTTTGTTTGGCTGTGCATATGACTGAAATGCTTTTCTTTGCACTCTTCTCTTTTATGTCTTGAACTAAGATTGTGATTTCTGCCATGTCTTTGTGATTTTAATGCATTTTTTCCTGTTGTGTGAAGCACTTTGAATTGCCTTGTGTACGAATTGTGCGCTACAAATAAACTTGCCTTGCCTTGCCTTGGTCCAAACAACAACATGTGTAAAAAAAATTCAAGCATTTTGATGTTATACCAAAGTAATATTAATGTTCCAAGTCTTATTAAAGGTGTGGAGGCTCATCGAAACTAAGTCGAATACAACATTTCGAATGATTCTCTTAATTGGCGGGTTGTCTGTGGCCCTCTGCTCCGTATACATTTCAAAATGCGGGCCTCGGTGAAAAAAGTTTGGACACCCCTGCCCTACGTCATTTATTCCAAACTTCTTGGTCAGGTTGGTACCCGCTGGAGCACTTGTCCTACGCCCTGCGAGTTATGTGCGTAATGGGTGCGGCGGCATTGTACTTGAGCAAGACACTCCACCCATCTTACCACTGATGCATCACATCGTTTAAAAAAAAAAAAAAAAAAAAAGGAAGACTTTTTTTTCCCTTTAAATTCTGGAAAGTTTAGTTTGCATGTTGTATTTTTCTATTCATTTTTAGTTTCATGTAGTATATCAATATAAACAAATACAAAATACAGTTTTGCACTGACTTAGTGATGCTGCACATATTACAAGACAAGCCGAGAGGATCCATACAATAAACAAATAATTGCATGTACTACTATTTTAAAGGACCCGCCCACTGCACTTCCATTGGTTCAGACAGGCGTGTTGACAGAACACTTCTACCGCGTCTTAAACCCTTGCCAAACATGTGCCAAAACCCTTACATGCCAACAAAACCACAAAATGTTATTGTTTCTGCCACAGCCAGGCCGCATTTCAATTTTTCTCTCTTTCCTCCTTTCTAATCCCAGGGACGTTAAAATGGAGCTGTTATTTGCATGTCTAATGATACTCGATATCACAGTCACTCTCAGAGGAGACGGCGTAGATGATTATTAATATAGCCAATGGAGCCCTCATTTAAAGAGCCTTTTGTTCTTAGGTTTGTACAAATGCAGTTTCTCTGGTAAGCCCTTGCCCACTGAGACATGCGCTCAGCAGAAAAATACACTATATGTGTTCTGCAATTTGAATGGAGATGTAGAAAAGGCTAGTTAAATCATATAGAGGATATTGATCGCGTTTTGGATAGAAACAATTTGCACATAGTAGGTCATGGTCTTATCTCAATTTCAAACCCACACCCAGACTGGCCTTGTTCGACGCTTGATTATCGACTTTTGTTTATACCAAAGAAATTGCCCTCACATTGTTAGATTATTGATTTATTTTTATTTTTTTTAGTAGATATTTAGCCTTTTTTATTTTACTAACAAGATGTATTCTTCATCTTATTAAATCCAGTGAGGAGGGAAGTATATAGAAAAAAATCAAAAATCTCAGTTCAGCAGTAAACTCCACCACAGTTCGATCTCGCAATCCACCTTATTTATTTATTTTCAACTGTATGCCTTTTAAAAGGGAAAAAATGCACCCCATAGGTTTCAGAATTTGAAACTGAATTTGTTGATCCGTTTTAAATATAACCACAAAATATCAAGCACACATCCATTCCATCATAGGATACCAAATATCTATCAGTTTTTCCACCACAGTGAATTTAAATAAAACCAGCTTTGTTCATATTTTTTATTAACAAGAGATTGAAGTTTGGTTCCGTTTTTGTTTCCTCTTGGTATATCCAGTCGTGAGAATTATGTAAAAAATAAATACATCATTAAATGTTAAGAACAAAACCCAATTTTGCTTGATGCTATATGCTCTTTAGAACGCTTTAATGGTACAAAAAGGCAGTTTATATGTTTTCAAAATCATGAAAAATGTCACTGTTGCCATAACATTCATTTTCAATGGTCAAAAAAAAAGAAGTATGACTTTTTATAAATGACATTTCACCACAAAACCATATTATTATAACCTTTATTTATACATATGAGGGTCCTTGCCCCAAAAATAAATAAATAATAGATAAAAAAAAACAAAAAACTAACTTCTCCAAAGCTGTCAGGGCCTGTAGAGGAAAGTCGGGATTACCTGCAGGAATTCCAACGGCAGCAATGCATGCTTGTTCCTTGGCTGTGGCAGTTGGCATTGAAACCCGACTAATTTGCAAGACTCCTCACAATGAGAACAATGACTTTGACAGTTCGTACAGGCACAGCGGAGCACATCTGCATTTTCCACAGCAGCGAGCCCAAAAGAATGGCAGTGGCACGGCATGTCTTCCAATTATGGAAATGTGCGCACGTGTGTACATATTGCTCACGGTCGGGACGCCTCTTCAAACACGCTGGTAGTAATTTGAATCAAAGACAAATATAACTGATGTCCCCTATAGAGTTTCTAATACTGATTATTGTTAAAACTTAATTTGGCTGTAACTAGTTTAGTGCAATGTTCTTCCATAATGCAGTCTTTTTAATTTTGCTCACCACATGTTGCCTTCTCTAACACGTGATTTATCTACTCATTTTCATTAGGATGGTTTAATTTGGGTACTTTAGTTTCCCCATAGCAAAAATATATATAGACAATAACATTAGCTCTGAGCACTGCTCCAGACAACATGTCCAAGCCGCTGTAAAGTGTGGGTCAATTACTTTTTCTCACAGACTTACAATCTTGTTCTGTCAAATATTCATTGCTTTCAGTTTTCTGTCTTTTTGGCCATTCAAAATACTTGTAATACTTCGTTTTGAAATGTTGAAACCCATGGATACGTACAAAATACTGTGGTTGTTGGGAGCAACAGCCTTGAAATACTCCTGCAAGTCTTATGTTTTATTGCCATTGTCAGTGAATGCGATTCACAAACTAGGAATGTGCGTTGGCAATTGGATGCAACAATGAACAATGACTATGAGCTATGATAAAGCACGAGTGACGCTCCATGGCCGAGTAGATAGCACATATGCACTCCATGTGAGTAACCCGCAGCGTCCCTATTTCATGCTGCACTGTCATACAGGCCCAAAAAAAAGTGGGTGTTAAAAAAATTATTTTAAAAAGATTTGACTGAATATAAACACAACATTTTACAGTATGGACAGAACAAAAGTGCAAAACTGGCAGTGCAAATAGATGATTGTTCAAGTGAGTTATTTAAGTGTTCACGAGTCCGACCATAGAAGGAAAGAAACTGTACTTGTGGCAGGAGGTTGTGGTCCAAATGGACCTTAGCCTCTTACCAGTACTCGGAGACTCCTCAAGACGTACAGGTCCTGCAGAGGTGGGAGCCTGCAGCCCACTTTGAATCAAAGTCAAATATAACCGCACCTTCTCTGCAGAGCGCACAATGCGCTGACGTCTGTACAAGTTATGCACCGATCCAGCTTAATATCAAACCTGATACTTGTGTTTTGAACTCCTTTCTGTAACGATACCAACCAATACCAGTGCAGCAGTTTTGGACCGCAGCGGGCCTGTATCTTCTCTTGTGCTCCTCACTTATTTGAACATGAACATAAACTTGGACTGTAGGTGAAAGGAACTGCAAGACAAACATCATAAACCCTATCTTCTCATTGATGATTTAGTCTGAAAATTGATACCATTTCTTACCTCATGTTCACCATCAGCAATCGCCAATAAATCTGACATTTCAGTCAATTTCAGCTCCTCTCCAGAGCATTACTAACCCCTTATTGCTACGAGTATATCCTCAATGTACTTCTCACCTTTGCTGCTATACACTCATTGTCATTTAATACAAGTAGAAACACCTGATTTCCGTGACAGACCTTCTAATATTGATTATTCTTAAACATCGCACTCAAACACAGCAGACCGCTCTCCCATATGGCACTGAAAACATTTAATTCCACTCGCGACATGTTGCCTGCTTACTCATTTGAATGATCATTTTAGTTTAGCTGAGACGAGACTTTTCTCCTCTTTCCCCGACTTATACTTTCTCTGAGCAACTTCACAAAACAAAAGTGTGTTGTTTGCGACATTTAACAAGATCACAGCGGCGCCTGCTCGACAGATGAGTTTGAAATACTTAACCACACACCCGCATTCATTTAGTTAGCGCTTTAACTCGGAGAATGCACAGGAGACGGAATGATAGAAAGGGAGGAGGAGAGAGGGAGGGTAAATATGAATTACAAAGGCGAGCAAGGCACCATCTGGGCTGAGAAAAACACACATCGCTGTGGAGTGGGGAGCATCGAATTAGACTTGCTACGAGATCCATGCGCACATCGTGGAATCAATCTCATTTCTTGATTTGATTAGGTCAGCCGCGCCGCCAACGAAGAGAAAACTGTTGTGCTCCTTGATTAAGCTTGTTTTGTTTGGGTCCCACCCCCACCTATGGGCTTGATGTGTGTTTCGATTAGTTTTTTTGGGGGGGAACGCAGGTAGGCTAATGGCAGTAGTGGAGGTTAATGCTAAAATAAACTACGGTAGCTCTATTTAACACACAGCGGGCGCTCAACAGCCTCGCAGAAAAGCGCATTTACACTGTTTCACGCTTGGACCTGTGTCTCTATCGTTGTTTTTATTGTGTTTTCTGTTCATTATCTCTCTAACGGGAACAAAAGCTAACTCTAAATATGTGTAGTAGTTGGTGGAGCAATATCAGTGGTGTTCAGATTTTCCATTTAATAAACAAATGTCCTACTTGCGGTGAAACAAAATATTGGTATCCTTGCAACTAAATTGAATAATCTTGAATTATTAAACAAGCACAATACAATTTGTCTGGTGGAGGGTAAATGCCACATGTTTGTCTTCCTGGAGATGTTACGGTATTTATTTGTGTAAAGGCCACATGTTATGCATTATTTATATTATCATTATCTTTAAACATACTGTTGAGCAAGTTAAAATAATGCCACACATCAATATTATGTTTTCTTATCAGGATTTGTGTTAGCACTCCATCTAATGGCAGTCGAAGAAATTACAAACGGCATAATGTCCCGACATAATATAATGAAAGCAGCTTGATGGCGGAAATGCTCAGACCAAGTCTGGCCGTCATGTATAGATTTAAAACAGCACAAGAGCTCTACCTATGATGTCACAAATCAGGGAAATTTGAAACCAAGTTTTTGTGAGGCTCAGAGCCAAATGACCTCATTAACAAGATTAAACAAACATGCATGAAATACAAATCCAGGTTGTGTTTTTCATGTTATAACATCAAAAAATGTCAATATCGCATAGTATGTGTCCATTATTTACCTTGTATTTTTATTGCAAGTGTATCTATTTCTAAAAAATACCTTGAAAAATATGCGATCTGTAACTTGCGCCGTAACCATTCGGCAAAGATGCAAATAAGTCTGATAGCAGGACCGACCAGGAGCGTGAGAACAAACTCTCCGGCTATAATTCTATCTACATATACCACAGTAACAAGACAGCTATAGAAGTCCTTGGAGTTAGCCGTTATTAGCCATGAGTTCAGAATTGCTCTACAGATACTCCTAAGTCTTTATAAATTGCACATCTAATCATTTTCAGTTTCTGTTTGTCCTCGACATGCTCACTTTTCTATAGACCTCTTCTCTGCCTGGTTTGTTCACTTGATCGCCTCCCCATAAAACATAATGACCTAAAGGTAATGGATATAACCCTTTACATAATAATTCTATTAAAACCTACTTAAAAGCACATAGGGACATGCACAAGGAACTCGGATCTATTTAGTTGTCTGTTTCTCTTTTTATTACGCAGCAGGGGCTTGACGCAAATAGGCGACTCATTCCGGAATCAATGTGAAGGAAATGCAAAGATAAATTACAGATTAAGATGATTGACGTGCACCGCCTGCTGGAACTGTGAAGCCATGTATACGCGTTCTGTGAAAAATGCCCACACACAAGTCATCGGGTTGTTGTTTAGTCACATCCACATCCAAAAGCAATGTATATACACACCAGATCTCCAAAATACAAAAAAACATGTAGTATTCCCTTTACTTGGTACATGGTGTAATTTTCTGGGATATAATATGCTACTTGTTTCATCTTCATGGAGACAAGCAGGTGCTTCCTGGAGCTTCCACCAGAAAGGTTACGCCTTTAACAAACACGAACTACAAACAACTATTTATTTTCTCACTTTGCCCTCTCAAACCAATAAATACACTATTCAATGCTTTCGTGTTCCAACAACTGAATGTAATGAGAAGCCTGTGAAAAAAATCCATATTAAAAGATTGCTTGCACACCAGGGAAGTGCGACTGGTTTTCCCTGCAAGCATTATGCACAGTACACTGCGAAAATTAATTTGTATATTAGTGACTTCGTGATAATAATCTTAAATTCAGTATTTTTGTATGCATTTGCTTGATGGATATGGATGATTTGACCTGTTTTGGGATGTTTCTGACTGGTTTCTATACAGTTCTTATCAATCAAGACAAAATTGTTTCTCCCAAATAATCAGTATTAAATCAGTTTTTAAGGGGTTTGAGCTTTCACCTCTTGGATTAATAACCGTCGTCTCGGTCCATTATGAGTGAAAAAAGACAAGGAAAACTGTTCGATAGCCGTCTGCTTTTGATGTACGCTGACTGCAGCCCAGCATGACATAAATTAGCCAAAACATTTATTAAAAAAATGATTGAAAAAAAGTAGGAACCATAGCCATATAAAATAAAATAAATAAAAAATAAAATAAATAAAATAAATAAAATAAATACAATAAATACAATAAATACAATAAATACAATAAATACAATAAATAAATAAAATAAATTTAATTTAATTTAATTTAATTTAATTTAAAATAATATATAATTGAATAAAAAGAAAAGAATCATAGCCTGTTCTTACTGTTTTAAAAAGCTAATAGTCACAACTGAACCTGTGTTGCCAGGGCCTTAACCTAGGACACATACATGTGTTTCTCCTTCTCAGTTTATGGACAGGTCAAGTCTCATGTTCAGCTCAGAACCTCCAGAATCCCCTCAGATGCAGATGCTAGGCTTAGATTAATCTTGAACACATATCGGCCACGTTATTACAATGTAAATAAAGATTCTACCTTTAATATTCTGAATTCAAGTATTTTCGACGGGGGCTGGAATATTCAATTATTTGCAGTGCAGTTATATTTCCAAATTTCTCCATTCTCTCACTGATATTGCACCTTGCTATGATTAACCTAAAATCCATTCTCCCATGCAGCCCACACTCAAAACAAAAAGGCTTTTCATGGCTGGCTTAATCTAATTGTGTTAGCCTCTTGTTGTTAAGGTAGCTGCTGTGACTTTGAGTTATTCTCCACACGGCGTAATGTGCTGCTGGGATTGAATGCAGCACGTGTGCCATTGCTCAAGGTGTGGGGCCGGACACCAGTACATTAGCGCTGATTGACCTCAACACAAATTGGTGGAGGTGGCTTGTAACTGGATATATTTACTCTGATTATCTATTTGTAATTGTTAATTTGAGGTTTACTTGACAATAGTGTTTTTTAGACTTGGTAGAAGGATAAAAAATGTATCCAGCTGCTGTAAAATATGCCAGAAAACAAATAAAAAGAATAAGAAGACTTTTAACTTCATTCACATTCACATATTGCGACGTCAAAGATAAAAATTCAAAGGATTCCTGTGCTGTTCACAAGTCCACAAATCATCACCAGACGTTCTGAGCATTTCTGTTGTCAAATCACGTTCACGACAACTTCATGCCCAATTAGCATACATTGTTTTTTGTTTGTTTGGTTGTATGTTTGTTTGTTTAGTAACTTTTTTTTTCTATACAAGGGTATTATTTAAGTTCTAAAAAATGAAATGCTGAAGCAAAGGTGGCAGTAGTAGTAGAAGTAGGCTGGGCAATATCGTGATAAAAATCATATCTTGATCTCATCTGCCATTTTGCTAAAATCGACTCATCATGATTCTTTAAGTTTGTTTTAAATGTACATAATGTGTCTTTAAAAGTCTTGGTTGAGAAGTGTCGCGCAAAATGTAAATGGCCCATAAAATGAACCCCAAAAGTGCTGAAATATTGCACATACCCTTCTGCTTTCTGTCTCTTTTTCAGATAGTTTGAACGGTTTTAATTATAGATGACACAATACGTATTCTAATTTTGCATATTTCTAAAACAACAATTGCGTAATGATTCATTTTACGATATACCGCCCACTTCTTTTTATTTTTTTGTTAAAAAAAAATGCTGTAAACTATTTTTTTTTTGTTTTTGTTTTTTTTTGTAGATGAATATACAAATTTAGGAAAAGTAAGGCATCCAAGAAATAATAATAATAATAATAATAATATTAATAATAATAATAATAATAATAATAATAATAATAATAATAATAATAATAATAATAATAATAATAAATAATAATAACAAAAATTAAAAAGAAAAGTTAGGGTTGATTTGTCCAAATTTATGTTAAAGTTATGTTAAATTTGTCCATTTTCAAGTTCAGTCCTCTCACTTCTACAATGTGATAAAATCGTGAAATAATTTTTTGAGGGAAATATCACCCATCTCTAAATTGTAGTAGGACAGCAACAAAATCCCTTCAATCCATGTGACTCTGAGATGGAAGCACACCTTTTCCTGATTGTGATAGCGAAGTGTGATATAATAGAGGTTTGCAGCAGGTTGATTATAATTACTGTACCTTTTGTGCGTGGCTGGCTTCCATCACCTCAGTTCCTGCACAGGTCAAGTCTCCTTCTCCGTTGTCTCAGCAGAGAGAGAGAAAAAGTGAGGAGGAAATATCCCAGTCACTCCCTGCACTCAGCGACCTCCGTGAATGCCGGTTTGACCCCAGCAAAGAGCGCTATTGATTATTACGCTATTAAAAAAACAGGCCAGATTCATAAAGCACGTGTGCATAAAAAATACATGACGCACCACTTACTCGGAGCACATCCGACGGAGTGAGTTATGAGAGACTGTCAATATA
Source organism: Chaenogobius annularis (assembly GCA_015082035.1). NCBI lineage: Eukaryota > Metazoa > Chordata > Actinopteri > Gobiiformes > Gobiidae > Chaenogobius > Chaenogobius annularis. The sequence continues at coordinate 3,572,310 of BJKM01000001.1, forward strand.
AGCTGCAGCGAGATGGGGTTTAAAAGGATATAATGTCATAGGCAGGTACAGTATTAACTTACAACATGAAATTCAAATCATCAAATTGGAGTTCGACATCAAAGTTGCGATCTGAACATACCTGGATAAGGGTTTTGAATGTGTGAAGTTTTTGTTTTTGGTTTGTATCAAGGGCAACCAGGTCAAAACAGCACTGGTACAGACATTTTAAACTAGATTTTATGATTCACGGACATGTCTGTCTGTACTGGTGAGAATCTAAAGCAACCCTGGAAGCACGTTTGGAAAAGTTTCTATGACTGGGAGATGAATGTGAAATATAAACATGTATATAATTGTTTCTTTGGTTCCAATAATTCAAAAAAGATTGACATTTTAAACAGTTCCAAAATTTGAGGGAACAAAGATTTATGTTTGAACCCTTTTTCCCAACCAAACTTCTAAAATAAAATTTCAAATATGAAAATCTTTGCCCCCAGTATGCCATTGAACATGATAAAGTGCCAGGGTAAAATGGATTTAAAAGAACTGGAATGAGTTTTTCAGCCAGCAGAAATAATACAAAGACATAACTAAATTTAGCCTCATTTGTGTTGTGAAAAATGGAAGGCTCTAAAGTATTTCAGGCTGCTCTGTGCAGCAGAATAAATGCGTTCATTTCTATTTTTTTTACACAACCACTAATGTTACATATATGGCTGTACCTAATAAAGCGTGTTGTGGCTCAAACCAGAAGGGAAACTTTCTGTCCGATTTGATAAAACACTACGTGCAATGCGACAGACTGGGGGGAAATGTTCCCAAGAATAGCTAAGTGTATCATATATCATGCATGGCGCCATCTGTTCCTTACATTCAAAATGTTATTGCAATATTTAGAATTACAGATTATTCATGTACGTGTAATTAACAGTGCCAAAATCAAACAAATGGGACAAAGCTACAATTAGTTTCAAGATTTGTTTGAGCAGAATCTATCTCCAGTAACCATTTATGCTCCAGCGCCTCAGGCCGTACAGATGGGGAAGAAAAGTCTAGCTCTAATTTTACCAGTTTTGGCCATCATTTACTCGCTCTTGATCCCTCATCGCACCAAAGACGACACAACGGATTCATTCTTTAGCTTTGAGAGTAGGTCAGCGGGGCAGAAGTGGGACATGAAACTGTCCGAGGCCAGGTGCGGTACACCAGTGTATGTGGAGCTTGGCCTTGGGGTCCCCATACATTTTGCATAACAACATGCATCTGCTGCATATTTAATGGAGAACATGACATTTCCCACAGTCTGCTGTCTGGTGAAGGGTCCGGTGGTGCTGCTGCAGCTAAGCAGGCGCATTAGCTTCAGTGCAGCAGAACTGCATCTGACATGACATTTAGAGAAAACACTACCATGTATTATAGAACACGCCTTGTTCCAGCCACTTTACATCATCATTCAAATTGTACATATGTGAGGAATACAGATGTTTCTATGGTATGTTTCTAAGAAATTATGTCACAACATTTCTAATTTACATCACTAGAGCGGTTTAAATCTTTGTTAAAAACATATCTTTTCTCGATTCTCGCTTTCGGCCTTTTAACACGAACTGAACTGAGTCATCAATTTTTTTTAACTTTATGTGTATTTTTTAATTCATTGTGTCTATGTATTATTGCACATTTCTGTACAGCACTTTGGGCTTTTAAAGTTGTAAGTGTGCTTTATAAATAAACTGTGACATTGACATTGACATAATATTGTATTGGACACTGAATAATAATGATAAACTTATAATGAAATGCTCTTCTTTGAGATTAGTTGATAAACTGTGCCATCTGCCGTGGCGTTGCAAGGATGTGTTGGGGCCCCAAGCGAAACGTCACAAGGGGCTTTCCAAACAGACTCCACCCCTTCTTCTCTTCACCTTTGAACTTTAAAATATGAAAATCCGCCTATAAACATAAGTATGGTTCTTCTGTTTTGAAACAGTAATGGCAGTTATTGACAATATGTCGAAGAAATTGGGCTCACTGATGTCATCCCACCTTGTGGTCAAAGTATAAAACTACAGTCAAAAGAGAAACCTGTCAATGAAATGTAATAATTACTGTGATGAGCCTGTTGTGTAGCCACGCCTCTGACCATCTGACCTCATTATCTTACCTCAAGTCTGTGGTTTGTATTAGGAACAAGTCTGAGCAAAACAACCAAACAACATTGGTGCACTTTTGAACAGATTGCGGCTGTTTCCAGTAAAAAGTCTAATTTCCAGTGAAATGAAAAATGTTGCTGTCGTATTTTTTACCACTGTCTGTTATTGCTGGATATTAGAAATCAGAAGATTGCTTGACATAGTGTAAAAATCGTTTGAAAATTTGAGAAATTCAATGTTCAAGCAATGTTTCTAAACCAAACTCCTAAATTAAATCAGTGCCTCCAGTATGGCAGTGACCATGAAAAACTGTCTGGCCAAACTAGATCAAATGAGTTCTTCAGCCTGCAGAAATAATATAGAGATTATCCCCACACTTTGCAGCGTTCGACCATAGTTGTGTTAGAACTTTCGGCTCAGATTTGACCTGTTGTACATAAAATCCAGTGTTACTTCTTGAAGCATCTGACATATTATTCCCAAAAATGGAATTATGCCCTGACTACTCTAACCTGACATGTGCGAGTGCTACTTTCTGAAGTAGCTGAGGTAGAATTTGGTTGAGCGGTTTGACGTACAGCGAGCAGTGTGATGTGATGTCGTGACAGCCGATCACAGTGACAGCCTCTCTCCTCCCTCTTCTCAATTCTCCTCTCACTCTTTCCTCTGTTCCGTCTTGACTCTTCCTCTTTTGCTCTCTTCTTTCCCTCCTCCCAATCTGCTCCTTGTCTCTCTTCTCCCTCCTCTTTCTCCTCCCTGTTTTCCTCTTCCTTAATTTTCCTCTTCTCCCTCTCTTGTCTTTTTTCCCCACTTTCTCCTGTTCTTTCTCCCCCTTTCTGATCTGATCTTTACTTTTTTCCCCTTCCCCACATTGTCTTATCTTATTCATTCATATTCCTTTCTTCCTCCTCTCTCTCTCCATTTTCTTTTCTTTTCTCCTCTCCTCTTCTCCAACTCCATTTTATTTTATTTCCCTCCTTCTCTTCTCTCTCCCCTTCCCACCTACTCTGTCTTCATTCTCCTCTTTCCCTTCCCTCGCTACTTTCTTTTCCTCCTCTCTTCACGCCACATCGTCTCCCTCTTCTCCAGCCCATATTTTCTCTTTTTCCCTCTCTACCCTCCCACTCCACTTCTTTCTTTCCTCTTCCTCCCCCTTTTCCCTCCCTTTTCCCCTACTCCTCTTCTCTCCTCCCCTCCTGCTCTCTCCCCCCCTCTTCTTCCTCTCCCATTTACCCTCCCTCTCTACTTTCTTTTCTACTTCTCTTCTCCCCCCTATCCTCTAACATTTCTCCCTCACCTCTTTTTCCACAATCCCCTCTCCTCTTTCCTTTTCTTCTCTCTCGTCTCCTCCCATCTCCTTTTAACAATTGTATATATAGCCCCCTCTCTCCCCTCCCTCTCCTCTTTCTTTTTCTCTCTCCCATCCTTTGCTCTCCACCTCGCATCACCTCTACTTTTTCTTCCCTCTCTCCTCTTACACAGATCCTTCCTTTCCCTCTGTTCCACCTCTCCTCCTCCCCTCTGATCCCTTACAACTGTCCTCCTTCTCTTCCATTTTTTTTACCTTCCTTCCTTCCTATTCTTCTCATATGAATCCTCCTTCTCATCTCTCTTCCCCTCCCCATCCACTCTTACTTCTCTCTCCTCTTCCCCATCTTATCTCTCCTCTCTTCCCTCCTTATCCACTATATTTGCTCCCTTCTCTCCTTTTCCACTTCTCCCCCTCTCTTTCCTTTGCTTCTCTCTCTTCTTTACCCATTTCCTCTAACCCTCACCCTTCCCTTCCTTTACCCGTTGTTCTCTCCTTTTGTCTTGCCACTTTCTCCTCTCTCCTTCCCCTCCTACCTCCGCTCACCCCCTCTGTCCTTTCCTTTCCCCTCCTTTTCTTCTACTCCCCCTCCACTCCTCTCTCTCCGCCCTCCCAATTGTTTCCCTCTTCTCACTCCTCTCCCGTTCCTCTTTCTCCCCTCTGCTCTAACGTTTTCCCATTCCACTCCTTCTCTTCTCTTCTCTACAGTATCGCTCCTCTCTCCCCCCTTCCTCTTCTCTTCTTTCCTCCCCTCTCTTCTCCAGCTAAACATTGGGCCTGACGAGGAGCGACATCATTAGCTCCCTCTGTAGACCTGCACTTAACTATGTAGACTGAGAGACTCAAGACTTGAGGAAAGGTGGGAGTAGAATCTGCGGATCCTTCCTCATTACGACACAGTGATTGTTCGAGTGATTGCTGGGTACAAAAAAAAAACAAAAAAAATCTCTTCTGCACGGGATGGCATATTTCCTGACAGGGTAAGCAGTCCTGCGCCGGCTTGATTGGGAGACGTGGTGGTTAGCAAATGGATGTGTGCGTATATACGGGGCTGGGAATGCTATCGAGGAGCCGACAGAGCTGTAAAAGAAGCTCAGAATACATTTCTCCAGTCAGCCTTGGATTTCTTCATCACTGCACCATGGACCCAAAATATATAAATAAGTGTCGACGCAGCAGGAAGCACTGACAGACATATTCTCCGCTAACTAAAGCAGCAGTGCTTTGGAGAGTGTGTGCCCACTTCAAGGACTAACAGGGACTACTGTAAATGCACGTTGGGAAAATAGTGTGTTATGTAAGCCCTTATGATGCAATAGCAAGATGAAAATAGAGTCGGAATAAGTTTGTTTTTTTGTTTTTTTGCATACTTGTCTCGACTGTAAATGCGTTGCGTCCACGTGGCAATTTCAAAATCCTATGGTAGAATTTGCTGTTTAACTCTCAGATTGCAGATTTGTTGACCCGGTTTATGATCAATACAGTGTAATTACCGTGCCCATGCATTTGAAACAAAGTTTGACATCTTCAGTGTCAGCAGAAAAAGCAACGGCTACAGATCATACCAAAATATTAGAACCATACTTCCACTGTTTACTAAACATCTTTAAACGTGTGTGCTCCTAGTGAGTTCATGCATGCATTTTAATATGAACTCTGTGTGTATGTGACAGCATGGGGAGGATGGCTGCCCCTGTAATGTAATGTCACTCTGCACATTGCCTCGGATAGGCTCACGGCCTGGTTATCGCTCGGCAGGAGTTAGAATCATTTACTGTTCATGTATTTTGCATGCAAGATACATGAAGAGCTTAGGCTGTTTAGTTTAGACTAATATGATCCTATGCAGGTGTATATACAAAACCCTATTACATAACAGTGTGACGTCCTCCTTATTTCAAAATATAAACAACAGACTGACATTAGACATACCACGAGCCTTGCTTCTGTCAGTCTGCGCCAGGGCAGCTATGGCTTCAAAAGTAGCATACCACCACCAAGTATGGAGTTGTCATTTTAGTAAAGATTAGTATAACAACTTTGTGGAACCAATCCTTAACAAATATTGATACGGTTTAATGTTTGTGGATCAGAGGTTTTGATAGAGTTATATTCATAGGTTTCAGCTTCCTGTTTCATATTCTAGGACTTGCCTATTCGAGAGATATGCTCGTCTGTTTGGTTAATTGCTATGGAAACGGTGCTATCTTTACTCCATATAGAGTGTAATGCAAATAGTGATTGAGATTGAGTAAAGATGTGTTTTTAGAAGCCATATTAACCAATTTATGAGCATTATATTTTATTTTATTTTATGCTCATCAATTCTCTTATAGACATATAGAGGATTAGCTAATTCCCCATTGACTGACACTAGGGACACTAGGGACAAATACCACAACAACATCGGGACTAAACCCAAAACTAGACCTGGACTAAACCATGTCCACATCAGGGCTGAACTGGGCTCCGTTTAGAACCAAATAATGACAATTGTGAAAAGACAAGTTACATTTAGCTGATGATGCATAATAAAGTATCCAGGTTGAATGATGATGACAGATTTGATAAGATAAAGGTGCGTTATATGTTTGTTTTTTTAACAGGTAAAGGTAGACACTTATTTATTTATTCATTTTAATATATTTTTTTTATATTTTTAGCAAAATCGAAGAAAAAACAAACAAAAACAAACCGAGCAGTGCCAGAGAAAAACAAATTGGGTCAATATTAAAATATAGTTAAAAAATGAAAGGCATCCCAAGAAAAGACATTTATTTATTTAATTATGGTTCCATCAGTTTACAGGTTGAGTCCCATGTGTGATTTTTTTTTTCTTTCCTTTTTTCGATTTTTTAGAACTCCGGCACTGCGGCCGGCTGCACTTGGCGCCTGACATACGTGTGCTGTGCCATAACCACTCGACCACCGGGCAGCTCTGTGATTTTTTTCCCCATTGTCCGTATGTCACTTGTGGTGTTGTTCCAGTCCTTAGTCACAAATAAATTATTTAAAAATCAAGCATTGTGATTTCCTGGATTTTTTTTTTACATTCTGTCTCTCACGCTTGTTGTGTACCTATGAAAATTACAAACCTCTCTTATCTTTTTAAATGGGTGGGCTTGCAAATGTTTAAGTTGCCCAATACTTATTGGCCCCACTGTATAAACTATTCTTCCTGGACTTTGTAATGACTATGCTATGTTGGAAGTACACCAAAGACTGAGCTGTATATTTTGTATTATTAATGAGTGGCTACAACATCTTCCAAATTGCAATTAATTATTAATAGGAGATATTGCAGCGACTATTTCCATGCTTATCGAGAGTTTGTGATGCTAGCCTGTATTCCTCTGGGTTATCTGTAAGCCAGTGTTGGAAAGTTGCAAATGAGTAGCACAAAAACAACACAAAATCAGCAACTCGGTTTCAGTTTAGTTCAAAAATACACTTTACAACAACAGTCCTGGCCCTCATGCTTAATATTAAATGCCAACTGAAGACAAATCTAGCAAATTTTGAAGTGAACAGGGAATTATGTTCAGCTACCCACTGCTTCTTTGAGTTTGAAGTGACAAAACTCACCTAAAGAGCTGCAAGAAAAGATTTCTGAATCCAAGATAAACGCACGTCTAAAGTAAGTAGGACTAAACCAGTACTAAAGCAGGACTGAACTGTGTCTGAAGGAGTTCATTTTAAAGGAGACATATTATTATGCTAAATTGGCTTTTAGGAGCTTTTATATTCATATTCATAATTGTTGCCCTTCCGCATTTACCCACTCAATACATGTCTTTATTCTCCTGCATTGAAGACGTCATTCCCGTTTTCACTGCTCTGTACATTATTTTTTCCTCAAACAGGAACATGCATACTCCAAATCCAATTATTATATGATTTTTGGAGTTATGATATGATCAAAATTACATGGAAACATCAAAATCCTCATATTTATTTCTAATCATGGTCGCTATAATTATTTGCCTCAGATTATGAGGTTTGCTTGTTATTTAAGTAATCTGAAAAGAAGTCATGAAATCAGATAATGATCAGATTCAGCATTCAGCAGCGTGTTGTGATGACATTTTGTACCAGAAGTCCGTTTATTTAAAATGCCCAAAATACAGAATAATGATCCATAGATTATACTAAAAAGCAAACAAAAGCACATAACGCCTTCTTCAAGCATGACAAATTCTCATCCAACACAAAAAAATATGGCAGCATTGGGACACATACCGACTCTAGAAGCAAAGCAGAAGATATCTAACTTTTGTGTTTATATATCTTAAGGATGATCCATTTCTAAACTGTAAAAACATGTTACTTTCCACCGGAGTTAATTTTTTGAATAAGATTTCCCTACATCCATTTAAATTTGCCTTCTTTTAGCCCCAATGTGTACAGTTCAAACCTTTTCTTGCAACACAATGAAAAATGTAAATACAATTGCAGCAGACTTCCGCCTAAGAGTGTGTCTTTAGCACAAAATGGTGGCGTGTGCACCATGTAGTCATCCATTATTGACTTGTTTCCTGAATGCCACAGTCAATGTCACTGATTGTGGGTCCTAGTTTTTGTTGCCCGGGCAACTCACTTTAATGGCAGGGGATGGTGACAGAGTTTTTCTTTCGCGGCCCTTGTTAATTGTACTCTGGGATGACCGTCGGTGCACTCCACGCTGACGGCTGACGGCAAAGTGGGCCACGAGGGCATTTAGAGGCGACGGTTAAGCGGAGCGGCTGGTTAAAGTTGCTTGAAGTTTAAATATAATGTACTAAGATTTGTTTTTAGAATTTAGCCAAGCAGTTGTGACAAACAGGGTTTTATTTTTACTGCTTGGAAAAACATTTTTGAACTTTTTGAAGAAGTGTGTCATATTAGAAGCAGTCGTTTTGCAGTCGCAGAGAGATAATAATAGCATTAATTGCAATATTGAGAATGTTTGGGGCCAAAAAGTTGGCAAGGCAAGAATGTAGCTCGCAATTCATGCCTGAAGAAATTCAACCTTGCTTTCCATAACAGGAAAATATGCAGAAAAAATCATATAAACTTGACTTTAAAGGAACTAAAATCCTTTCAGTCGTATTATAAACCTAGATAACAGTAACTTTTTCTCAAGTGTATTCTTTGTGACTTATTCTTAAGCAGTGATGGGAAACTACGTTAAAAATGTATCTATCTACTAAATACTGAATCAAATTAAGAGAATCCGTTACTTAGTCTTAGAAAACAGTTTTTTGAATACTTAGAATACTTTCATTTTGGGTTGTGCATTATGTTATAGTGTAAAAACACCTTTTTTTGTTTGTCTGTTTTTGTTTCATTGAGAACCGTTATCACAAAATAGAGTTGGAAAAATCTCACATGCACTCACACTAAGACCTGCGGTTTTTTATTTTTCTCACTAAATCCATGACATTTGAAGCCTAAATTGAGTGCTCATTTCCCGTTATGTATTCCTCGGATTTTAAGAAAGCAACTGCATTCTGAGTTATTTATTCTGCCCATTCTGAATACATATTTTTGGTTACTTCTCAACATTGTAAGGTTATGAGGTGCACTTTATTGTTTCCATGCGCCACAGTGCATCTCCAGATCTTGGAATGAGTGGGAACAAAATCCGATGCCACAGAACGTTGTATAGTTGTACGTAATGTGCGAGGAGCATGGTCATCTTTTTCCAATGCCAACATCCAATATTTGTTTTGTCGCTGTGGTGACAATCAATATTTAAAAAAAATACTATCTTCTACTAATATAAAAAACATCCCCCATTACAACTACTTGCACTTATCTAAAACATTACTAAATATTGTTTCAAAAGCAGAAAAGCAATCAATTCCTATTTTCATTCTGACATGTCACCTCATTTTAATGCAGACAAAGCCGATTAATTCCTCTGACAAAAGTCCAAGGATCACAAAAAGCTTTTGTGTTTTTGGATGAATGAGAATAAGCTCTATTTGCGCCCTCATTGTGTATCGTTCACCGACTGGAATGGAAGTTAATAATATTTTACTGCAGAGCATGTCTTCCTGTCGGCAAGGACACATTTTCCATTTTATAAATATTCAGCTCTTATGATCTAATGGCAGTAATGTTGCTTTTATTGAGTTCAATTATAAAAAAAAAAGCCCTGCGACTTTGCTTTTAATACATGCGCTTGCAAAATGTTCCAGTTGTAATTAAAATGTCTGTCTAGGCTGAACAAAGACCGCACGATTTTAAAACTAAAAGGGGCTTTTTTGATCATGTTTGTGTTTCCAAACAAAGCATACGGAAGTTGTATGTAATTTGTTTGCTACTTTTTAAACTATCTGTTGCTTTTTTGTTTTGTTTTGCTTAAACCCTTGTCTGCAGTTTTTTTTTGGACAAAGTAAGCATGCACAAAAACTGGCAATGGCAAAATCTTGCTTCCATTTACCTGCAGTTGAATGTAACGTTTGCAGATTTCCTTTTGGGTACAACTGACTGTAGATTGTTGGTGAAGAGCCTGTACAATAAACCCAGCTTGCCTCATGGGAGCACAAGCTGAACCTTAGCATATACATTACATAATGAGTAACTTGGCCAAAGCCAGCCTGATTGTACAGCACTAATAAGGTTAGCTCTGTAAAATCGATCTGGAATGGCACTTGTTGCTATCGTTCGGGAAGAGGAGGGACTTTCAGTAGAGTTTTAGCCAAGCACAGAAGTCAATGGGACAAATAACTGAATGCTACGATGATACAATAATGCAGTCTTTGCCTTAAAGGAGACATGTCGTGTTTTTTTCAAGAACTAATTGGACTATAACATGCATTGATCATTTTACATTGTGTTAATAGCTGTGTTGAAACAGCTTAGTATTAGAAACAGTTCCAATGACTCGCTGTTCAAAACTGAAGAACTGATAAGCCCCGCCTTTTCAAAGTATATCTTATCGTAACAAGCAGCGTTTTTTTAACTACGCTGTTTAGATTTTGAAAAGTGGCCAAGTGAAATTTTAGATCCCTGTGCTTAGTTTTTTTTAGGTACAAGGATGTGGGCGGGGATAGGAGGTAGGGGAAAACCGGAATTTTTGGAGCGCTCGAGCTTCAGTTGCAGGACAAGACAGGATTACTCAAACTTGCATGAATCAATCAATCAAAATACTACTTTGAGTGAGCTAATGATGAGGAAACACTGTTGTAACAAGATTTAAAGCTAATTAAGGTTGCATAATATGTCCCCTTTAATGAAGGTGAACAATCATAGCATCAGTAAAAAATAATATATTGTACACTTTTGTCATACAGATTATTGTAAATTTGAGGAATCCAAACATTGCGACAATCCGTCTGTGTTGCGCACGGGGACGTATTCTGTAGAATGCTCCTAAATTGACAGGGCATTTTCCACTTCTGGTACTTTACGTCAGCACCACGGCTTCATATTTGACAGGATATTTCTGACCTCACCTGCAAATCTTAAAAACATGACCGATTTTGAGCTGTGTTGTGCATGTGCAACCTTACCTGACTTACCTGACTAGAAAACACATGATTGAACTGTTAATGCGCGGCGTAGTACATGGCTGATTAATGACTTTCACCAAATCAATATGCAAAACACAACAGCCAGTTTGCCCCTTTTATGCTTCGAAATTGAGATGTATATGGTGACATGGGGTCTAGTCTAGCTGCGGGCATACAGTCATGCACAAAACATCATATGCATAGGACACAATGCAATGACAGAAGACCATTAATTTGCGCTCATTTACCGGGTCTCTCAGCATGCGGGATGTTGCCAGGCATTTGTGTTAATGAGCTACATCATTCATGTGAAATGATAGCACAATTAGGAAAACAAAAATGCAAGGTGTGACAATTTAAGTGAATGTGCTTTGTCAGTGTCTACAAACTACACCACAGAGACAGTATATGCGTGAAGGCTGCTTTATAAAATAGCATTGTAGGGGGGAAGAGGCCGGGCATCACAGTTTTCCACAATCTCAAAAATACGGAATGATATTAAAGCTAATAGATGCAGATATTGCGTGGAGAGGGAGTTCCTACTTCAAATGCATTTGTTTTTTAAGCTGTCCACTACGTTATTTGTATTGGAACTTGCGTTATTGACGTTTCAAATTCAGTTTGCGCAATATGCAACATTAGCAGGAAGGATGGAACAACAAACTGTGGACAAGTGTACAATTATATGGACTACATTGTACATCCTGTAAAACAAGAATGTGTAATAAGGTTAACTTGTTATGGGGAATTAATAAGCTCTAGTTTTTAGTTTAATTCCTTTTAAGTGCTTATGAACAATTAAATAGAGTCTAGTTAATTGTTTATATTCCTTTTAATTTATATGTATTGTCCGATTTACGTGTAGCACACATTGTACGTTGGTGAATTAGAACGTAATTGTGGAAAATAATGTGGAAGAAGTTGCATTGTCTACTAACGTTGTCGTTTGTGAACACAAATCCTCAAGTGCTTTATATTTGAATACATTTAGAAGCTTTTCTGTTTTCTTGCAGTTACAAAAGCACATTCTTGCGTTTCTGTTCTTCTAGGCTTGGTAAATTTTCTACAACAGGGAGCAATATCCACGGCAAAGTGCATCTATATGGAGTGCTTGTGATGTATAACAAAAAACAAGGTAGGCTAAGGTCCATTTCCTGTGCTACTTATGAAGATATTGTCCCCAGTGGGCCTCATTTAGCAGAGGATGGGCTACATGGAGATTCATTTAGACTCCTGCATCCGACACATCGCAGATATAGTGCACACTTAGGAACATTTACGTTCATGGGAAGACCCCAAAGTGTCGAACAAAGTGAAAGTCATAAAAAGACACAACTGCAAATGTGGAGGTGTGCTTTTTGACTTGTACATTGGTAGCTGAAGAACAGTTATGTGGCAGGGGTTCATGTGAGAATTACTTATTTTGGTGGGATGGTGCCTGTGCTAAATATTTGTCATAGTTTATATATACTGTGAATAATGCTGACAAAAAGAAAAAAAAATTCTAACAGAAAATAGAACTTTCCCAATGACTCCGAATATGTGTTTATTGCATTACTCATTCAGGTATTATTTACATTTTTTGTAGTCTATCCTTTTAAATAATGTTTTGTCTTACCCTTTTAATTAAAATTATTTTTCCGTGAGTGGTTGTACCGAACACTTTTTACTTCTACTTGAGTAATAGCTCTATCTTGAACAGTACTCTTACTTGGGTACATTTTGGCTGCTTTGCCCACCTACCAGATGTGTATGCCACATCTGCTGCCCATGTGCAACCAGGAAGGAATGATGAATTTCCCCAAAACAGTCAAATTAGCAAAAATTATTTTGTAAAAGTCTTAAATTTACCTTTTATCATTTACCTTTTTTTTTTATTCTTAAAGTAAAGTCTTGCATTTACCATGTCGACTATGTTTTAATTTATTGAGGAGTCCAACTTGGCATCCACTTTCATTTTGACGTTAATAAAAAACATTCAATTTTTTTACTTTTGGTAAATTTCTTATTCCAACTTTGGCATCAGCTTAGGAGTAGTAGGCGCTGGATGCAGCAAAAAATTCAAATTTATTCCAAATTATTTAAACTCCAAATTGGACGGAACAGCCTGTTCAGTAAAGAATTTATGTTTCAGATCTACAGCAGGTGCCAATCTTCATCCCCTGTAACAGAGTGTGCAGTAGTGCAGGTGCTTAATGTAGCTCTGTAACGCTATGCTTTAGAGCTTTTGTGCACGTATTGTTGCAACACATCCATACTGTACTCTTGTATGTTTCCAAATGGCCACGCCCCTTGATGCTTAGTGTACTTTCTACATAATCACACCCAAAGAGCATTTGTGGAGCATTTTACACAGAGAACACAGAATGAAGCATAAGTAGAAACATAATAAAACACTGTAACTCATATAGAAACTTAGCAATCACATTTAAAAGTGAATTTATTACGGCATGAAAGGTGATGTTTAACCCACCCTTCTAAAGATGCCTGATTATTTTGGTAAATTCACTTGCAATATCAACTTGTGTTTATCTTCTAATAATACATGCTTATTTGTTTATTTAGTGTTTTAGCCTTTGTCAGAGGTGTCACTTGATGTGGTGTGACTCACGTTGTCAGTTGTTGTAGCCAGACGTGGTCAGTTCAGTTCAGTCCCACCTGCCGCCGCATGGTGGTCTCTGGAGAAGTGAGTCCCGAGTGTGAGCCAAGGTACAAGATCCCTGGTCTCGGTTGATGAACTGTGGACCCCGCTTCCTGATTTCACTAGCCTCTCGTATTGCTTGGGCTTCGAATGACTGACTCTGACTTGTATCGTCAATGCTCGAGGGTTTGGTTTTTTACTTTTTTTTTTACTGGGCGCTGTGCTGTGGTTTCTTTTATCATTGTCCATGTGGCATTCTCAACTTTAACACTCTCTTCTCCCTCTTCCATTACAGCTACACACTGACTTGGACGTGGGCAACAGGAACATCAAGTATGTCTTGGCTGGAGAAGGCGCGGGCACCATTTCAACAAGAATACGGAGTTGTATGTAATTTGCTTGGCTACTTTTAAACTATCTGTGCTTTTTGTTTTGTTTTGCCTTAAACCTTGTCTGCAGTTTTTTTTGGACAGTAAGCATGCCACAAAAACTGGCAATGGGCAAATCTTGCCTTCCATTTACCTGCAGTGAATGTAACGTTTGCAGATTTCCTTTTGGCGTACAACTGACTGTAGATTTATGGTGAAGAGCCTGCTACAATAACACCAGCTTCCTCTGGGGAGCACAAGCTGAACCTCTAGCATATACATTACAAATGGATAACTTGCCAAAGCCAGCTATTGTACAGCACCTAATAAGGTTAGGCTCTGTAAAATCGATTGCTGGTAATGGCACTTGTGTGCTATCGTTCGGGAAGTAGGAGGGACTTTTCAGTAGAGTTTTAGCCAAGCACAGAATGTTCAATGGGACAAACATAACTGAATGCCTACGATGTATACAATAATGCAGTCTCTTGCCTTAAAGGAGACATGTCCGTGTTTTTTTCAAGAACTAATTTGGACTTATAAACATGCATGTTGGATCCATTTTACAGTGTGTTAATAGCCTGTGTTGAAACAGCTTAGTATTAGAAACAGTTCCAATGAACTCGCTGTTCAAAACCTGACAGAACTGATAAGCCCGCCCTTTTCAAAGTTATTATCTTATCGTTAAAACAAGCAAGCGTTTTTTTAACTACGCTGTTTAGATTTTGAAAAGTGGCCCAGTGCGACATTTTAGATCCCTGTTGCTTAGTTTTTTTTAGGTGACAAGATTGTGGCGGGGCTAAGGAGGTAGTGGGAAAACAGAATTTTTGGAGACGGCTCGAGCTTAGTCTGCTAGGCTAAAGACAGGATATACTCAAAACTTCTTGCATTGATATCAATTCAATCAAAATAATACTACTATGATAGTGAGCTAATGATGAGGAAACACTGTTTGTAATCAAGGATTAAACTTTAATGAAAGTTAGCAATAATCATGTACCCCCTTTAATGAAGGTGAAACAATTCATAGGCACAGTCCAGGAAAAATAATATATTGTACACTTTTGTCATACAGTATTATTGTAAATTGAGGAATCTCACAACATTTGCGACAATCCGTCTGTGTTTGCGCACCGGGACGTACTCTGTATGAATGATGCTTCCTAAATTGGACAGGGCATTTTCCACTTTCTGGTACTTTACAGTCAGCACCACTGCGGATTCATATTTGGACAGGATATGTCTCGACCTCACCTGCAAATCTTAAAAACATGACCGATTTTGAGCTGTTGTTGTGACATGTGCAAACCTTTACCTGACTTACCTGATTAGAAACACACTCGATTGAAACTGTTAATGCGCCCGCGTAGTACATAGGCTGATTACCCATCGACTCTTCACCAAATCAGATATGCAAAACACAACAGCCAGTTTGCCCCTTTTATTGCTTCGACAATTGATGATGTATTAATGGTGACATGGGGTCTAAGTCCTCAGCTGCGGGCATACAGTCATGCCACCAAAAACATCATATGCATTAGGACACAATGCAATGACAGACAAAGACCATTAAATTTGCGCTCATTTACCGGTCTCTCAGCATGCGTGGAATGTTGGCCAGGCATTTGGTGTTAATGAAGCTACATCATTTAGCCCCCCCTGTGTGAAATGATAGCACAAGATTAGGAAACACAAAATGCCAAAGTGTCGACCAATTTAATGGTGAATGTGCTTTGTCATGGTTCTACAAAGTAACACAAAACACAGAGACCAGTATATGCGGTATTGAAGGCTGCTTTATAAATTAGCATTGTGAGGGGGAAGAGGCCGGCATCACAGTTTTCCACCAAAAAATCTCAAAAATACGGAATGGATATTAAAGGCTTAATAGATGCATATCTATTGCTGTGGAGAGAGAGTTCCTAGCTTTCAAATGCATTGGTTTTTTTTAAGTGTCCACTACGTTATTTGGTATTGAACTTGCGTTATTGACGTTTCAAAATTCAGTATTGCGCAATATGCAACATTATAGCAGGAAGGATTGGAACAAACAAACTGTGGACCAAGTCGTCACAATTATATGGACTACATTGGAACCAATCCTGTAAAACAGAGATGTGTAATAAGATTAAGCTTGTTGATGGGGAATTCAATAAGCTCTAGTTTTTAGTTTAATTCCTTTTAAGTGCTATAATGAACATTATTAAAATAGAGTCTTAGTTAATTGTTTATATTCCTTTTAATTTATATGTATTGTCCGATTTACGTGTTAGTTTAGCAACATTGTACGTTGGTGAATTATAGAACGTAATTGTGGAAAAATAATGTGGAAGAAAGTTGATTGTCTACTAACGTTGTCGTTTGGTGAACACCAAATCCTCAAGTAGCTTTATATTTGAATACATTTAAAAGCTTTTCTGTTTTCTTGCGAGTTTACAAAAAGCACATTCTTGCGTCTCCTGTTCTTCTAGGCTTGGTAAATTTTCCTACAACAGGAGCAATATCCACTGGCAAAGTGCATCTATATGGAGTGGCTGTGATGAGTATAATCAAAAACAAGGTAGGCTAAGGTCCATTTCTGTGCTACTTATGAAGATATTGTCCCCAGTGGGCCTCATTTAGCAGAGGATGGGCTACATGGAGATTTCATTTAGACTCCTGCATCCGACCACATCGCAGATATAGTGCACACTTAGAACATTTTACGTTCATGGAGAGACCCCAAAAGTGTCGAACATAAGTGAAAGTCATAAAAAAGACACAACTGCAAATGTGGAGGTGTGCTTTTTGACTTGGTACACATTGGTAGCTGAAGAACAGTTATGTGGCAGGGGGTTTCATGTGAGAATTACTTATTTTGGTGGGATGGTGCCTGTGCTAAATATTTGTCATAGTCTTATCATATACTGTGAATAATGCTGGACCAAAAAGAAAAAAAAATTCTAACAGAAAATTAGAACTTTCCCAATGACTCCGGAATATGTGTTTATTGCACTTACTCATTCAGGTATTTATTTACATTTTTTGTAGTCTATTCCTTTTAAATAATGTTTGTCTTACCCTTTTAATTATAAAATTATTTTTCCGTGAGTGTGTTGTTACCGAATCCTTTTTTACTTCTACTTGAGTAATAGCTCTTATCTTGAACTAGTACTCTTACTTGGTACATTTTGGCTGCTTTGCCCACCTACCAGCATGTTGTACTGCCACATCTGCTGCCCATGTGCAACCAGGAAGGAATGATGAATTTCCCCAAAACAGTCAAATTGAAAGCAAAAAATTATTTTTGTAAAAGTCTATTAAATTTACCTTTTATCATATTTATCCTTTTTTTTTATTGCTTATAAGTAAAGTCTTGCATTTACCATGTCGACTATGTTTTAATTTATTGAGGAGTCCAACTTGCATCCACTTTCATTTGTGACGTTAAAAATAAAAAACATTCAATTTTTTTTTACTTTTAGTAAATTTTCTTATTCCAACTTTGGCATCAGCTTAGGAGTAGTAGGCGGCTGGATGCAGCAAAAAATTCAAATTTATTCCAAATTATTTAAACTCCAAATTGGACGGAACAGCCTGTTCAGTAAAGAATTTATGTTTCAGATCTACAGCAGGTGCCAATCTTCATCCCCTGTAACAGACGTGTGCAGTATGTGCAGGTGCTTAATGTAGCTCTGTAACGCTATGCTTTTAGAGCTTTTGTGGCACTGTAATTGTTGCAACACATCCATACTGTACTCTTGTATGTTCCAAATGGCCACGCCCTTGATGCCTTAGTGTACTTTCTCACGATAATCACAACCCAAAGAGCATTTGTGGAGCATTTTACACAGAGAACACAGAATGAAGCATAAGTAGAAACATAATAAAACACTGTAAACTCATATAGGAAACTTTAGCAATCACATTTAAAAGTGAATTTAATTACGGCATGAAAGTTGATGTTTTAACCCACCCTTCTAAAGATGCCTGTATTATTTGGTAAATTCACTTGGCAATATCAACTTGTGTTTATCTTTCTAATAATACATGCTTATTGTTTATTTTAGTGTTTTTGCCTTCGTCAGAGGTGTCACTTGATGTGGTGTGACTCACGTTGTCAGGTTGTTGTAGCCAGACGTGGTCAGTTCAGTTCAGTCCACCTGCCGCCGCATGGTGGGCTCTGGAGAAGTGAGTGCCCGAGTGTGAGGCAAGGTACAAGATCCCTGGTCTCGGTTGATGAACTGTGGACCCCGCTGTCCTGATCTTCACTAGCCTCTCGTATTGCTTGGGGTTTCGAATGACTGACTCTGGACTTGTATCGTCAATGCTCGAGGGTTTTGTTTTTTTACTTTTTTTTTTTACTGGGCGCTGTGCTGTGGTGTTCTTTTATCATTGTCCATGTGGCATTCTCAACTTTAACACTCTCTTCTCCCTCTTCCATTACAGCTACACACTGACTTGGACGTGGGCAACAGGAACATCAAGTATGTCTTGGCTGGAGACAGGCGCGGGCACCATCTTCGCCATCAACGAGCTGACGGGTGACATCCACGCCATGAAGAGGCTGGACCGCGAGGAGAAGGCGGAGTACACGCTCACTGCCCAGGTCGTCAACGCCGACACGGACGAGCCACTAGAACCGCCGTCGGGCTTCATCATCAAAGTACAGGACATAAACGACAACCCTCCGCAGTTCAATCGAAGGGCCGTACCGCGCCTCCGTGCCCGAGATGTCCGCAGTGGGTGAGTTGAGATTCACTGAGGATGGAATGAATGATTGAAAAGGTTGTGTTTATTGTTAGAAACCTTGAAGATATGAAATGGTTGGCAAGAACTGGTTAGTAAGTCTCTTCTAGTGGTAAAGACTGTTGCGAAGGTTAGTCTCCTTTTTTATAAGTACCACTCCAGATTCCAAAAGGCACAGTTTAGAGTCAGACTATTGTCCAGATTTAGGTATGGTTTAGCGGCTGGTTCAGTCAAAGATGTCCTGCTTCAAACATATAGTTTAGTCCTTGTTTTGCTTTTAAATGTTGAATTGTGTCCACTGAAATTGACACAGTCTAATAGTTAGCAGAGGTGGAGTAGAATAGCCAAAATTGGTATTCAAGTAGTTTTAAAATAATATTATTCAAGTAAGAGTAAAATGTGTTTGGAGAAAAACCCTGTGTAAGATTCCTGGTAGCGGGCTCGCCTCCTGCATTACTCCACGGAGATGGAAAGTTAAAACCAAACTAAAGAACATTCTCCATGGAGATAGATTTGTTTTTTGCAATTCTTTTGAATGTTAGAGGCAAAGTAAGAACATCTCCATGGAGATAAGCAGGTGGCAAATCCCCCACCACAAACGTTACAAGTCAAGTTTGTGGAGAAACAAGCCCCATCACAGCAAGAGTGCATGTTGCAGTACTATAAAAACTCCCTGGAATTAAGTAATTTTGTGTCTGTTTTTTGGCTGAAATATTACACTGTTTTATCTTATTTAAAATATTGAATAATGCACAGATTCTTGTATTTCCAAAGAATTGACACAGACATTGTAAAAACAGTTGTAAAGTAAAATGTAGAAATGCAAATTATAGTATAAAAAGTATAACATTACTCAAGAGTAGCAAAAAGTATTATGACTTACAAACGAAATATTACTCAAGCTGAAGTAAAATTATGTTGTCAGAAAACTACTCTGAAATGTACAATTACTTGTAATACCCACCTCTGATAGTTGGACTATATATTTTATCAGTAATTGTAGCTGCCCATCAACGAATTGGAAAGTTGTTGGATTAATTCCAGCTTCTAGTTTTATGTGCTGCCAACTTCAAATAGTACGTTAAACTACAACTGCCAGTTTGTCTCTATGGAGATTGTATTGTTTTGTCCTTGAAAAATATGCATTCTTAACATGTGCGGGCATCATCTCCTTGTCTCCAGGTAGATAGATATTTTAGATAGTGAAACTTCAAGGGCACCAATTATCTAATTCTTCAAAAACTCAGGAGGCTAACTCTGCCCTCCAGCCATGTTTTTATCCTAATCAAATGCCATGACGTTAAAGCAAACTATAACATTTCCCCTTAAAAAACTAATCATTGAGTGTATTAGAATTCCTAAAAGTGTCCGTGTCGTCCATCACTACTCTGTTCTCCGACCCCCGCCACACTGCGCAGTCTAATCAGAGCGTGAGATTTCAGAAGATCTCTAATGGGCTATTATCAAAAATAATGAGCGTAATAGGAACGGACGCGGAAAAAAAATGAGGGCGCCTATTTACATGCTCTGCAAATTACAAGAAATCGACTAAATCAAATAAAAATTGCGAGAGAATTTCACCCAATCTGAACAACCTCGGCTCCGGTGTCAATTCACACACTCAGCCGAAAGCCATAGAGTTTGCATTCCACATATCGAATGAATCAGCCCACCACAAAGGAAGAAGAGCTAACAACCATGCGCAACCTGGCTCAATAACAACATATTGAGTGAGTAAAATAGTTTTCCCCTCATCAGGAAATGGGCAAATTGAATTCTCTGCGGCTAGGGACAATTTAAAGCGTCCCATAGTGCATTAAAGGCGCCGGTTTGCATATCCAGCTAACTATGTCCGCATTAGCATATGGCGCTGCGCTTCTCACTTTTGTGGCATGTGTGAAAAATAGCTGATCTTCTGATAGGTCAAGAGCTACTACATCGCACATCATGGCCCATTTGGTTCTATGTGAAATTTTTATGGTATTCTTTAACATTTTTATGCACGAAGTCAGTTTTATAATCCAAGTGCTGGTCAGTACAATGTAAAATGTATGAAAAAGCGCTGAATAAAATGGTTTATAAAAGATGTGGGAGGGCAGACAGGAGTAGATTCTTCATCTTAAATGCTCTTCTCTTCCTTATTTTTTTCCCTCCACCAAACAAAAGCTTCACTGTGCAATGCCTGGAAATGAATAGTTATGATGTGTGGATTTTGATGTCTTAGTGCAATCACGGCCGGGATTTGGGAACGCTAAGTAAAAGCGTATAAGGGTGACTGTTATCAATATGCAGTTACAATATATGACAACACTGACTGATTCTAATTGCCGCCAGCTATGGAGCTTTCCACAAAATGATGCGCCACTGCAAACAATTTCCATGCCCTTTTATGCTAATGTATTCATATATTCGCATTCTTGATCTGTCTATGCATTTCAATCGGCGCTGCGTGATGATTAGAGGTATCAAACGCGTAGCTGGTGTAAGATTGGCATCCGAATGTGCGATGGTGGATGCTTTTCACAGGAAAGCCTCTCAGATGACCCCCAGAGTGCAGAGTCAGGGTGGAAAAATGTTTCTATCAACTGTAGAAGGGAGATCAGAGAGTGTCTTTAAGGCTTTTTGACACAGGAGCTGTTGAGCAAGTGCGCCGAGGTCTGTAGCTGGGCGGTACGCACTTGTTATTGTGTTTTCTCATCCAGATTCCTCTTGTTTCCTGTCATAAACTTGACATAACAAGAGAGGGCAGATGGTGCTAGGTATGTATCGGAATCTGTTCGGTAAATCCCATCTGTGGAGTGCAGCCTTCGGATCAGAGCTGTGAAGTATGGGTAATTTTCTCCAGGTAAACATACTGTATATAAAAAGCGAGGAAGGTGGACGATGCGACTGTGCGGAAGTTTGCATGTAATTTGTGATATTGTTTTCATTAAGTGCAGTAATATGCAAGTGGGGGAAATTGTATAATTGCCTCAGCCCAAGTATAATTGTATTCTTAAATGCATATGGACATTTAGCTTTAATGAAGTAGCAGTAACACAAATTTCTTTCCATTGGATAAACAGACTTGGCTAATGCAATTCATAGCCTTTTCAAGCAGAATTGTATACAGATGAGCAAAAGTAAGGACAAAGCATGGCAAAGGATTGAGTGAAATGTTGACAATCCTAAAATTTTGTAAACAAACGTGCAATTGTAACATCTTACTCAATAGAAGTGTCCAAACCATACCCTACCCTCACTTTACAGTTTTATCATTTTAATCATTCAGTCCGCACTCGGTCAGGGTAAGCTACTTATGAAGCCACAACTGCCCTGGGGCAAACTGACAGCAGCAAGGCTACCAATCACTCACACTAACACTACTTTCATCCTGGGCAACGACAGCTGTACCAATAACCAAATTGTCAGAAAACTAAATATTATATATTTTGAGTGGCATATGGCGGCCATAAACAAATGAATGAAACCCATTAATAGATATTTGAAAGAGTTCAAGTAAACAATTTCTTATTATAAGATATAACAAGCATTTTAGAAAAAGATTCAGTTGTAGTCATCTGGACTCTGTTTTAGAAAAACAAAACGTTTTGACTCTCATCCAAGAGTCATTCTCAATCTGTGAAACAAGTATGAGAACTCAGGTTTTTATCCTACTCTGTGAAAGCCCTACCTACAGGGCGGGACCCCTGATAATGGGTCATCGAAACCAAATGGGATGGGCCTTTTCAACCACCAACCAAAGCATTACACACACAAAAATACTACTTTTCAATGATTTGATTTCTCATTTCACTTTACATTACAAATCCATCTCTTATGCTGTTACTCTTTTATAATGTCTAGCCTTCCTCATCCTCATCATCACCAGTGCTGATTATTATTAGATGGTGTCACGGCAGTAGAGCAAAAGAGAACAAAACAAGATGCAAAAATACTCATGTAAACACGGCACAACGCCGAGCTCTTTTGTCTGAACCCTATTACACTACCCATGCTCCACATTGTTTTGAATCTCAGCTGAAATGTACAATGGGCCTCAAAGGGTTTTGTCGGTGCAACGCAGGGACAACCATAGAGCTAGGCGCGGAGAGCAAAGCCAGAGTTGACAGCATTCTGGAATCCGCTGGTGGGAATAATGCATAAGATATGAAAATCGGCATGTCTTTGTTGATTGTTGTTCCCTTTTGTCTGCACTGATTAAACATTCACGGATGCGGGGTTGTTTGTTTGAAAGTGTTTCCTTTCTTTCTTTTTTTGTACTGACTATTTATCACCTTGGCTTCATGTACCGTGGCATTATGGGAAGTATACAAAGTCCATGTGTTCTAATACAACCAATATGGTCATATTTAGAAATTTCATGCCATATTGTGAAACATTCCAGGAGAAAAAACACTATATCCATGGAGACAAGAAATTGGCAGTCCTTTGTACGCAAAAGTTACGTAGTCCACCTTTGGTGTCTAAACCAGTGTTTTTCAACCACCAACTAAAACACTGTCACTGCCACTGTCTGGTTCTTTAAATGTTGATTTGTAATGGGAAAGCATGTTTCAGTGCAAGTGTTCATTTGTTAAATACATTTTGACATATTTTAAAGCACACCTGGCAGAAGTAGGAGGAGGTGATATGGGATAAAAATGCATGTTAAGGTTAACTTTGTTCATCTACATCTTAAGTTAGTCTTGGTTAGGATCCAAAATGGAGGATTTTATCCATGGTGAATTTTTTGGGTCGATGGGGCAAACTGGAGTGCCCCAAGGAGTGAGTGCTAGTCACTCTGCCACCGTGCCGTCTCGATTCTAATTGTCGAGATCATTTCTTATCCAGAGTTCATACCCAACTGCTATTGGTTGAATCCACCTGTCACTCGCTTGAGAATAAAATAAGCTGACCAATAGGGAAATGGGATTGTGAAAAGTAGATGGCATGTTGTGTCCTTATTTGTGAATTGCGTTGCATTTAACAGACAAGCACGGATCACTCCAAAACTGGCTCGATCATATGAGATTGGACTTTTTTCTAACCATAATTTGGTGCGTCCCTAAACCAAAGTGAACAGTGATATCTAGCTTGTCAGTTCCACTCCCAATTCCATCAATGTCACAGCATCTTTCCACTTGTCATTGTCGTATCCATGACCGAATTCGACGACAACTATCAACAGACAGCTTTTATCTACCTACCAGACAGTGACGCCCCTCCTCCCCCCCATAGGAAGTGCATATTGCCAGAGCGGGATGAGATATGTGACACGGGCCAGTGGGGTCGCCATGTTTCCTGTGCGCAAGGAGCAGAGAGGTTAATGGGATATGAAGGAGAAAGACCTTTTGTTCTGGCTTTAAAAGGACCCAGTCGGATAAGACGTGTGGCCACCATGACTTTTCCCTGACTTTCATTTCACTGAATGGATGAAAATGGAGGTGTCCGCCGTCTTAATTGTTCGCCAGATAGTCTGTCAAATTACAGTGACAAAGAGAAGGAGGGGAGGGCTGAGGAGGAGGGTGAAGTGAGTGCATACGAGAAGAGAATGGAGTTGGAGAATCTCTATGGGAATTCTTGGTTGGACTATTGACGCTTGTAAGAGAGTGTTTGTGGGTTGAAGTTATGCTTTTGGTCTGCGTTATAATCTATGACAAATATGTGTCATTTGATATAGTGGTCCTTTTAAATAACAATATTGATTGTAAAAAAAAAAAAAAGATATAGTGGTCCTTTTAAATAACAATATTGATTGTAAAAAAAAAAAAAAAGGTGCATCACCATAAACATTATAACAAAGTGCCGCACTGCCAGACCATGCTCCCGAAGAGTATGCTACCTGTTCGTGTCCATGGAGACGCACATACAACAAAAATGAACACAGAACAAGGAACAAAACAAGCCACAGAGAGCGTTTAACCCATTTACAAAGTTGTAAACAAGTAGTCTGTAAAATATGTCCATTTTTAAAAAAAAATTAAAATTATATCGTCAGTCCAGTTTGTGTCATACATTTTTTTGTGATGTGGCTGTGGCCAGAAGTATTTTACAGAGGTATCCATTTATTGTGTCCATTGTAGGGGTTTTGAGGCCCAAATGCTGTTCTGAAATGGAATGGGATGGCAATGTCAAAAACTGACTGCATTGCTTTGTTAATCTCATTTCTTTATTTCTGAGCAACAGGACAGTCCCAAAACACAGGGTAAAGGTGGGCCTCGTTGCAACAGCAGTCTCTCTGGCAGTTAGCGTTTCCTTGTGAGTAGTGGGCACTTGCCATTGCATTTTATGAGATGTTATTGATTTTCATTGAATGTTCCATGCTACAGTAATAAATCTATCTATCTTGTATTTATTTCATTTTGTCTGATTTTATTGCTAAAAAAAAAAAATCCCTGAAAACATGCATTCGCCTCTTCACAGATATTACCTGTAGCTTGGAACTCTCAGTGGAGATGGTTTGATGCCAGTTTACCTAGAATATGTCAGGTGGTTGGCTTTTAATGAAAAATGTCATCGTAATGGCTAAATTGGGATTAGTCATTACCATTTGCATGTTGATTTAACCTTCCAATTCACATGAAAAACAAACCTCTTTACAAACTATCAATTCATGCAGGTTTGGGACTGGCAATATTTGAACAATTTGGAGTTTTAATCTTCATCTTCACTGTCCACCCTGCTGATAAATCCCTTCTTATTTTATCTCTATGTTTTGCTATATTCATTCAAACTGAACAATAAAAGCTCTAGCCACAAATGAATGTTAACTTTTTTAACAAGAAGATAAGAAATCCTGCTTCCCCTTGTGGCCTCTTCCACAATTAAAGGATGATCATTTTAATGGCCAAGTGCCAGCTGTGGCCAGAAACAATTCATTATCCCAACCAGAGTCGGAGAGCAGATTAAATTTGAGTGGTCGTGGGTTAAGGTCAGTCCGTTCCCAAGTGTCTAGTCCAATTGTCAGACCCATCTTTCAAAAGGCCACGAGCAAAATCTGGAATATCTGAGAAGAGGGCGGAGTTTAAGGCCAAGGGCAGATGAACTGTTAGATACCACATTTTGATAAAGTAGTATTAAAGCAAAACTTAAAATACAACAATAAAATAAGAAGGCAGTTTAGCTATGTCTTTAAATGCAAGCTTTCGTTCCCCAACATTTACCCATTAATGCTATTTCATAGAATTTACTCTAATTTTGAAAATATTATTAACTAGTGCGTATCATTTCACTAGATTTCACCAGTACTTTTCTTTCGGATCCATAACTTAATGAGTTTGCGTGTTAAATCTTAAGCCTGTAACGTTAAAACCTTAAATAATTAAAGGGTTACATCATAGAAACCACAACCTTATGTGTGTGAACTCTTAGATGTCTTTATGCTGTATTTTATTATTGATTATACATATTATTAGGTATAACACTAGGTTTTTATTTCTGCTATATAAATAAAATTGCTTGACTTGGCGTAAAGCGGGGGCACCTGATTTTCAAACCACAAAATGAATACTTTCAAGTGTTTTCATTGTTGAAAATAAAAAGCCTATAGTCTTACTGTGAGCGAGGTCAACTCTGAGCAGTAACTTGACAGTTTAATGCCATACTATGGGACATTCTTGGCAAAACAAAAACATTTCATGGAGACGAGCTGATTGCAGACCTTCCTCTCAACTTTAACCATCAAATGAATTCCAACTATGTGATTTATTGAATAAATAATCACACCATCTGTTCTTCCGTCTTGTAATAGCCTGTCAGTTTTGTAGGCAAGCATTACATTTTAAGTGCCTAACAAAACACCATTCACAAAACACTCATTCTTTAAATAAAACCCTTGCTCGCAATCTGAAGTCAT
Organism: Chaenogobius annularis; assembly: GCA_015082035.1. Taxonomy (NCBI): domain Eukaryota; kingdom Metazoa; phylum Chordata; class Actinopteri; order Gobiiformes; family Gobiidae; genus Chaenogobius; species Chaenogobius annularis. Next base: position 3,598,824 of record BJKM01000001.1, read on the forward strand.
ATACCAGAGAAAACTATTTTAACAATGTCCTCCTCACACCATTACGTTCATTTGCACCTGAACCCCCGGTTTGCACACATCTCCCTGGATTAGTCAGTTTTTTCCCCCAGTTAATAGGGTCTCCAACTTTAAGGCCAGTACAAGCTGACAAATTCCCCCGTACAGCTCCCGACCATATGCTGGAATTATGAGTCCGCGCCATTCTTTCTGCAGCTAACAAGGGTCTGCGATGTCTTTAGATATCTCAAAACCTGCTTCGAGTGTGGCTTTGTGTAATTAGCATGAGGTTGCCATCACTCCTCCCTTCACTTTCAGGGGGGTGGGGTGACAATAATTGCTACAGCGTGAAACAAACTTGCCAGAAGTTTTTTTGGCATGTGGAGATGCCCCAGGAGTGTTGGTGTGCGAGAGAGCTTCATTATCAAGCCGATTAATAAGCAAACTCATAGACAGATGGCGGTCTCCACTATCAAGGGCCCCTCTCCAGCCCCGCAAAGTGAATACCTGTTTGGAAGCACACATCCTTGCCAAACGTGTCGAGAACGGCTAAATTGGTGTGAAGACATAAAGTTGAAGTGACGTTAATAGATTACCTGGAGTTGATTTGCATTTTCAGGAGGGCTATGGGCGTAGGTAATGGGACTAAAAGGCTGAGGTGTCCACGCGATGGTTCCTTAATGATGTTTCTGATTATGCTGCCATCACAGAAGCGTAAGTAAAGGCGTCATCTCATATTTGGACAGAAAATGTGCAAGGCTTGATCAAGGGGCGACATATGGAAATGAGGTAGGATGACTCTACATGAAGAAAATCACATACTTTATATCACCGGTTTGGTAACTTAATATGGCACCTGAAGAATAACCTTGTTTAAATCGGCTGGGAAAGTCCATCAAAGTGTGTGCAAGTATGCGGCTGAAAGTATTTGATAATGTTTAACAAGCTCCTTATTAAATCCATCTCTTGGTTGGTGTGGATTTCTCTCTGCTCGCCTCTTCACATATTTTTCAACACGCCATCTTTCTGATCAATACAGGCAACGCAGAGCTATTTTGAGAACATTTCATGCTTGGTTAGGACCAGATGTTCTATAAAAATCCCCTCACTTGACATACCTAAAAATATGTTTGCACTGCGCTGATCTTGCAGGAATGCCTGAGTGTACTTGACGTTGGAAAGTCTCCGTCTGCCTGTATTAACTGCAGTTTAACTCGAGCAAACCCAGGCGGTGTGTCAGGGTCACAGTAGCCCACATAACTAAAAGAAGCACATTTTTAGCACATCCTTTATCGTCTGTTCGGCTTTGAGCACTGGCCGAGGAGAGAGGCGGCTGTCTGGTGTTTGTGTGTTCTCCGCTCTGATCCTAGACTTGGGTCGGCAGCTTGGCAGATGGGCTGAGTGGCAGGGGGCTCCTGGCCCTTTAACATAGTGGGCAGCTGGGCCTGAGCAGGGCCAGTGCTTGGTCCGGGGCACATCTGACGAGTGGGCCCTTGGGCTGGAGGGTGGAGATGGTGCAGGGGAGGGGGGGGAGTGCTCGCAGAACGCACTGTGGTGAGAGTGGGAAGGGGTTGGGGGCATTGAACCTGGCCAGGCCCCTCTCTCTCAGGCCTATCCGAATGCCAGCTCTAGTAGTGATGCCAGCTTGCCCTTTCCTGTGGCCATGCTAAATAGGGAGAGGGCAGGATTCAGCTGACATGCCACTGACACGCCACCGTTTCTCTGTAAATAACTGGCTACTGTGCTCTATCTCACCTTGTTTGGTAACAGCCGGTGCAAGTTCACATTTGTGTGTCTGTGCATGTTTGGAGGTAATGGCCTGGTTGTTGTTATTCACCTCTGTTTTGGTGGTGTCCAAACTTGTCACTTGTCAATAATCCAGTGTATCCGCCAGGCTTCTGTTGGGCCACTTTTCATAACAATACCCCGCAGCTATACTGTGATCCCAGTGCTAATTCAGCATCTCTTTGTTTTCCTCTTAGCAATTGCACAGCGTATATAAAAGAAGGAGGACAAGTTACATATTCCCACAGTGTAATGTGTGCTATGGAGTGGCAAAAATAAACATAAAGCTGCATACACAAAGAGCCAGGTCTCACATCTGCTAAATATCACACGCAAATATATGTGACTAATTCATCACATTGTTTTTTATCCAATGAGCCTCTGAATTATTGATGCAATATCATCAGTCACTGCCCTGGCTACAGTAACACAAGCCCCGTACAGTCTTTTTTCTAATGGAAGCATATGACCTTACCAATGCTTTTGTCGGCTATATTGTTATAAACTATAACACGGCAACTCAGATTTCCCTTCACGATGTCACCGTAAACATCATCAACAAAGTGCCACGCTGCCGGACCATGCTGATGCCCCACTTATGGAGTGCTACTGATTTGCTCCTAGTCATAGTTTTAGTGATAATAGAGTATGCATAAGAGTGCCAGCGATGTTTACAAGTGGAAATCGTTCATTAGGAAGAGATGTCCCGCAGTCGTGATGGTTGCTGGCTTGATCTCTGCTTGCTGCAATGCATAATGTGTTTTGTCCTTGGGCAAGTCACTTCATACGTATAATGCATTGATATTTTTGTTGAGGTAGAGTATGCTATGCCACCTTTTCCTAGCTCTACTAACAGCTCACTGCCCCCTCTCTTTCTCACTAAGCCCATGCTCTCTCTCACTCTTCCCTTGAGGGAGAACAAAAAGGTGGCTGGCTTCTAGGTAATGAAGCCCTTCAATGTGATCTGCATAAGATTGGCCATGCGTCTCGGCCCTGGCTGCCGCCGCTGCTGCTGCCTGGCCCCGCTGAATAGCAAAAGAGCCTCAATGAGACAGAGGACAAAACGCAACCTTCTCCTTCGCCATGCTGCTGTTTCTCAAAGTCAATGCCTAAAAAGGAGAATATGGGAGGCCAAAATGAAAGCGGTAAATAACAAAATGAGTTTATGAAAGAGAGAGAAAATGAGCGAATGCGTATGTGTGCATGTTTGCATGTGTGTATGTGTGTAAATGTTTGTAATGTTGTGTTGTATGTGGAAGGCTTGGTAATGGCACAGACTGTCACACAAACGCCAACTTTGTGCACAAGCTCGAAGTTGACGTTGTTTAATGGATTTCATGTAACAGGGTCAATGCTGCAAGATTTTATTTTCTATGTTTTTTTAAACATGGCAACATTTTGAGAAAACAGCAAAAAGACAAATTGACATGTGAAATTGTTTGTGCGCCATCACACTAGGGGCAGTGCCTTTTTAAACCCCGCCCCTTGCCTATTTTCTTTTCATATGGCAACCACAGTGCTCAAACAAAAGCTGAAATAAAAATAGGAACTCCACATTTAGCTTTTGTTATATAGTGTGCAAATTAAATTTGAACTTGTTTAGAACAGTGAGGCCAACATGGAAGGTGTGGGCACCCCCTGAACCCCTCCAAGAGAAAAAGACGCCTCTGCGTCATACAGTGGTCTAACATGGAAACAAGGATGAGACTACTTGATGATTCAAAACTGTACCTAAAACTGTACCTAAATCATTGTGCAATTAAAAAACAAAAACATTGCAACCTCAGTTCGAAGTGTGATAAAACACTGAACACTATTCACACACATACATACATCTGACTAATTAATGTATCGTTAACTTCCAGTTCAAACCATAACAATAATAGCAGTAAAGTTATACAGTACATACTATAACTAAGAAGTAACACATGTGCACTTATAAATAAATTAATCTAAAATGAATTACAATTAACTGAAGACAATGTAATTTCTTTTTTCTGTTAAAATAAATGAAAACAAATATATAATATAATATGTATGTGTTTTCCAATGTATTATTATATTTATATTTTTGTTGTTGTTTTATCTATCTATCTATATCTATTTATATATATAGAGAGAGGGAGAGATGGATAGAGATAGAGATATATATATAATTATTGTTATTATTTTGTGTATTGAAACACAAAAGTCAGCAGCCTAGTAATGATGTTAGTTATTCACATTGTCTGTTCTTATTTGGAGTGACCGGGGTGTGCTGGTACAGGGCACTGAAGCCCTGTCTGACCCTGAGAGGGTTAGAGTTCACTCATACTGTACTGCAATCCCACTCAAGTGCTCTCTGGTGTTTCTGTGTTGCATTGTATATCAGCCTGGAGCATGGACCTGAGAAAGCACTCCACTGTCCCTGTGGGCAGACCGGCACATGCATTAACACAGGCACGGGAGTAAGCAGGTTGTGATTCAGAATCAGAATCAGAATCAGAAAAAGGTTTATTGCCATTGCCAATGAACAAAATTCACAAACGTAGGAACTTGCTTTGGTGATTCGGTGCAACCTAAAAACAATATAATAAAACAATGCACCACAATTTGCATATACATCATTATCATTTTCTGGCAACTCAACTTCCTTCAGACGACAACAAACATATTTCATACAGTTCACTAATTTATGTTTTATAGTGCATTTATGGCTTTTTATTAGCATTTTTTTAAGACAATAAAATGGAAATGAAATAAGACAACACAATCACAGGAATCATACACACAAGTTCTTTACAAAGAAAGTATAAAAGGTAATAACAATTGAAAAAGACAAATATTATTATAAATAAATACCAATAATCATAATAACCATCATCATAATTATCATCATAATAAGATGCAATTCCATTGTTTCTCCAGATTATGGTTGGTCTAGACATATTGCTGGGCTAATAATGGTGTATAAATATCATTCAATGCCCTTTATTATTTATATTTTTGGTATATTTTTTATAAAAAATTTTGTCAGTCTCTGTTTGATTCGTTTACATTTCTGTTTCCAGTTATAGCTGCTGTTTTCCTCTTTGATTATTATTATTTATTATTTATTAGTAACTTTTAATCACAAATGTCAATCACAATATTTCTTTTTCTGTGTCGCATTGTTTGTTTGCATATCTTTGTAGATACATCTTGGCACATATTTCAAAATACATTTAAACCATTTCCTGTCTGCCTTACACAATAAGCATGACTTGTGCACTTTTGTTGTACAACCTGTGCGTATATTGATGAAAACCTCAAGTTGTTTCAGTTATAAAACAAAGAATTGGAGTTGTTTTTGTACATAAACCATTCTGATGCTTGGGGGGAGCTGATGGTAATGATGATGGCCCTTTGGCTGACATGGATGAAAATGGATGGTATCAAACATAATTTTATGTGGCACAGAGGCACGACATGTGTTAGCACAACAGGTGTGAGCGCAGTAGCATTAGGCTAAGTGTCGTTTGTGTGTTTCAGTGGGACCTTCCTGCTTGGGGGATGTGTAAAGTTTACTAGGAGATTCATTAAGTCAGACATGTCACATCGTATTTAATGTAGGCTGAAAGAGTCTTTTTCTCCCTCCCTCACACATTCAGACTAATTGCTGCGCTTCTCCCGGTTCTGGAAATGGCACATTGGATTGGAATCATTCACTGCTTTTTGCCTTTACAATCAACCGTGCACTCTGTGTTTATATTGTAATACTGTTTTCACTTCCAGCTTCCAAGAGATCTTTTGAACTTATACTACTTTGACATTTGAACATGAAGAACCCTGTCGGCTATTGCAATTATGTGTTCCAAAACTACACACAGTACATACACGCACAAACAAAACTTGCCTGAATTATGTTACATGATTTTACACTTTACCCCTCACTGTCACTAGCATATATGCTACACCGGGCTTACAGACTTGTAGTCAGCGTGGGCGTGAATTTTTCATTTTGCTCCCAAAGTTGAGTTTCCTAGTGTTGAAAATGCCATCAGAGTTTGCTGCGTGAGTGCCATGTCCAGTGTGATGTCCCCTCAGCAGACAGGCCTGTGCTGTAACAGGAGTAGGAGGGTCTCTTAACACCAGAGCAGTCGCAGCGCATAGAAAAGGCCGCAGTTCACACCTCACATACTGAAAGGCTTACTCATATCTGCGAAAAGGACACTGTCATTCCGAAGAAAACAACACTGGCAATTTGCACGGCCTGCTTCTACAATCCAGAGCAGCGTCCTATCGTGTAGCGACATTTAGCAGCCCAGCTCACGCGCCCATACTCTGACATTTAAATGACAAAGCAGGTTGATCCCTGTGTGCGTGATTGTCACCCATTTCAATCTGTTGTATTCGATAACAATGCTCATGTTATTAACCTAATCCAATCATGTTAAATTGAATTTGTGCATAAATTAGACATGTACAAAATCTGGTTCTAGGGTTTGGGTACATTCAAATGTTATGTGTTCATTGAATCCCCCCATATTAACAGCATTTTACAGTTTTGTCGATATGCAACTACAAGCCACATTCACATTATCTAACCAATTTGTTTTGATTAGATTGTTTTGATCCAAACCAAATGACTAGTGTATTGTAACATGAGACTTGAATGCAAAAGTGGACTGTGGGGAGTTTGTGCTGTCGCGGCTGATAAATTCATTATATTTGTTAATGACATTATGTACAGCTGACATTTCCCGACAAATGTCTTACATAAATGTACAGATGCAGTGGGGCATACAAAAAGGAGACAATTAGTTCAGCACAAGTCACTAATTATTCTCACGACATAAGCTATTGTAATAGAAGTGTTTTACTGATGTGTCTGTAAAGTTACACATTTTTGGCATTGTGGCAATTATGCTTTTCTTAATCATCACTGAAACTGCAGTGTATCAAAGTGCCATTGCAAAAATGATTTTCTAATGACTCAAATCTTAATTTCCCCCCCGTAATTGCTTCCCCATTTTACACATGTTAGCTTATTCTTCTATCGTTTGAGAACATATAAAAGAACAATCTCTTGCACAGGGGTCAGCTATGGGAAGGACATCCAAAGATCTTGTTGAGTGATTGAAGAGTGTGGCTTACCTCTGATTTGAGCACAAAACCTCATCATATATAGGTTACAGTGTACATTTATACTTCTCTGTATGTTTGACGTAAATACATTTCAGTCTTTTGTTACACACACTGTTGACCATTCCCGTATCAGTGCGCTCCACTCTATGACCACGTGGGCTGAAAAGCCAAGACGTTTTATGTGTTTTAAGTGCCATGTCTCAAGTCTAAATAATTAAAGCGGAGGATTATGGATATTTATGGTTGGATATTTAACACACGTCGGGTCTTTTTCAGTGCTCTGCGGCTCTATATTCATCCCACTGTGTCCTGCGTCTTACCGGGATCACTTCTGTTATGCCATATCTCATTTCCATTTTCTGCAAAAGCAATAACATTTTTTTTTTGCATGTGTTTGTGAATCTGAGTGCAAGAGCCGTGGTTTTGGACACTTGCAGCGCTTCAGGTGATTTTGCAGAACTGAGCAGCAGCAGGAGCAGGATCCTGTGCTCTCAACCCTGCATGTATGCATTATTAATTGTCTGAGGTAGCAAGTATAGCTATTGAGACCCTGCAGGCGCCCAGCTTGCACTCCCCAAAATTAAAAGTGCCAATTGCCTCCTATTGAAAGAAGTAATAAATGTGTAGAAACGGCTACAAGATTACGGGAAACTTGTAATTAGGTGTTTTCTTTTTCTTTTTTTAAAATCAGGATTCAACCCAGATACAATCTTTAAACACGTCCAGGAGCAATAACATTTCAGAGTATGTAAGAACATGTTTGTAGAGGTCTAAACTAGTGCTGTGAACGATTTGGGAAAACTAACCAATCGCAATTTGTCTACCAAGTATTGTAATTATGATTAGATTTGGATAAGTTGGATCCAGGAGAATCGACAAAAAAACTGAAAAAGGCCTATGAACTGTAAAGAATCACATGTATGTGTACAAATCTAAACTATAATAGTGCCTTTTCTAGTTTGCAGCTCTAAACAGTTTATAAAAGACAATAATATTAGGATCTTAAATAATTTGGTATCACATGGACGAGCGCAGATCACTCAGCGGCTGATGTTACGAGTGTGGAGCGTGAGTGGTTCGGCTTTGTTTAGCGCTGCAGAACAAACCAAAGCCACCGCGAATATTTCCAGTTGAACGCCGTACACTCAGAGAGGAAACTAAAGTTTGTGTGTGAGCACTAAAACAAATAGTGTGGGCCAAATATACCACCAAACTGCCCCAGAACACTGGTTAACAACAGGCCAACCCGAACAGCTCGCATGTTATGATGTCACCATAAGAGCCAGTTACACCCGCAAGTGGCAACAAACGGCTTTGAACCCCACTAAATCATTCGGTCCGATTCACTTATTATGAAATTGACTTTTATAGCAAATAGGGCCTTTAAATATGCTAATTTGTTAAGACTTGGGAAATAATTTACTGAAAAATAATTTGAAGAAAATATGTGTAGGTTACATTTCAAAAAGGAACTTTTTTTAAAACAATTTTTAACAATTTGCTTTACTACTTTTTGATAACCTTTAACAATATAATTAGCAAAGTTGATCCAATTGCAAATGTGTGTGCAATTTAGCCTGCACAAAACACTCGGAGCAAAGAGCAACCGACAAAGACAGAACAGTAGTTAAGATTACAAGACGAACTGCATTGTTTTGTGTGTGCGTGGGTGAGATCATCTCCGCCAGCGAGCGCATTGAAGATTCATGCGGTGTAGAGTGCGGCGCGGCCGAGAGGATTGGTCAATGTAACCAGAATGGGAGGGGAAGACATTCATCAAGGTGGCAGCGTTTGAGACTGGAGAGGCCGTCTGTACAGCAGCTGCAAGGTCATGGGAGAAAACAGATAAGACGCGAGGATCACATCCCCGGCACCACCACGGAGCAGGGGCCCTCCTCTTGATGTCTGTCCCTATTATAAGTGAAGCGCGCCGGGCTGGTACACACCGGCTGCCACGCCTCAACTGTCTGATGCTATATGAGAATTCAAACACAGAGAGTCGGGTGCCACGCTAACACGCCTTTTATTCTGCCCTCAGAATTTATGGCCCCGCTCTTTGTAATTCTATTTCTCTTTCTTTCGTTCTTTTTTTTTTTTCCTGCGGTCTCGTCCATCCATCTCACTGGATTTGAAGCAGGATGTTTTTTTTATGCTATTATAGTTTACAATGGAGTTGTACCAAGGTCACAGACTATACATGGGGAAAACGACAAGCTGTTTGACTTAACTTTCAAAGGCTAGAGAAGAATGGTTTTCATATGTTTGGAGGAAGAGGTTTGAATGTTAAAACATATTTCTTTGCCTGGAATACTCAATGTACAATATATCTTGCATTTACTAAATTACAGGTCAACAGAGGTGGGCAGAAGGCAGCTACGTTTACATTTACTTTTGTAACCTTTTCAAGAAATAGTACTTTTGGACACATTACACTTACTTAACTTTTGTTTTTCATGCACCACTTCTTCAGATATGATTTAATTTTCTAATTCTGTGTCGATCCTTGAAAATATCAGAATTTGTGCATTATTTAATGGTTTGTCTTTCATTACTACTCTTACTTGAGTAATAGTTTCCCCCAAATACTTTTTACTCTTACTCTGAGAACTACTTTGTACCTTTGCTTGAGTATGATATCATTTTGAAATAACTTTACTCTTACTTGTGTACAATTTTTGGCTACTCAACCCACCCCTGCAGGTAAAGTTAAGTTTATTATTTGAGTACAAAAACTCAAAGTGCTTTTCAAAGAATTCAACCAAAACAACATCATTTAAACATAATTTACATAAATGCAAAATTAAAGTGGAATAAACTATCATGCCAATTAAAACAGGTGTTAATTGCAACAACAAAAAAAGAAAGGAAAAAAGCAGCAAGATCTGTATAGGGCTGCTTTACTTGTCTCAGTGTTTAATATCACACTGCACATCCAAGGCAAAGCAATAACATCTCCATGGAAACAAGCAGGTGCCTTACCTACCATCCCCAAGTTACACAGTGTACTTTTAAATTTACAGAACAGTCTTGTTTCCTAATTTATTCAAAGAAAGCTTGACAAAAGGAAACATTAAAAAAATTTAAATAAAAAAAAACTCTGCAAATGTTAATTCCATAATCTGCATTTTTAGAATTTTAATAATTGCATTGATTGTTTTTGTTGTCTGTATGTAAAAAGTAAGCTGTATATAAACCGTGCTGTAAGAGCTGTCTGAATGTTCCATCATCATACCACTGAACCACAACACACTGAATACATTCCGAGTCTTTTACCTTTGCTTCCTCAAATTTAACCCCCCAATAACATAAATAAATCTTGCCCGTCCACCTGCGCCCCTCTGCCTCTGTGCCTGTGTCAGTTCACCAGAGCCAGACTATTGTCCAGTGAGGATTTAGTGAGCCTGCGGTCTGAACGCAGTCACACTAAGCACTGCAGCAGGAGGTGCCATGCCACACGAGGCGCCGCGGTGTAATTGGGTGAATCTGGTCCCGGGCACGCCGCAGAGATAGCCCTTTCAAATTTCTCGTCTTCGCTTGTGGGAGTGTAAACAAACCTCGGGATTACCACAGGTGTAAATCCACATTTCAACATTTTCTGTCTCTCTGCTTTTTAGCCACACGCTTCCCTCTCTTCCATGTATTTTCATTCTTTCTAGGCCACCCACTTTTGGAACGCTGTGTTGGTTTGGGGACTTCATAGTGCAGCGGTAGTTATTTTTTAGGTATGCATACTCTATATATGGTTAGTAAATACAAGTTTGATTTCTTGCGCGTAGAACTAATTGAATTTAACCGATGAAAGACAAAAGATGAACATCTATTTAGAGAAACAAGTAATTTCTTATCATCAAAATAAAGCTAGCTATTGCAATGATTGTACTTACAATATTTGCATTTTTATCACATTTCCACCAAAATAGAGTCAATACACATTCTATGATTTCAGAAAATCTAAATGATGCAACAACAACAAACCATAAACAATATCTTGGACCATTTTAACAAAGCTTAAAGCCAGTGGATGTTTTAATGTATTTTTTAAATAGATTTTTAATAGATTTGTATTGATTTTTTTAACGAAAATGAAAGCAAACAGGGTGTAGTTCCCCTGGTGTGTGGGGCGCTAAAGTTTGTGAACAAAAGCATTCTTAGCCCTCAGAAATTCAGCGCCGGAGTATACAGGGATACAAGGGGAAAAAATCTTGTTGTGGCCTGTAGTTTAGACCTCTACAAACATGGGATTCTTGTATTAGTTTATCCATTCACATTTAAGTCTTTTTTCCAGTGTTAATGCTGCTGGAGTTGTTATATATATCATTATTTTAAACAAATGTATGTAATTTTAATCTCAAGATGAATTGGAATTCAATTTTCCCCAAACTGTGCAGCTGTAAATATTGCAAGTATATAACAAAATTACATTATTTCGTTTCTACGGGAAACATATCACATTAATGTAATTCTTGCAATGCTAAACCAAGTTATTTTCCCCCCCTCATATCACCAAACCCCAGTCCAGCCCACTTCATCCGTCTCGCCCGATGCAAAGGTTTATTCGATTGTACTCTTTACAACTGGTGGCGTTTTAACAAGCGCTCTCGTCCCAGGTACAAATAGTCGGCGTCTCGGCGTGCAGGCGTGTATTGTAGCTGGACGTTTTATGTGGCGCTGTAGCCCTCGGTCTGTGTGTTCTGCTGTGATGGATTGCTTGTCAGGCGGGAGCGTAGCAGCCATCTCAGCCGCTGACGGAGGCATTAAGTCACCAGGCACGTAGACAGTGCAGGTTTCCTCGTTTCGCTGGGGGGGGAAAAGGCAGATTTAACCCTTGTGGATCCGAACAGGATGGCAGATGACAGGATGTGTTACTTTACAAGGTGTTGATTGCAAAAAGTGGCAGGATTTGGATGAACTGGACTTAGAAAAGGCCAGTTGTTGTGAACCTAGAGGTGATTTGAACCATCTTCATTAAAAGTTACATCTTGCAAACAATTTTGTGTGAAATTGTACAGTAAGCATTACTGTATCAGCCGCCTTGATGGTCTTGGTTATTAACATTTTTAAAAAGTTTAAGTCAATAACTTCAAATTTGAGTCCTAGATATTATTTCAACTATAAACAACCATCAACATACAGAATGTTCACATCACATCAAAACTTTGCAGTTCATGAATAAAGAATTGTGAGAACTTACACGCCGTAAAAGTGCATAAAAACGCGTATATTTGATTAAATGCAAGATAGACATGTTTAATGCCATGCTGTGGCAAGACTAAAGTTCTGTTTGCAGCAGTGCAGTTACAAAGACCTTGAGAAAGTGCAAGACAGACCCAAAAAGTTCTATAGTGCTTCTCTGAATACGCCTTTGTCCATTTAGTGTGATTTGTTTGGCTTTAAGCTGGATATATACACAATTTACCACGGCTTATAGTCTGGAGTCTCACTTTGCTCTCCTCCTATCTACATTTTACCACAACCCAAATGACTTACATCACTCTTCCACTAAAGTACCATTCTGTTTTGCTTGCTATAGCTATTTTTGTGGAGTTTTTTGTTTTTTTCCCCACACTGTTATCTTTTTTGCTCTTCAAAACAGTGCCACTTACCTGATTTGTGAGGACACTTGTGGCGGGCAAAAACAGGAGGGCGAGAGAAGGTTTTGAATATGAGCCGGAAAATAACAGAGGTTGTCCGATATATTTTTTATTTTGCCGATATCTGTTTGTGATATTAGCATGGATATACATTGTCCATTCAAAAACTGCAGTCGATATCGCTGGTCGGCTTGTAGACAAAGAACGGAATGTATCTAAACACGTATGCACGGTAACCTGCAGCAATTTGTGAACAGTTAGCAACAAGTACGAAGCTCGTGTATATTTTACCTTTGAGTATCGATGAAACTCGGTCAACTTTGAGTTACTGACAGAACCTCCGGCGCTTTTTGTTGCCATTATTTATTCAAGAAATACCTGCCAATTTCTGTGCATTGGTCAAAGGGTGGCCTATATTATATAAACTACTGTTTGCTCTGGCATTACATGATGTGTTGTTTTTCTTGACATTCTATGCATTACTAATTGCATATTAACCCCTAATTTGATCTCTATTAGCCAAGCGCATGTTGTTTGATGTTATGATCGCGGATGCCTCGAAGGGCTCAACTGTGTATAACATTAACAGAGAAAAGAGGGAAGATTCGAAGCCCGTGTAACTGTTAAGACCACGTCACCGGCTGATTAGTGCATTGGTTCTCAAGGTGTGGTGCTGGTCCTATAATAGGTTGCGCTCACTTTTTAGAATCTGATAATGTCATAATGTCAGATAGTGAGTAATTTCATGGCTGGAAGTCATTTTAACTGACGGCTTTTGTATTGAATGATTTCACCACTTTCTGAGGCTATTGTGGAAAAATTATTCCGCTTTTGTTTATTTATGCTGACAAAGATGTTGACCTTTGTGCCTGTTTTTTATTCCATGTGAATAGGTTCAGTAATGAAATCTGACTGTTAAACAGCAAATTCTACCACAGAATTGTGACCTGCCCTCCAGCATTTTGACTCTGGTTTGAAATTAGTTTGCGGCCTCAGTTCTAGACCATTACCAATTAGGAATTTGTTTAGTCTCATACTAGATTTAACCAACTCAAAAATGAGAAACGCCACACAGAAAGGCCCCACCTGGCTTTAGAATCGAACCAGACCCCATTTCATAAAGAAATACTGACGACTAAGTCAAATATTTGTAGCGGCACGTAAAAACTTTCATAGGATCTATTACAATTCTTTAACCATACAGATATAGTTAGTACAAGTCCACACTACAGTCAGCAAATAGAAATGCAGAGGTCAGCTTTTTCCAGTACTCTCCAAAACCACAAATCTATTTCCAACACTGGCTGTGCATTAGATTTTATTAATTGTATTATTTTCTATTTTGTTCATGCAAGCATAATTCACATTAAGAACTCTCGCCCCTGTGGCAGAGTTCTCAAATTAAGCGCCGTTTTGTTCACTTAGCCGTGATAAAGTTGTTCATTAGACAATACTCTTTCCCTTGTACCCTGCTACCACCACACCACCGCCTTGGGAGCAATTAAACATGCGAAGTGCCCATTTTCCTCGTCCTCCAACTTGCAATGTACCACACTCCATCTGCATGTTAGCCACTCTTCCTATAAACTAATTAAAGTGAATCAATGACACAAGCCTTTAAAATGGCAGCATATGTCAGGGCCATCAGCGTCGAACAAAAGACCCCCTTAATTATTGTGTTGGCTTAATTTTGTTTTCTCGGCTTGTCAAAGGGGCTCCTTGAAGTAAGGTTGACACTCATTTATGCAGGGACAAATGGTGTGTCGGTGTATCCTAAAGCGCACTTGTAATGGGGCTACGGAGAAGACAATGTTAGTGTGACGGTCCCTCAAAAGTGCAGCCTCCCCGATCCATCAGCGACTCTAGGGAGCAATTTCGAGGATGCTGACAACCATATCCTATCTTAAGTTTCTTCCTGTCCTTGCACAAGCTCATCTGGCCCTTGGTTTATTTTCCAACCTTCATTTACAATGTGAGTAAACAAATAGTTGTCATTCCCAAGGTTTAATATACAAACGCTTGGCATGGCTTAGTCTCTAGTCTAGGTGAAGCAATGGCGCGTTGGTCCTTGATGTCTTCCTTGGACAGATGGATTGGGGCAAAAGTGCGGTGCATCTTAAACCTCAGAAGAAAGTTGAGCTTGTTTTTGGACTGTGAAAAAGAGTTTAATTACATGCTATCAAACTTACTTTGGAAATTAAAGTTGTGTGATTTCAGAGAGGGGAATATGGTAACACTTTCTACATGTTAATAGCCTTCTATAAGTATGACTAAAGATATAATTCACAATGAACAAATGGTATATTAACAATGATTCAGACTTATTAACAACTTAATTAATACCCTTACTCCTAACCCATGATTTAAGTAGTTACTCAGCATGATTTAAACCTTTGTTCAGCCTTTATTAAAGCTATTTAAGGCATAGATATTATAAAATGTTACCCAGGAAACAGGCACTAACATTAAGAAACACACAATTTGTTGTTGATGAGTTGAATGTTTTTCTAATAGAGAATTTATCTTCGGAATTCTTGGTTTGTGTCCAGCTCTTAGATTTCACGTATCTTCCAACGACTGTAGCTCAAATTTGTATCATTTCCAACCAGAATCGTCATTATTAGATCAAGATATTGAATAAATAAAGTGATCATAGGAAGAATTAAACAGCAAAAGCAGTTGTGAAATGGAATTTAAAATATCACGACAAAGTTTGTAATTTGAGGTTTTGAACTGTTTTATTAATCTTTTTTTTTTTTTGCAATTGAACTCTTAAAAGTTATTACTTGCATTAAAATTTCTGTTCGCTGTTAGCCAACAACCAGTCCAACGCACTAAACCACCTTTAACATTGCAGCAGCAGGATAGCACATCACTAATGGATGAGTCGAATCCAAACACCAGTACATTACGGTTTGAGCTGAGTCTAAACACGCTGGAGCTTAGTCTAAACACATACATCCTGATCTCCGCACCCTCCACTGGGCATTCCTCATTCATTTAAGCCTTTCCTCTGCTGCTTCCTGGTGCTCTGCTGAAATGCACACTTTTGCATGGATATACATTAGATGCGTGTATGAAGAATGATGGCCTAACCCTGACCATGTTTTACCCTACCTTGCAATTATTCACAGAGCTCTCCTCCTGTAATCTGAGATGCTTATGGGAAACCTTAGAGAGGTAGTAAACGAGATGCGCATTTTTAGCACCAGCTATACATCAATGCAAAATAGGGACGAATGGAGAGGTGGGTGGATGGTAAACATGAAGTGCTGTCAATGATGGAGTTTGTATATGCCGGTGGATTATACATGCGCTTATTTGTTTTAGGGTTTCTCTAATGCCCATCTGTGGCGTCGCTATAAACAACCATCTGTGGATATAGTAGAATGGCTATGGCTACAAAAGTGAAAGTGACAGGCCTGGCTCCAAATGTGTCATGTCATCTTCTAAGAGATGTGGGCAGAAACATGAAAGGAAGAAGACTATGCTTGGTCCGTTGATTTGCTCCCACCAGTTTCCATGGTTTTGGTCTGTTTTATTTGGTGTATTTTGATTAGGTTTTGCGCAAATGTCAACAGTGGCTACACACATATTCTGGTTCCAGATAGAGCTATGGTTCTCAAACGTTGGTGGTGCTTGGGCTTCTCTGCAGCTCGATGTTGTCCTCTTTTGAATTACATCTTGGTGAGAACATCTGTAGCAATGTATATCTGGTTTTAACTTAGTTTAGGCCGAGTCTAGTTTGAGACCTGGTTTTGGTACTGGTGGTACTTGGGAGGTACGCATTCTCATTCATTTTCAGCATTTTGTAATTGTAAATACTTGACTCTTACTTAAATCAGTTCATACAATTACAATATGATTGCAAGATCGAAACTCGATTGGTCTACAATTTGGGTTTACAATTTTCCGTCCGCCTTCATCTTAAAGCCACAAATCACTTATTTGAAGACAGTGAGGTGCACATTTTAAGCAGGGAGGAGTGCAAACAAAGCTATCGCTCTTTGAACAAAAATGGTTGTTTAATGTACAATCTACCTTCTATTTACAACAGTACCCTCACACCTTTGTCAAGTGAGAGATTAAACCAATCAAATGCTAATCAGGTATTTAGAGCAAAAGAGTTAGAATGACCCACAACAAGGCTAACAGTTAAACACCATCAGATTAAAAATGACTTCTGAGTGGGAGTCGAAATTATTTCAGATGACTACCTTCGAAAAGTCTAGTTATTTTGTTTTAAGCAATGATTAATTGTGTTTTGCCAATGTGTACACTCCGCTCATATTGTTGCCCCAGATTTGAATGGTATCTTTCGTTTATTAAAAGAACCAAAATAGAAATTGACCTAACTTGCTGGTTGTCCTAGCAAGCTGTTGGTCTTGGCAACAATTTCAGATGTAGCAATCAAGCTTTTCCCAAGCCCCTATATCCATCTGCAGCTATAGAATGGAAAACTGGCTATTGGTATTGCTGTGGCTTTGTTCCAAGTGTGTCATCTTCTCCGCTGAGACTACAGACATATGAAAGGCTCCAATGAGATGCTTGTTCTCCCAAATCAGTACAGCAATGTCTATGTGTTCAAGAGCTCTCTAATATTTGAAACATGCAGCTAATCGCATCTTTATTCCTGTATTATCCCCTATACCTGCGCACGTACAGTATTTCCATCAAATAGGTGTTACTGTCCAAAAATAGTGCTGGTGGCAACAGCCTGGAGAGATGGGCTGTCAGTCTGCTGGTCTGATCATGAGCTATTATCCTCTCAGCCCACAGACGGCACATAGAGCTACACTGGTGTCTATGTGATCAAGATCAATACATAATCACTTTGCTGTCACCGCAGAGCCACTATCGGGGGACAGTTCAGCTCGGCAGACCAGCCATTTTGGAGTGAAAGGCATTGGCACACCGGAGCTCTGACCTAGAAAGGAAGAAACAGGGTGCAGGGGCAGGAGTCTCACTGCGCAGAGCGTGGTTATGGCATGCATTCATTACGTTTTCATTTGGGTTTATTGGATCTGTGTAAGTAGATTGCCGTTAATAGTCACTTACTTACAGAGTACTGTCGATTAAGGTCTAGCCTAAGTCTGCAATCTGCACTGTGCCAAAGTGGAAAAGTAAGACAATAAAGGCTCAATAAAACATAAGTGTGTGTTTACTTATTAATTTTATTTGACTATCATTTTAGTCCATCACCATTTACACTCAACATAATGTGTATGGACTGTCTCTTTGACAAATGGGGAATTCCACTTTTCACACTTTTTCTACCTCTCAACTAATTTTATTTTAACTATAGTGACGAGCATGTTGCCACTTTTATGAAGCTGTAATAAAAAACAAGCTGTAATATAAAGGTAATAATTATATTCAAGTAGCAATCAATGCACTGTACATTTCTCCTTATACTGCTTTCCAAAACATTGTCATTGTTGCGAATGAGAAATCATCGTTGTTTTCAATGAGAATTAGTTTTCAGTTGACCTACCTGAATAAATAAAAGGATGCATAAATTAAAACATGCTTTCAATATGAATTCCAGAATATTTTACACATTCCCATTTGCATTCTTTCCAGGCGCCTTCTCATTTCCAATATCTGTTTGGTGAAACCATAAGGTAGCAATAATACAACCACTGACTCGGCTGCCCATTTGGACTACCCCATTTTGCTTGTGTGCCGGGCTCTCCGCTTGTCCTCGTTCTCCTGCTTTTGGCCCCCTGCAGTGTAAAGCCAGTCAGACATAAAGTCTATTGTTTTAGCCGGGTAGGACACACAGCAGGCCACTGTTAGCCCCTCACACCTCTGCCGCACACAGCTCTCCGCACAAACCCCAGATAGCCCTCCTCCATGGCTCAGTGCCTGCATACGATATGAACGCTGCCAGTCTTCTAGCCTTCACGCTTGTGTGCCGACCCGAGCCAAACTGAGCCAAGATGTTAGGCCATTGCCACGCCTGTTGGGCTGAAGGATAAAGAAAAGTACAAGTCCTTCCAAAAGTAAAAACTCTGTGAGATGTCCTTCAGCGATTACTAGTTTGAGAGTCTTCTTTCTTTTGATGCTGAAGCCCCGCTGAGCACATCTTCTGAAAAATAAAAACAGGATACAGTCCACTTAAAGTAAGCAGTTTGTTTGTTTGTTTGTTTGTTTGCTTAAAAGCTCTCGTCAACAATCCGTGAAATATGCAGAACCATACTGATTATTGTCAAAATTTGAAATGCTGGGGAATAAGTGTTTATGTTGCCTTTAATGAACAATGAGTGAATCCAGTTTAATAATAGTGCTTTGATTTATAGACATACAAAATCAGTCTTGTTGAAAATAACTGATTATCTTACTGCATCCATGCCACTGCAACCTCCTTCCTATTTTTTACGAAAAACAATAGCAAAGATACTTTATGTCAATTCACAGAGCTCTGTGTCATGGGTAATATTAAATGACGACATTGTTGTATTTACAGCTATTTTTATGCACAATTTTAATCGGTAAGCTTTATTCTTTTTGTATTGGGTAAATACTTATTAATAATTGTATTATTTATTTATTATATTATTTTTTAGACAATTTAGACATTATCTCTTAAGGGACACATTGTTATGTTATTGGCTTTTCTATATGCTCTTGAGTACCTCTGCCTTAGGATCTCATGTTTTCAAACTTAAAATAATGCATTATATATACTAAATGATAAGGATAAATTGCTTTATAGCGGTGAGGCAATCCCTCATCAGGATTTGTGGTAGCACTCCCGCTACTGACAGCACAGGGAATTACCAGGGAGAAATAAACAAAAGTTAACTTTCCCTGACATGCTAAATAAGGTATGAAGTTGTAATGATTTTGAAACTTTCAAGTATTTTTTGAGGCTGGGAGGATTAAACTAGTGTGAAAGGAGCTAAATACAACTCCAGGTATGTTTTTGATGTGGGAACAATGTTAGAATATGGTTGAAAGTCAAACGTTTCTTTTAAGATTTCAGTGATAGACTTGTAGTCATATTGTTTATTTGTTGACAACATTTATTTATTATTGATGTAATGGTGATTTAGTTTCGATTTAAGCTTCGCTTGTATCTTGAACAGCTGTCTCAGAGCTCTTAAACACAAATGTGGATGATGCGGTGATGTAGGCTGCATAATGTATTTTTGTATATATTAAAACCATCTGTTCTGTTATTGGCCCTTTTGTGACCCCGCCTCTTGGGACAACGGATGTAAATTAGCCTGCGTCTACAATCCGATGTGTTTACATTCATGTTTGGTCACGTCTGTTCATAAACATGCTCTGTCCCAATAGAATAAAAATAAAAACACATGTAAACTGTTTGTGCAAGACACTCTGGGAGATCGGTGGTGGGACCAGTCTCCACCTGTTTGGTCAGTCGGCCTGAGAGCAGCGTCAGTTTCTATATGACTGAAGAGTGAATGAATGATACAAGACATTCACTTGAAATAGCAAGTTATTTAGCCACTATAAATTCACAATTGTTCTTCTCCTATTTCATCTACTCTCTCTCTTCATGTTTTTATAAATACATTTTTTTTTTTTTAAAGTCCTCGGAGATGTTAACTTTTATGCACCGTCCTCAAAAAAGTACATTATTTCCCCAAAAGCGATTCAGCTCTATTGAATTTGTCTTCTTTTGATCTCCTCATCAGATTAGATCAAATATTCCATTCTGTCCATTGTTTGCTCGGTAATATTTTCATTTGGCGTGTGTGATTTTGTTGTTTCCACCAGGGACCGCTTCGAACCAATCTGACTGCGAAGACTCGGCGTTTGCATACAAAACCACTGACTAGCATTGCGTTTAATTTTCAACTTCATTTCCGCTTCCCTTCGCCCCCGCCGCGTCGCATAAATGTGTGCCTTCCCGACCTTCCACTATTTGATTATGTGCACAATGCTTTTAAAGGAAATAAGCAGGCCATGCAGATGAAGCTGTATAATGTAGCAGGGACTTAAACTGCAGTGTCCTTCTCCAGCCATTGTGCATCGCATCGGGCCGCGTCCCCCAATTTAGCCCCTTCTCCGCTTCAACAAAGATCCCCATTGATTTCCTATCAGCGAGCCAGTGTACAGAGCAAATAGGGAGTGTGGATCCTATTATTCCTGTTGGTGGATAAAAAGAAAAGCTAGATCCGCATGTGTTTATTCCTCTGTGTGTGGGGAAGCCAAATATTGTACTCAAATAAGACTAGTACTTTCAATTAATATCATTCGAGTAAACAGAGTGACCTGAATACCTAATGATGTACGTGCGAAGGCTGTGGCTTAGCGGTTAGAACGTTCAGCCACCAAATGAAGGTCGTTGGGTTCAATTCCAGCTCCAATTAGTGCATGCTGTTGTTTATTTGGGAAAGTATGGGGAGTGAATGAGAATGTAATGTTATGTAGTGTACAGCGGTTTGAGTATCTTAAAATGCGCTATTCTAAATACAACGCATTATAATTACTCAAGCAAGAAAGTCACCTGCTGACACCTGAATATTGTAGCCAAAGTAACGACATTTCTATGGAAACCAACAGGTTGAGGCCAAGTATGGGTCACATTTGTGGCAATGAAGCCCGCTCACAGTAAGGACGCATGTTTTTATTCAAATAAAATACATATACATAATAATATGTAACACATACATAATGATAAAGAAAAAAACACTCACATGCTTTTATTTATGTGGTAGAAATTAAGCCAAAACATATTAATAGTAACTGTTTGAAGGTAACATCTGGTCATCGTATTAAGACAAGAAAATATTAGTATTTAAAAAACCAAAATGCATGGTGTGTTAAAACCTCTCTACAACTTATAAGTACAATTTATTTGGGTAAAAATAACTGTAACTGAGTAAATGTAACTCATTACTTGTACCCTCATTCGTGATTGAAACACCCATACAAGGATGAGTTGTAAAAGCTGATCTAAATGTGTAATATATGCACTAATGCGAGGCTCTAGAAATGATTTGTGTTGAAATGATTGGTGTGGTATTAAATTGTGCAGACGTGGGGAAGTGATTAATGCTCTTCGGCCCAGTGTGGGAAAACGGCAATTAAATGCATGCTGTATTTTTACACATACTTTAGCGTGTCGCTGCTGGACCACTGCCGGAGCAAAGAAGAATGTTCACCAGAGATCTATCCGCTTGCAGCACACAATTTTCAGTCGTATAATTTTTGTTGACGTTGACATCTTTGGTACAGTCAGTGGCTTTGGCCTTTGGGAAAGTCTACGGCATCGAGAGGAAGAAATTACATCTCGTCCAGTTCTCTTAAAATAAAACGATCTAGTGCAAGATGATAGCGCAAATAGGCTTCCCCAGAGCTGTCTTAACTAGGAGGAAATAGATTATAGGTGACTATTTTGGGAATTTAGCATTTAAAGATGCACTGTGTAACATTTCTTGTGGAGGGTCTGTCACCTGTATATTAAAAAACATGTTTTTTCACTGCGAGTGGAGTCACCTTTCCACAGATCTGACCTGTACATTGGGGGTGGTGGTGCCATACACATGAAATGAATAGACCCGGCGTTTGATGCCCATGTTACCGATCACTTAGCAACTCTGCTAAGCTTTGGTAAGATTGGAAGAACTCCGGAGCCAGTCCCCCTGTCATTGTTTCCCTATAGCCATTAGCATTAGCCCAGAGAAAACGCAAGTTATGAATAATCCAGAGGGTTTGGGATGGTTCCAACCCATCGACCACAATTAGATGAGGTCAAAGCCTTGTTAAAAGTCATTAGAGTGTGTAAACCTTTTGGTGTTTTATTTCTTACATAACTTTAAGTAGCATCTGCTAATTGATCGAGTTCAAGCAACAGGCAGAGAAAGAGCATCTATGTCTCCATGGAGAGCGATCATTTTAATACTGTGGAGCATTCTAAACCAAACAATAACATCTTCATGGAGACGAGCAAGTGGCTGACCCTCCACGAGAAAAGTTACATAGAGCCCGTTTAACAAAAATTTCAGGAAAATCATAGAAAAACACAGAGCATACACTAGCGGTTCTCAACGTGTGTGCCCAGAACCCAAAAGTAGATCGTGATAAGGCAGTGAATGGCGGACATTTTTTCCTGTTCAAAAGTTTAATTTGACCTGCTCATTTACAACACTGTATTTGTAACACTTAAAAACCTCACATAAATTAGTATATTGTGTCTATTAAATGATTATATTTTCCTGCAGAAAAGTTTGTTTTGTTAACTGGAAAGGACAACAACATGCCGTAATTTTCCATCAAACAGGTTTATCACTATAATACAAAATGAAAATGCCTGTGCAAATCACCGCCAGCCACAAATATACAATATATCTCGTCGTGGACCTTCTTAACAACGAACTTTTGTTTCAAACCTTTTCCATATTCCTGGACGTTTATAGTTATAGCTATTATTTTAATTGCCACAATGCTACAGGCTTGGAACAATATCCGTTTTACAGTAGCGCATGTGTATTCCATTCTTTTGCCTAAAGCTGCTACTCTACACTATATGGACATTTTTTGCGCATTACTGAGGGGAAAATGAGCTAATCTGCATTGATTTGAAACGGGGCCAAACTCTGCCGTTCATAATCCGTTCCATACCCCCCCCCTCCCCCCGTCTATTTTTTATCATGGGGCATTGAGGAGAATTTTACCCCAGTGGGAAGTAAAGAATAAGCTAGCTATTTCACGCTCCAACGCTTCCACTGTTTTTATGAAGATTTTATTCCTTTGCCCTCTACTACTACGTGATCTAAAAAAAAAAAAAGCTTGTTTGCAGACACTTTTTTTCGAGCGTCAACCGTCATTTCATAATTAGGTGCGTGCACTCTCCTCGCTGTATGAGTCGTAATTTAACTTTAAAATAGATAAGAGCCTTGTATGAGGTGCAATTTCCTTTGCTGTCTGTCTTCCATTTTATTCATTTGACGATTGGCAAACACCTATGGCACACCGGATATAATTTACTTCTCCGCATGAGTGTACTGAGGTGTGTTAATGTGCATGACGACAACAGGAAATTAGTTACAAATGTTGGATTCTGACTGCTCAGTTGTGATTTTTTAATACAAGGTGGTATAAATAAAGCTGCTAAGTGAATATGGAAATGTCATGCACATGTATAGGTTGTGTCAAAGATTTAATTTTATTTTTCTGATAAAAAAAAAGATAATTCACGAAATTTAAACTTTGTCATGTTGATTTGTAATTTCAACAACAATTACGTCACAGCTTTTTAAAACTACTGAGAAAAGTTTTTAATAAAAGTAAAAACTAACATGTCCCATGTTCCCACATGTTCCCAACTATGAACAGTTTAGAATGTTGTGATGTCATGTGAACTTTTTATTTAGTCAGACACTGAAATAGATTAATATTCCAGCTCATACAAACCTGTAATAGCACATTCTTTGTTATTTCATTTCATTTGGTCAAGGCCTGTTAAGAGTTGGTTTAATTAAACCGAACTTTTCTCGCACATTCAAACAGCATCAATTTCAGTTTTAGAATTGTCAGATTTTTACAATTTCACTGGAATTTCAATTGTGCACCATTGACTTAAAAAAAATAAATCATTAAAAAAGTATCGCTTTAGATTAAGGTTCCTTTGTAAACTATTTATAATGCATTAATTGCATGCATTATTGTTTATAAGCACTTATAACAGCATTTACGAGCATTTGTTGGGCAAAGTTCGGGCTTTGTTTATTTGTAGTTATTTGTATTTTTGTTTTCACTCTCTGGTTATGTTTGCTTTGTATTTATTCTTCGTTTTTTTTTTTTTATTGAAAAATAAAAAATGTAAAAACAAAAGAAGAAAGAAAATAGTTGAATGGTCTTAAAAAACATTTTTTACAGGGTTAAATTAACATTTATATTATAATCCTTCTACAAATGCTAATAAACCAGTAACAAGTGCTTATTAATGCTTTCTAAATAATTGCCAAACGACCTTTATTTTAACACTAGAACTCCCATGGCCGTCAAGGTGACGTTTTTAAGAATTGCACGTCTAATTACTCAGGTTACGTTGCTCTTTCAGATTCATTGGCTCTAGACTTTTTCTTTACCTTTGTGCATATCATCCCCATATTGCAATTCGACTGAAATAAAAACATCAAAAAGAGGTCTGAGTAATTCTTCCTCTAGCTCCCACACCCGTCAATTTGTCGGCTCTATTAATAACATCGTAATTTTGTGTAAACATTTTTTGGTGGGTTTTGGGCAGCTCAGCCGAATCAGACAGCGAGTCGGAGGACGGATGCGGAGGGCGCAAAAAGAAGCCGGCAAAATCTCACTGGCAGTAGGTCTATTGTAAATGTTCAAGGTATATTATATTCTGCTATCGCAAACAATCCTCCTCCTCCTCCTCCTCTAACTCCTTCCTCTGCTGGTCTATTTCGGCACTCTGAATAATGATAATATTAATTAACCAGGCTAATAGACCAATTTTTAGCATGTTGGAAGAGTCATTCTTTTGATTACGTCATCGCCAGCACGCAACCGTCAAATTGACGGCTTGGGAGTTCTAGTAGTTCTACAATCCTGGTTGTCCTGGTGTTACAGAAAAAAAAGGGGAGGGGAAAGGATTGGTGCCAATAAGGATAGCCATCTATGTTTATTTTTCAATTTCCAGAACAACTTCACTATCTATTTATTACACTACACACCGAGGATGCCGCACTTTCCACTACACCTTTATTTCACGACACATGATATGCTCCAGCGACTGTACTTCCTACTAATGGCTATTGAAGCATAGTGGTGCAGTTAATTTCATATTTAATGGTGGTGTGTAACATGAGCTCTTGTTTAGGACGTGCTTAGCTGCTGTCATCCAGTTTAACATTACGACTCCTCTGTTGTTGATTTTATAAGGTCTCCACCGCTGGCTGAAATACAGGAGTAAAGAGGGAAATATTGATTGCGTGTGATCTACAGTACGAAGCACAAGTAGCGCACAAATAGAGTGGAGGGCGGTGTGAAATTTACAAGGTAACCCAAGCGCGCAGGTCGTCATAAGATTACTGGAACACCACTGTCCCGGCGGACCACTTGAGAGACTCTCGCTGTGCAATAATTGGGTTGCAAACTGTGAAAGCGCTACTCCACTTTGGAACTACACGTGGCCTTTTGCTGTGTTTTTGCCGCGGCCGACCAGTGACAAAGCCAGGACTATTTATCATGCATCGACATGTTGTGTGTGCGGATGACAACCTAACGAGAGGGTTAGATTACAGGAACAAATTGTTACAAACATGGGTGTGAACCGCATCCTGCAGGCGAGGAGGAAGGGTGTCGTAGAATACAATAAATGTGGTGTAATGAAACAATACACAAGCGAATAGGGCTGTGCAATTAATCATATTTAAAATTGCGATTTAAATTGTTTTTTTCCTAATCAATAAAACAATGACTTACCTTCTCTTCAGAATGATATGTGACCTTGGTCTGTCTCACCAGGGGCAAAGACGCTTTTCTAATCTGCTTTTATAAACAGAAGTGTCACAAACATTAAAATACAGTAGGTCTATACTTTCTTTAGAGGTTAATATATGTAAATACTAAAAAAATGTATATATAATATATTCATGCTTTTCTATATTGATATAATTCCGCATTCGTCCAGGAGTGGTCCATTATAGTTTCAAAGGAAACAAAGTGAAACATTTTCATTTTATTATATTTTTATCTTTTGTAACATTTTTTTAATACACGCAAGATGAGTTCAATGTCATACTGCAGAACATTCTAGTCAAAGCAACACTCTCTCCATGGAGACAAGCAGGTGGTGTTACATAGTGTACCTTTTAGCTCCAGCAGGTTATGACATAAACTATGGTATGGAGAGTGTAGTTGATTTGTTAGAGAACATCACAATATATAATATAATATAATATAATATAGTATAATATTATGTAATGTACTGTTATGTACTGTACTGTACTATACTATACTATACTATATAAAGTCAAAGGTTGATAGCTTTGCTGCTGCTGAGAAAAGAGTGCTGAAATGACACAAGGTGGAGGAAGCAGAGTGTGCTTCCGACATTTCTGGAATTGTCAGATTATTTAAATGCCATCTAAACCATTACATCTGGTGTGAGGAATCAGACTTTTTATCAGATTCTTGACACCTCTGCAGGTTTCGATAAGTAAAATGAAAAGAGAAAATGTTAAAGATTGAGAGACTTATTTTAAAATTCTATGTATTGTCTTCCATACACAACTGCATGTAAAATCCATTGAATAACTGACACAGGCGTTGTTGGCTATTTCTTTTGTTTAGTTCATATTACTATGAACTAAACTTTAACTATTACTCTTATGTTGGGTGGTCCTTGTTGTGATATAGTTTTACATAAAAACTACTCTTATAATGATGTGATTGACAATGCTGATTGAGACTTTTATATTAGTAAATATACTGTGCCTCTAGAACAATTTGAATAAACACAAAAACATTGCTTTGTTGCACAAGACACTTCAATAAAACAGTTGTCCAATCGTAGCTAAAACTCAAACAACCATTTCCACAGTTAAATAAAACTGCCCCGTGGACAACTCCTCCACTTTCTTTGTTGGAAATTAGACTTCTTCCACTTTATAGCTATGCATTTAATATTCCGCTGCACACCGAGTCATAAGACGCTGATAAACATAGTAACTGTAGCCGTATATTTTATAAAACTTGCGAGGGAAAGTATATTAGTGCATCAATATTTTCTCCGACGCCTCCCGCTATCCCTGGGAACCCTCATATTTTGTATTCTGAATGTATTGCTCCGACTATAAATCTTTTGTTAGATATATCAGCACTTTGGTCAGCGGCCCTTTTGGGGATTGCTTCAGCGTCTGTAGTCTTCCATACGCTGAATACAGATGCATAAACTTTGTCTCACTCACATCTGGCATTGCAGTTTTATAGCTCCTGTTTAACTCATCTCATTGTGTCGCCAAAACAGATTCTTGGCACAGTGTTTTTTATTTTATTTTTAAAAAAATTTTTACAAGGCGTTTGATGTGTGACGTGCAGCGGGCGAACTGTTTTTGGCCTATGGCAGGACCCGTAGCGTCTGTGGCGAGGGACATCTCCCTTTGTTGTCGGAACACCTCTAAACATCTTTCACGGAAACAATTACCATACCATCTGTAGCGCGGTGCCAGCGTGTTGCTCTCTGTCAGCATGTCCGCTCTCCCCCCTCTTCTCTCCTCTACACTCATCTCCCTCACACTGACGAAAAGCGAGGTCACTGTGAATTAAAATACAGATGAGTTTAATTGTGTTTATGTAGACTTTTTATATCAGCTTTTGGGATGGAATTGTTGCAGATGATGTCACGGGATAACATTTCAAAGTCGATTTTGATACTAAGGAAAAACGTTCAACACTCAATAGGCTGCGTTCCCATGACATCTACAGAATTATGACATTCATGTAGAATAATATGTTCAATCAACTTCAATGAGGTTTTAACCTTATTTTCAACAGTTTTTCCTCAACATTATCTCACTCAAAGTTGTATTTTGATTGAGTCATGCCTGTTTGAATAATCCTGTGTTGTTTTGCAACTGAGGCTCGGGGGCTGAGAAGATTCCTGTTTTCACCTACCACCTATCCCCACCCACTTTTTTTTGTTTCTTTTTCTTTACTGTGTCATGTTTTGTGTCTAAGATGTATTAAAAGAAAGAGGACATTTTACGAGCGTCGGGAGGGGGTAGTGATACAAATGATAACAGTGATAATAGTACAAACAACCAATTATAATGATGATAAAACAACAACAAAAATACATGTATCTGTTGGTGGTTGTGTGGTTGTGTAGGAGTTGGCTCGCAGACAAATACAGAGTTGGTAGATGACTGAAATGTGTGAAGAGTGGAAGATAGAGGAAGGAGAGAAGGGAATCAGAGTTGTAATAGGTCAAAGAGCACCCACTTATTTGTACTTAGTTTCGATTATGTGACAAATCAAGATTCCAGTTCCATTTTACATAAATAAAATCAAACAAATGAAAATTCCGCTGCTTGTTACAGTGAAATGTCATTATGAAGAGGCGGGGCTTATCAGTTCTGAAGTTTTGAACAGGAAGTCAATGGACCTGTTTCTATTATTAAGCTGTCTTTGATCAATATTGCATCTTACTATGAACAAAATTCATTAATAAGCACCTGGGAGAAAAAAAATCATAATATGCCTCCTTTATCAGTCAAAATGCAAATATGTTGTCCTGGTTTATGGTTAAGATCAATGTAATTACTGGGCCTATCCACATGAGACAAAAAGGTCAATCTCTACTCTGACAGCACACATGAACCCTGCTCAAATTATTTTTACTCAATCATGGCAAAATGTGGTGATATTATTCAATCACAGGCGTGTGATTTTTGTCAATTGAATGAACTTAAAGCCATGAATTTACTATGATAAGTTTGTGGATCCAATCTAAAAAATATGTCTGGTTCAACAATGTATGTTCTGTTTGCAAACCTCATCACTCCCATAGAGTTATAGAGATGCCCTCCATCTGAGATCATGACATCATCAAATGCTGGAGCAACTTCCGATACCAAAATGTTTTAGAAAAAGGAAATTTAGTTTTAAAAATAAATTTAAAATGCATTAATGTACTAATCCTAAAAGGGGGGATTTCAAAGCAAAAGTGTATACAATATTTGTGCAATTGCCAAGACAGGTTTCTTTAATTTCACCACCAAAAGTCCTAGATCTCAATTATCTACAAGTTTTGATAATGGTTTTAGTGTGTTGTTGTTTTTCTGCTTTTGGATGTTTTTAATGTATTTGCCTTGAGCATTCAAGATGACTCAACATCAAAGACAGCACTTGTTTACATTTTCAGCAAAAACCTTACAGAAGTAGTTTGATATGAAACCCATTGTGTTGATATGTAAAGTAAAGGCTATTTGCCCGATTATTAGAAGCATACTGATATTGCATTTTAATAATACATGAGTGGGCGCTCGTAGAAACATTACCTTTGTGTCTAGAGCTTAGTTAAAGCCATATGTCTCATTTCAAGTTTTTAAACGCAAGAGCGAGGCTTTTAGATTATTTCGTGAAAGAAGTGCTTTGAATCTTCAGACATCCCGGGATTAAAAATATCTATTTGTTACCATGGTTACATTCTCATAAAAACATGTTAGCAATAAGGCATTTATCTGTGATGCAGACTAACCAGCTCAAGAGACAACATTCTGATTTTCAATGTAGTCATCAGGGGTCTCGCTACATACATACAGGGATGGCGGGGCGCGATTTGACATGGGGGGAAAATAAACCATCCCTAAAATCCAACTTCATCCCATATTTTAGGTAGCGCCATCATTAAAATACTACTTCAAATAAACAAGTCTTAGTGTTTTTATCACTTATTAGCCTTATTAGTCATGCGAGATAGCTAAGTGGGAAATAAATTACGTTTTGACTTGCTGTAGAAGAAGACGCCAGTGGAAGCACTTTCCAACGGACACATTGTGTTTTCTATAGTTTAAGCTTCAAAACGCTGTGTTTTATTACATTCAGACTCATATTCATGAAGAAATTAGTTTAATGAGGAAGTGAATGTAGACGCGGCAGAATACAAAGACACACAGAGCGCGCACAGAGCCTACAGTTGTTAATTTGTCTGCTTTCTCAGTGAGTTTCGGAAGGAACACACCGAGACAACACAAGACAACAGCGGAGACGTATAACGCTCACATGAGGGAGGTGAGAGAGGAGAGGGAGTCAGGCCGAGGAGGAGGAGACAGACTGTTCACGCTGTTTCTGTCCTTCACAGAGCTGTTTGTTATTGACGCAACCCAAAGGAAAGCTGACTTTTTCTACGTGTCAAGCCCCTCCTCCCAGCGCTATGGAGCCATGGAGCTTGTCTTATTATAATAACTAACATTATAGTGAAAAAGAGCTTCAAGTGAGGTGATTATAAGATCAACCTTCTAATACTTAGTCCAGTTAGTTATTTTATTTTCAAAATAGTCATCTGTATGAATGGGTCTAGTCAAGTTAATTAACAGATGAGATTTTCTCTCTCCTGCTTTATATTGCACGTCTATATATAATAAAATATTATTAGGCACAATATAGGCCTATTATATTGGCCTATATAGTGCCTAATAATATCGTGTGAATGTACCTTTGGAAATAATGACGGTACATTAAACCATCCTTGGAGGAAAATGCAACCCCATATGAGGCATTTTTACCAGCTCTTTAAAAGATGCTGGGGAGAGCACTGGTCATGTAAATTGACCATGAATTGAATGATATTTTACTGGTAAAATATCAAGTATAGCACCATCTGAAAAAAATAGAAAATAAAATAAAAAACAAACAAGTAAGCAGTTGTAGTAAACCAGTTGAACAATAACAACAGGAACGTTCATATTTATCATTGATAAAGACTTTGTCATTACATTACATTACATTTCTTAGTCCGTGTCCTCATTCATACCAACTTTGTCCCGCCAGAAGCTGGCTTTGGGAAAACATCCCAAAGCTTTAGTTTGTGCGAAAAAGGCGAAGAGAAATGCAAGCAAAACTGAAATCTTTGAGCTAAAAAAGTTTTGTCCGATATTTGGCCTGTTGTTGATGTCCGACACTGTTTTTGATCTGCCAAAAACAAGGAAATGAATCTGTACAGTGAAGCGACATTAAACACTGGTGTATATAGCTAGTGTCTGGTTGTATATAGCTAGTTCAACTTCATTCATACCGCTGCGGCATCGGCCAAAAATAGACTTTACCGCAGACGGACCAGAGGCATGATGCAGTGGTATAAACGTGCTTATTCACTTTTCACACATCCTATATCTTGCGGCAAACGTGCGGGTGATGCGCCAGAGACGCGTGATTGAGTTGGTACAGTACAAATGAGGCGTAATTGTTGTGGAGCAAGAAGAAATGTCGTAAATCTCCAACTGCTATCAACAAACAAGCTAGCTAAGCTCTGCACAGTCGGAGCAACAATGGAGAAACTGCTTTCAATTTACATTTTGCCGTAGAAAGTTAATTTGGGCAAAACAACAGCTCCACTGACAAACAATTGGCAAAAAAGCGAAGAAACACATTTCATCAGTTGTGCTGCCCATAATTCTGCCACTTACTCCGAATTTTGGGGAGCATTTTTTCAGATAACTTTCCAAAATTGACATCAACATAATTAACCTGCGGGTAATTTGAATGGTTCCTGGACATTAAACAGACCTCTCTCAGAGTCACATTAGTTTACCTGCTGTGAAAGTGCATTATCAGTGTGACCATGTCCTTTTCATACTTTCATTTGTTTATGTAAAGCAGCAGGGGGAGCACAGACCAACCACAGTGTCCTCAATAAAACAAAGAGAATTAACACATTCAGTTTTATAAATCGTCTAAAGTTAGTGCTAACTGAAACTAGATCTTGTTTTTGTTTAGATTAAAATTTAGAAGGGGGAACTGCAATGTTAAGAGGTATCTAAAGTAACCATTGCTTCACGGTTGAAGCCGACTCTCATGGAAGACCTTAAGCACCCCCACGACTTCTCAAATGAGCGCACCTCCGATTTGCTTTACAGTACGGAAATGCACTCGTGTGGATTATTGCATATTAACGCCTAGTATCACTAATTATTACTATATTCAGATACTCTTTGTTCAATAAAATCGAATAGCTTTTGAGTGCCGACACAATATTTTTGGGTATTCTCAAGTATTTATTGTGTGTACAACTTTTCTTTGGATTTTTCTGTGGGGAATTTTTTGTTTATTTTTATGTAGTACCAATAAAACATCTGCTTTAGAGAGTCAAATAAGTAACTTCTATGACAAAATTTAAACGATACTAACTAATAACTAAAGTGTTTCATTTGGCTTTTTTCTGCTTTTGTTTTTTTTTTTTCTGAAAATTAGATTCATGTGCATTGTCGCCCTTACAGTCGACACATCAACTAGTTATGCATTTGAGTAAGCAAAGTTGGGGTCTATGCCAAGAATAAAATATGTTGAAATGTTCATGTAAACTGTGGGTTATTCCGCAAGGCATTCTATATTCCGTCCTTTTTCATTATATAAAAACATTTTCTTGTTGAATCAATGGCTAAATTCACATGCAAAATTTGATTATTATCTGATTTTTGGAAGTTTAAGATGATTTAAATGATACACAGCCCCAAACATCGCACAAAGACAAGTTTTCTTTGGTGTTTGTATGTTCGTTTGTTTTTGCAGTACAACTTTAACACTATATCCACACAATAAAGATTTCCCAACTGTTGTTTCCAAAAAACTGGAAGCTTGTTGTTTGAAAGAGATGGTTCTGATCATATTTTCATGAGAACCTTTTAAGCAAATAATTCTAATATTCATCTTTTGTCACAGGAACTCCGGTAACCCAGGTGACGGCCACAGACGCTGACGACTCAGGCTACGGCAACAGCGCCAAACTTGTCTACAGCATTCTGGAGGGCCAACCGTACTTCTCCGTGGACCCCAACTCCGGTAAACACAACTCTTAACCACTCTGTATCTCTACTGTAACTTCATCATCCAAGCTCTTAGCACCAACTGACAGAGAAGTGCTTTTTCCGAACTTCAATTACGTGGCTGTTGAGAGTACTTGACACTGTGCCACCAAAAGCATTCAAATGCAGTAATGCAGAGGTTGAGTGTTCCCACTGCATTTCTAAAAACAGAATAAGTCAGTAAAATGGACCTCTGCAGACAATAAGTGGCCATGGCGAATGTGCTCACTGCTCATTGTTTACCTCACAAAGCCTGTCCAAGATCCAACCGAGATCGAAACGGTGCTTTATTAAATTTAATGAAAGCTATTAATACATTGTGCGAATCCATTGTCTGTTTCTCGTCAATGAAGGACATAATGTATGACTAAATGTAATAAATGAGCACTCCGGCTGTAAAAGAACAGAAGGAGACGTAATGACTTTTAGAGCGGGGCAGTAATTGTATCTAAGGATTACTCCAATAGTCCTTTTCTTGCAAACAGGACAAGGCAAGTTCAGACCGGGACTTCTCGCTGTTTAAAGGCTGTCCGAGTTCATTACCTGCTCAGACCTGATAAATGAGCACAAAGTCATCAGAGGTTAAGTACTGGGCTATCACTGATCACTCATTTGACCCGGGATGAGGTCATTTACATTACAATGGGCCATAGAGGAGCTGCCATGCACAAACTAGACAAGCAGCAGGATAAGAATTAAAGGTGTATCATTTAACTGATGGAGGGTCTGCCACCTGCCTTTGCTTGGTCTGGAATGTTCCACACTATGGCATAAAACATTTAGAGCTTCTGCATTCTGAATTTTAGCTGTGAGTGGCAAAAATGCATGAGAGTCAGTGATGAGAAATTAGCTCAAAGCACAAGTCAAACGTGAAGAGCAGCTGCTGTCTAATAATATAAAATAATGTTAAGAATATAAGTCTACAACTCTGCTTGATATTAAGTTTGTAACTGACATCTGAAAAAAAATAAAAAAAAATCAAGTAAACAGACAATAGGAGCAGCTTTAAAGTAGGAGCAGCTACGTTCACTTTTATCACAAATACAGACTTTATGATCATACCCAGTTAAAGCGATTACCTTTCTCTCCTTTAAGATGTTTCCGAGTCTGTTTATTGCGGAAAATAATTGATGTGGGTCGAGTTGAAGTGTCCAAAATCTTCAACTGCCGTGAGAAAGCAAAGTAGATTAGCACTGCACAGTCGGCGCAACAATGGGGAAACTACTTTATATTCATGTATTGTATTATTTTTTGCCGTATGAAGTGAATTTGAGTGAAACAACATCTCCATGGTAAAAAACCCCCCCAAAAAAACATTTCCTAATTCTGCCACACAGTTGGAATGTTGAAGAGCAATTTTCAAATCGTAATGTCACTGCATAAGCTCTATGGCAACACTTTATAATAACTACACTTTTATTAGTCTTAACAAAGCATGATTAAAGACTTAATCCAGAATGAACTAATTGTTTATAAAAAAATATTCAGGTTTAGTAACTACTTCTAACTAACCCTAACTCCTTAATTAAGTAGGTACTAAGCCTGAATCTTTTTAAACAATTATTATGGATTTTGGCTTTTTTCATGCTAAATAAGGTTTTAATAGAATCCCCATGAACTTTTCAATTCAATTAAATGTATTTTTGGAACGCACAAAATCCCAACAGTGATTGTTTTTTTCTTTCAACGTGGTCGTGCGTTATTATTACAGGTAAGCAGCAGCATCATGCAAATAAACATATATCATATTGCTCCAGGCTTTGTAGAGTCATAGCATTACTCCCTGCAAACAAGTACAACGGATCAATTAGCCATTGGATTTAGCTAATGGGATTTAGAATTTTTTGTGGATTTTTCCTTGTCTCTGGAATATAAAGTTTTGCTTGAATTGTTGTCTGTCAACCATCCAAGCAATTAGAAAATGTGTCCCATATAGATTTACACTACACTAGCAGACAAATGCAAACTACTAACTGTAATTTTGCATTCATTTTATTGCTGTATGGTTAGTTTTAAAAGGAAGACATAGCAATAAACAGCGTTGAATAGTTAAAAATAGTTACTCATTTTATTTTACCCCTCAAAGCTTTGTACACTGTGTATACAGTCTGCAATATGTTCCCCTATTTAAATTCGATCATTAAAAACACACATTTGCATATATATATTATGATAATTGTCTTTGCCATAAGTCTTGCAGAAACATCAGTAAGCGCTCATTAAATGTGAACTGCGACAATATAGTTCCATAATGCTGTAACAGGACTGCGGGAGGCTGGGTCCTTCTGTTTGCCAAAATGGATGGAGATTATCACTGCATGATTCGCTTCATCACTGTGGCTCCCAGGCCTGCTCCTACTACATGTGCACGCTGTTGTTTACAAACATAAACTGTGCGCTGGGGCTAAAGTCTATATTACTGAAGGAAATGTGACGAGCATGGTGTTTTAATTAAAGAGCAAAATGATATGGCTGCGTTGTGTGAATGTGTAAAAAACAGCGCATCCCACACAACTGATGTGCTGAGGAGACGAGGAAGAGTTTCACACAATGGCTCTGCTGTGGTGGAAGTATGACAAAGTATTGCAAATTCAAAATATAGTAGTTGTAGGATTGTAGGATTCAACAAGTGGAAGAAAAACATTATTTCAGTGGAATTAGAAATACAATGTTAATTTCAATACCAATACTATACTACTACTAATCTAGCTACTACCTACTACTACTACTACTACTACTACTACTACTAGCCCCCATTATTCTTGACAGTACAATTCCTATAATTGTTCCATATCCCGATTAAGAGAACTGGTACTATGGCAAGTGGATATGGTACATTATTTTTGATTGACTTTTACTATTGAAATGAAATAACGAGCCTAACGTTGCGGTGAGCCTAATTAATGTGTGTGAGTCACCGTAAATATTATACGTAAATTCCGACCACAAACACCTCTTTTCGCAACTCATTTACATGTCTATGTGGATCCAGTAAACATGAATACTGTCATAATCACTTTACAGTAGCTAATGAGAGAAAAGAGGCAATGTTTACTATGTTGTGGTAGCATTTGATGAGCTAAGCGCAATCTGAAGTCAACGAAAGAAATAAGGCGTTAAAATGGACAAAAACACTCACAGCTCAGACAAGCTACCTCAGATCACAGCTCCTGACAAGTAACATTTAATTTAATCTTGATTCCAAACGACTGTCCGTAGTGAATATAATCCAGCATGTTGTTGTTGACAACAGCAGTGGCAGTGTGTGTGCTAGCTGACAAGAATCTTTTCTCTTCTCCACACTGACACTTTGATAAAAAAGTTCTGTGTGGTTACTGGCGTGATCTGTGCTGAAGTTAACTATTATTTCCATCCAGCGCTGCCTCGGTCAGAGCAGTGAATGGTCAGAACACCAACAGGAGCATCACTCTGGAGCTGCATTCAGCTGCATTACAATGGCTCAGAGACATAACCAAACCACTGCACAGGAAAAATAATACTGGTGCTGTGCTCAATATTGGGTCCATTACTCTGTCTGTAAATTGGATAAAATTGTTGTGTTCTAGCCAGATTTAAAACGAGGTATAATAAGCCCAGGTGGAATATCGGAGTTTGGCAGAGTTTGGCCATATCAGTCGGCCCTAATTCATATTACATCTATAGGTTTGTTCACATCTATGAAGACAAGCAATCAGAACAATGTACCAGTCAGGTCTGTGGAGTGGCATGTTTTTCAAGGGAGTTTATTGCAATAAAAACCTTTAAAAATAAAGGTTTTAATTTGAGTAAAATCTTACAGTCTTACACCTGAGGCTTTAAATTGTGAAATGTTACCATTATTATGCAAAGAGTTAAGTTAAAGATTGCCATAGCAACACAGTATTTGCAATCTCTCTGACCTCTGTTGTAGAAAAACGTGACTCTATAATTTTTTTTTAGCGATCTCATGAAAGGTGTTTTTTTATCTGTGGGTTGCATCAAGACAATCTAAGCCCCTGCTCTGTTCCGTGTGTCCTGGTTTCTCGAGGTCAAATGATGATCAGCGATACGGCCCACAGCCCAACAAAAGGCTGCATGAAGTTCATTATTCGAGCCCTGAGACGGTACGATTCATGTACGTCTCCTTGCATCTGCCAGCTGATTGGGCACCGTAAATGCTAAATGGGCCACTAGTCATTTGCAGCTGTGTACCATCACATACTGTTATTATAAATCCAAAGGAGTAATAAAAGCCAGTCATTGGTTCTTTTTCGTTGAGGCTAACTCCGATGCGGTGTCACCATGCATAAAGTTATCTGCAAACGCGCTCCAGATTGGATCTTTAATTGCTTTCGCGGCTCGCCTTTTAACATGTGTCTGTAAGCAATATGATTAAATAATGGGGAAACGACATTAATA
Organism: Chaenogobius annularis; assembly: GCA_015082035.1. NCBI lineage: Eukaryota > Metazoa > Chordata > Actinopteri > Gobiiformes > Gobiidae > Chaenogobius > Chaenogobius annularis. Next base: position 3,636,220 of record BJKM01000001.1, read on the forward strand.
AGAAATGAGATGGAAATCGACTTGCGCACAATTTGGAAAGCAGCACACAATAAACAAGCGGCAGCAGCCACAAAATTATGTACATAATTAGGCGGTGCGCTAGCTCCGCCGCGCCACACTCACCGTGGTCCTAGGTGCACATGGCTAGCATCGTGGCTATACAAAAAAAAAGAGAGAACAATTTCAGGATTAGCATAGTGGCTTCGTCAACATGCAGATGGCCCGTTCAAGTGAGCCAGATGTTTTAATGAATGTTAATGAAAAATAAAAGGTTACGGGGAAACAACTATTAGAGTGTGGTTGACACGTACAATGCTAGAAATGAGACAGCGCTGAATAAATAAATAAACAGCACGCCCCGAATCATCACTCGGTTAGTGGTCGGTGGAAAAAACAAAGGTTGAGCCGAAGAATATCTATGGAAACGAGTGTTTGTCTATCCTCTCTTTTCAGTGATTAGGAATTAATTTGAATAATTAATGATGATCTGCACAGATCAGTGTTGTGCAAGGTGACTGGAGTTTGTTTATTTGTATGCATTTGTGTTGGTAATGAAAGGTGTGTATAGAGTTACGCACACACACAGCATTGTCAAGTCTTATGGATCATGCTAGCATTTTTAGTGTTATGCTTGGCGGCAGTGTCACTTTTGGTTGACGATTCGCCCTCTGACCCAGAGTGCATACGAACTTTGGGTCATTTGGCAAGACACCTTTAGTAACAGGCAACCTTTAGTAACAGGCTATATTATTGTGTGAATGGGTGAATGTTTCCTGAATCATCTGTGCTTTGAGTGCACAATGTAGAAGCAGGTCTAATGAAGCCAGCGTAAATTCAGCCTGGAAGACCTAACTCCACCCAATCTACGTCCACTGCTACCACTGCAACTCCAGGGCCACCTGCTCTCCAGCCTCAATCAACGCAGCCAAGTTACTCCTCCCCCATGGAAGGGTTAGGGTTAGAGTTAGGGTTAGCGCACCTCCTCTGCTCCCAATCAGCGCACAGCCTGCCCCATTTAAACCCTCATGCAGTTGTCTCGGCCGCTTCAGACTGTACTGCGACCCACCACCTCCCCTTCTACTCCTCTGCAACCATTACATCATCCTCTCTACCCTCTCCCCATACCACCAGTCTCCAGGCCCTGGGGGGAGACATCTAATACAATTCTATTATGGAGCGCCCATAATCGCAAAGTCTTCTGCCAAGGTCTGAGCGCCAAATAACCAATGTAATAAAGATTGCAAAACGGTTCTTTCTGTGTTTGTCTGAGTCTCTCTAGGGTGAATTGAAATTTGACAAGTTAGCAAGAGGCAGCAAAGTTCCACACGCAGTTACAACAACGATACAAACAAACAACAATAAAATAACGCACAGATTATGACAAATAATTGTACATTATTATAGGCTGTTTCAATTGCTTTCAGCTTGGTTTGAAGACAATTAAGTACATTTCCAGTCGTTACAAGCATGTTATATTTTTTAGATTGTAAACAAACATAGAGCACATACAGTATACTTAGAACAAATTTTAGAGTATGTCAAACCAAGAAACTGAATTGACCATGCTTATATATAAGACAACAATATAAAACAGTGAGGGACGTTTCATTGGCAATATCAATTCAGTATTTATCCCAATTACATGTACGGGTAAAAATAGGATGTTACTAAATTATGGCAAGCAAACTTAATTGGTTTAGCTAATAATGAAGACAAAAACAGCTAATTAGACCCAGCACATTAAGACAGTATTAAAAGCTCCAACAGCACTGCTACAATCCACCTGCCACCTCGATAATAGTAGGACTAAGCTATGAGATCATTCCTTCTTTTTTTTGTTTTTTGTATTCTCTATTAGCGCGGATCGCCGGTTCAGGCCGTGACATTGAAACGCCACAGTGACCCTGAAATTGTGCTACATCTCTGAGGGAAATATGTTCTCGGAATAAGCAAAGCAGAGAGCGAGACAGACCCCCTCCCTCCTTCGCTCACCCCTCCAATGCTTTTCATCACAGCCCGCGTATTCTCATTGTCTACCGCGGCTCAGGACCAAGGCGGGGTGTCATGCCAAAGCCTGCCTTTTATGAGCGGTTTTATATTCATTTGATGATCCTGCGGGCTTCTGTTTCCTGAGTGGATTATCCCTATATGCTGCCGCTGAGCCTTTTTGATATGCAGAGCCATGGCAGAGTCAATAAGGTCCATTCTGCATACAATATTCAAGATTATACAAGACAGACAGCATAATTCGCACTCAATCAGAATACAAATGACTTTCGGGGACCGACGGAACAGCGCATCGCAAAACAAAAACAGCTGAATTTTTACCATTGGCCAAGTTGTGGATACCTACAGTCCTAGAACAGAACGCATATGGGTTTTTTGAATTGAAAACTGTGGGAGATTTTTTTTTCACTTTTGCTTTGTGTGGAGTTGTTTCACACTTGCGAGAAATTTATCCATGAAACTCTCAATTTTTCCTACCATTCCAACCATCCAACCATTCTGCTTCCGGTCTGCGTCACGGTTGCTTGAAAGACTGGGCTCCCCAAAACTGTCGATTTTATACTTTTTAAGGATACGTTTTATATTAAGTACAGCCTATAACGGTATATATACGTTTTTTTCTGGATTAACTACTTTTAACCACTGGATGTCTGGATTTTAACATTTTAAACTACTTGGGCACTGACCCAGCTACATCAAGCTAGGGTGCAATCGCTTACCTCCTCACCCGGCTGTGAGAGTTGCGCGGGCCTGAGCCAGCGGGTGGCCGAGCTGGAAAAAAAGACTATCTGCGCTGTGTGGAGTCCGGGATGACCATGATCCGGCAGTTGTCCTGGGTGGGACCCACACTGCCGCCACCAGTGCCCAGCTTGCGAACACAGCGGACTACACCCACCACCAACGGCTCGGGACCCGGCGCCTTCCTCATTGGCTCCTGGTGGGAACTCGGAGGTGCGCCGCTGGTTCCAGAAGGGAGCTCGGCCCAAGGTTCCGGTGAGCTCCACGCCCGTCAAGAGCTCATGGACTTTGGTTGGGTCACGCAATGGTGACAGGGCACCGCGCTCATTCGTGGACCTAAAGAATTGGTTTTGGTCCCTTGGAGTCTCCCCATCTTCTGCCCTCAGCCCCATGGCTCGGCTATGAGGACTCGCCGCAGGAGCTACATTTTATACCGGCTCCTAAACCTCCAGGGCAGAGGAGTAGGGACAGCAGATCACGTCACCTCTGGGTCCACTGCAGGAGAGTGAGGGTTCCGCCGCTGCGCCCACCTCCACATGCCGCTTCGGCTCCATCCGGAGCCTCCGTGACTGCCCCCCTGCACATGCGAACTCTTAGAGAAGCTCATAAGTAACCAGATGCATGCGTTCTTAACCAAATATTCCATTTTAAACAGCTACCAGTCTGGATTTGGACATAGCATATCACAGCTGCTACCAAAGTTATAAAATGATATTGCTATTGCATTGGACAGCCATGAAGAATGTGCTGCTGTTTTTGTTGATTTGTCAAAGGCTTTTGATTCAGTAGATCATTGTATTCTCTTGAGCGTCTGGATGCTATTGGGTTTGATACCAATTCTTTTTTTTACCTTTATTAAAAGGTGTTCCTCAAGGCTCTGTCCTTAGACCACTGTTATTTACAATGTATATGAACTCAATTGGGCATAATCTAAAACACAGTAGCATCCACTTATATGCAGATGATGCAATTCTGTATGCCAAGGCACCTTCCTGTGCCCAAGTAATTCAAAATATTCAGAGGATTTTCATTCCATCCAACACAACTGTCAATTTAAAATTATTAATGAATTAAAATAAAACAAAATGTATGCTCTTCTCCAAAAGACACTCTATTGATCCAAAAATATATCTATTCTCACGCTTGATGGTAATATGATTGAACAAGTACCCCATTACAAATACTTTGGCATCTAGGATCGATGATAAACTCTCCTTCAACAAACACGTACAAGAGCTGACAAATAATCTTAAAGCCAGATTGTCATTCTTCTTTAGAAATAAAGCATGTTTTCCTCTTAATTGTAGAAAACAGTCAATCCAGGCTTTCTTTCAGTTCAGTTATGCATTCTACAGCAACAGTGTTTAAAACCTCTGAAGTCGTTTTTTCATTAAACTCTAAGGTTTATTACAGGAGAAGGATACAGAACTCACCACTGTGAATTATATTCTAAGTAGAATGTCAATCATTGGATGCGCGAAGTGAACAGCACTGCCTTTTGTTTGTGCATAAGGTCTCTAGTTGGCATTTTGCCTATCAGATCAGGAATTCACAGTTTGAGGTCTCAGACATTTTTAACTTACAATCCATCGTTTTAACACAAAAAAGGCTTTCAGCAACTTTTTCTCCCTCCCTGTGGAACAAAACCTAGAGACTTTTTTTAATTAAATCATTTTATGCCTTTTAATGATTTTAAAGCACTGGTCAAGGACTACCCGCAGTGCCGGTGCACTTTTATTTAATTTGATCTCATATTGTATGTATAAATGTGTTTTATGTATTGGTTAATTTTATTGAATTGTATTTGTGTTTTAGTATCCTGTGTTTGTGTTTATTTTGTGTTGTGTTTTAACAGGGTACTCATGAAAAATATACACTTTCTATTGGATTTTCCCTGTATAAATAAAATAAAATGAAAATGAAATGAATTTATTAAGAACTTTCACCATCTTGTATTGATTATCTTGTCAGTTAGCGGTGTAAGCTTCCATTTCTGTCATGGCTGCTCCAGGTCATGTGTAAGAAAAATGGAAGCCACATTGCTCTATTGGCTTCTCCGACTTTTGCAAAAAATCATTCATACACAATGTACCATGGACATTGCATGCAACGTGCTTGCCAAAGGACACAAAACACTCAAAAAACCCAGAATGAATACATTACAAATGAAAAGAATCTGATACAAAATGGTTTAAATTGTATATTTTTTTATGTAGAAAATCTCCAAAAACCTTGACACTCACATGGGCATCGTATAATGTACAATGTTTTCTGTACAGAATTCTGCAGGGCATTGTTTACCTCTGCTTTCTATATGGAGTCATTGTTGCAACTAAAATAAAACTAGCAGGAGGAAGGTGGCCATGAAGGTTACAGAGTACAGCCCGTGCCTCGTATTTGCATGTGCGCCATTAAATGCCTATGCAGAGTCTATCAGTCATGTTTATAATTGCATTAATGTGTTATGAACTGTTTCCTCCCCCCAGCGACCATAAAGATTGCCCTCCACGAGATGGACCGCGAGATGAGAGAGGAGTACCTAGTGGTAATCCAGGCGAAGGATATGGGAGGACACATGGGTGGCCTCTCCGGAACAACCACCGTCACTGTCACCCTTACGGACATCAACGACAACCCGCCCAAGTTCTCCAAAAGTAAGAGAATTGTCAGAAAATGTATTGAAGAATAGAAAACATAAAGGCAAACACTTTAAAATACTGAGCGGTACTTACTAGCAGTAGTGGGGAGAGCAGCCCAAGATTGTGCTGAAGTAAGAGAACCGTTACTTCAAAATGAATGCTCAAGTAAAGTGTGGTCCAAGAAATGACTCAAGTCAGAGTAGAAAAAGTAGTGGGGAAACTACTAGTCAAGTAAACGTGAGAGTAACTAGCTATATGTAACATTGGAGTTATAATTTTAGGGTAGATCACAAAAATGAGATAAACTAAATAATATCTGAAGAGAAGACGCAGTGCAACAAACATTTTCATTCAATGTTGTCAACGGTGGTGGAAAGTAACGAAGTACAAGTGCATTATGGAGTGAACATTTAATACTACATTCGATGCTACGTTTGAACGCTGCATCTGTACTTTCCACTCTATTACATTTTTGAAGATGACTGAAAAGTTAAAAGTACTTTCAATATGGTTTTTGCTCATTCAAGGTGACATCCTGAGTAAAGGTTTTGAGTTATTTTCTAGGGCTTGAGCAAACCGCAATATAGAGAAAAGAAACAATGTGAAACCTTTGCTCCTGTATCTGTACTTTTGCTGAAGTAAAAATGCACGACTTCTTCCAACACATAAGCTGTCAACATACTCATTTCCCCTGTAGATTTACTCACAGTGAGAAGTTAAGGTTAAGGTACACTTTATTATTATTTAAGTTAAATGTATAGTACTCGACGAGAAGAAAAAGTATGTTAGCTTATGACTTACCGAATTACAATTGCATTTAAAAGATAGTCGAGTAAATAGACCAAGTAAATTGCAGTACTTGCAGTTGTACTAGTAGTAATGCTTACAATGATATTCACCCAAAATCTTAAAAAGAAGTAAGACAATTCTCTGAACATTGATTGAAGAATACAAACAAATTACCCAATAAATGAAACTCGATTTGTTCTCGTTTACAGAGATAAATTATATTTCAGTCATCAAACACGCTCTTTACAAGGGCAATTCTCGACTAATAATGACAGAGGAGAAAGTAAGAGTGATTTGTTTTGCAGGTTTGTATGAGTTTGTGATTCCGGAGGACCTCCCATTGGGGAAGACGGGAGGCAAAGTGAGGGCCAATGACAGAGACATTGGAGAGAACGCAAAGTCGACCTACAACATCATCGACGGAGATGGACTGGGCGTATTTGAGATCGTAACGGATGGACAGACCCAAGAGGGGATTCTACGGCTCAGAAAGGTACGATAACCCTCTGACCTGTTAGTTCTAAGACATTGTCCAGATGACTACCTTTGAAACCTTATCTACCATAATGTTTGATAATTTTCACGGGTTTTGAATGGTGTTTAATAAATGTTGTTAAAAGAAGTAGAAATCTTCAAACACGGAACCAAAAATCCAGCCCGACTCGGCCCGAGCCCATGCATGTACTGTTCAAACCCGAACCGGGCCAGAGTTATTCCCTACATGTCTTTCCCCCAGCCCAAAACTGGACTCATAGAACCGGAGTTTATTTGTTCCCTATAGCGTTTTATTAGCAGAATAAGGCGCACCTGATAGGCCTTCATGTGTTATGTAGTCGTTTTACCTGCGTATCTCCGGTTCCGGAAGTGCTTGACCCCTCCGCTGTTGCTGGCCCGCATAACAGTATAACTCCGACTCACCCCTTTCTTCAGCTCTTTGGGACGGCATCTGTCTCTTTTCTCCGCTCCACTCGATCCGTCCCACAATTTTGGAGTTGAATAATGGCACCATTTTCTGAGGCTACTGTGAAAGATATTTCACTTTTGTTTATTTATACTGATGTTGAATCCATCTTCATCCTAAAGTCACAAACCACTCATTTGAAGACAGGGAGGTGCAGATTTTAAGCAGGGATGGTTTTGAGGAAAGATAATCCTTTTTTGAACAGAAATTGTGGATTGATGTATAATCTGCCCTCTATTTACAACACTATCCTCAGACCTTGGTCAGGTCATCAACCAAATCAAATACTAATCAGGCACGACCCATAATGAGGCTAATAGGTAAGAAAAGAAAAAGGCAGGACCATTTCAGGTTAAAACTTCTCCCTCTTAGGCAGGAATATCTAACTAAGTGCAGCATAAATTCTAGCTTCTCAGGTAATTACATCACACTGAAACTGGCTTCTGAATGGGTCATTATGTCTTTGATTAAAAAAAAAAACAGTATCCAGATGACTACCATTAAAACCTTGTCTACCATTATGTGACAGTGTTAATATAATTCAATATCTACAATGATTTTTATCCAGCAAACTCCATCCTTTTGACACTTAGAAAACGAAAGAATCTACTTGGTGCTTCATTGAATTGCACAGCCTTATGAGCGTTCACATTCTGATAACAGTAAATACTTGTGATGATACAAGATGATAGATTCTCCAGGTTTGTACAATGCGCTCTTGTAATGATAAAGCAGGTTGCAAATGGCCTCAGCTCTCATATTGCGATCGCCAGACAGCTCCATTTCCATCACCGTTTGAGCAGATGACCGGGCCTCCAGTCGCCTCTAGTTCTCTTTCTTTCTTTCACATTTCCATCTTGCTTTGTTCGTGGTTCCCCAAAGCCACTTCACAGGAGCAGTTGTTAGTTAATTGGTTGCTCAAGGTACGTTGGCAGTAATTTTTAAGCAAAGAGGAAGAAAGCGTTCTGAATGGGTTCGCAGAGATATTCCCAGGTGCGCCGGCCTGAGGAAACGCCACTAGCAACACTTCTTGTAACAAAGTGAATATCTCATCTTCAGCCAAACACATTAGTGGATAATGGAGCAATGCATTATGATATGTAAGTATTCAAAAGACAAACGAATAACAGAACTTCTGTGATATTGTCGTTGATCATTGTGATTATTCTGCTAATATATGCCACAACTTGCACTTTACAAATTGGATCAGTGACTAACTATCAGTGGAAAATATGTGTTGGAGTCCAAGGTTCAAATTGAGGTTGTGTTTTGTTCTGAATAATTGAATTTAGATCCAAATTTATAAACTGCTTGCAAGTCAGTTTACTCTTGTCCTCAAATGACTCTGCGAAAGTGATGTTGTCTTTTAGTTCCCCATTTAAAAAAAAGTCGCATAGTTATCTGAACAATATTCATCTCATAACAGTGTTTTCTCTTTTTTAATGTACTGTATATTGTGTTCTTATTCAAAATCTTCGAGGATATGCAAGGATAGTCCACATGACCACTTCCTGACGCATTTTGTCAACTAAGGGTTTGCACTTTACACAAACAGTTCGGAAAAGAAAACCAGCAACTGGACAAGAAAGGTTTTGAAAAAGCATCTTAGGAGAGAGGAGAAAACATGTTTAATTTAGTACTTTTTCAAACCCTTTGTCACCAAAACCTAAATTAATTACAGATATTGCATGAAATATTCAACTATTTTTCTCCCTATTGTGATTACTTTCTGTACATTTCTTATAGCAGCTGCTTGTGTCTCCACAGTACAATAACTCATCCTGAATCACAACCACCTCACAGTATGCAAATGTCTATATAATACATACAGTGGCTTGAGTTGAATCTGGTAGCCTTGCTCCATTGTAAACAGTTGGACGCCTTACTTGACCTCTTCTATTCGCAACACATCACAATAAGCTCAGTTCTCATCTGAACTTCATAGAGCATTAGAATGGTACGACCTCAAAAGCCTGTCCAGACAGCTCTTTCCCTCAAGGACATCCCGGGAACATATGAATGATATCTGGAAAAAAACAAAACAAAAACGTGACAAACATGCAAGTGTTTATGTATTGCATGTATTCTGTTTAAGTCTATAGATGTTTGCATATATCGGATCATACAGTGGATTGATGGATGGCTGTTCTCCCCTCTGATCATGGTTCAGCTCAGTGTCGGGCCGGAAAAGCTATACATCACTCAGAAGCCGAACGGCGTCGTGCCGTGATGTAAAATGACATTACCCCAAGGACATGTGGAGCGACTTTGTCAAAATGTGAACAATGTTGTGCAAAAGAAGGTGGGGAGCGGAAAGATGAGGCAATCTGAGGTGACGCAATATCCCACAGCGCCAAAACAAACTGTGCGCCAAGTCGAACAATCTCTGTGCTGACAAAAGAAAAGCCAGGCTTTCATGTAACCTTCAAATAAAGCTGTGTTGGTTGGATTTTGCTGCATCACATTACCTGTTCTTTAAAAAAAAAAATAATAAAATTTAAAAAAAAATGGTCTCATTCGAATTTTATATAATTTTCTCCAGTAAGTCCAATGACTAAAATTGGTAATAATATATATTATATGTAATTCTGTGTTATTTTTGTCCAAAACAAGCGTTTTATAACTGCCAAAATGTGGGACAAGATGAATATATATTATTGCTTTGAAGGGAATGTTCTACTGTGCCAATAAAGCTTTATATTTCCATAGAGATCTGTGGAGAGGCGAGCCTATCACCGTAAGAATGCAGCTGTTTAACGCCTTCTTAGCTATGAAACCACTGCTTTTGAATAGATGTAAGATAGATACTGTAAGTTTAATGTGGTGCAATGTGAAACATCCAGACACATCAAAATTATCTCCAAAGAAACAAGCTGTCTCAGTCTGCTCATCTCCTGTCTGCTGGTATCTTTTCCACTCTGCCAGTCAGCCACACCTCCTCATCAGACCAACTCCCTACACATGTCTCTGCTCCTCTCTACCTGTTAGCCACGCCTCCTCATCAGGACAACTCTCCACACATGTCTCTGCTCCTCTCTACCTGTTAGCCACGCCTCCTCATCAGGACAACTCTCCACACATGTCTCTGCTCCTCTCTACCTGTTAGCCACGCCTCCTCATCAGGCCAGCTCTTCACACATGTCTCTGCCCCTCTCTACCTGTTAGCCACGCCTCTGCCTGCATTTAAGCCTGCTCCTGTCTCTGCACCAGTGCCAGATTGTTCTTGTGTTATGCCTGACTCTCCGGTGTTTCCCCCGGACATAGCACCTGTTGCTGACCTCGTCTGTCCCCGACCTGCCTGCCTTGCCTCTGCCCTGGATATTACCTCAGCCTTCTGTCTTCAACCACGAGGTTCGCCTGTTCCTCCTGGTTAGACACCTGCTCGGCTCTGTGGCTAAACCTCTCACCTCTGGTCCTGCCTGCCTGCTAGGTAATCCAACCGTGGCTGGCTTTGCCATCAGTCAGCGACTCCAAACTCGCTCCTGCTCGGATCTCGCAGAAGATCACTGTGAGCCAAGACTTTTCACTCTGTCTCTGTATAAACTGTTAAAGACTGCTGTGATGAATAAAGGTCATTACAGACTGATTGTCCGTCTGCCTGTGCTGCTTTTGGGTCCTCACCATACCCGTGACACAAGCACTACACGAGGAAAATGACAAAGTTCACCTTAACGCATTAATGTTCCTGTCACTTTGTAAAAGTCAGCACCAAATAGACAATAAATTCCCCATAGCTGAGATAGTATTTGGGCATTTTGGTAATAAAACATAATCACTTCAGTCACTTTGGTCCTATAAGACCTTGAATCATAATATAAGTAAATTCTCCATATTTCCCTAGCCAGTTTTATAGGATAGACAGAAACCAATGTTGAGTCTTGTAAAATTAATATCTGCAAATCGTGTATGTTAACAGAACAGCAAAAGGTAAAATGAGGTATTGACTAAAATGGTGTATTATGAGATGAAAGTGAATGTTTTCAGTCTGCTCCGACTCAAAAACAATTTTGTGCAGAGCCCCCAGCTTTGTGTTTTACATCTCTCCCGACGCCGCTTTCCCAAAGACCCAAAAATCGGTGCTGCTTTCCAACGTATTACACTGCCACCACAGAATAAGACTCTTTAACTTCACTCCCCAGACACGCCCTGTCCTCGTCCGCACTTGTACAAGTCTGTGAACCGCCACCTGACAAGGAATTGAAATTATGAAAGACTTTTACAGCAAGGTTAAAACTTATTGATCTAAGTGTGGCTTGAGAGGCAGAGCAGGCCAGAGATTGTGTGGTGTTTGGGCTCCCAGCGTTTTATCTGGCAGCCCTCAGGCCTGTCGAGGGATGTTAGCACGGTGCTGAGCTTTCACCCCTGAAGCCAGCACTGAACTTTGAAGTCTCTCAATGGCCTCTGTGTATATACTGATGTGATGCCGGTGTGAGGGAAAGGCACGGACAATGACCCAGCGGGATTGTGGGTAGGACATGACGAGCGTGGGGAGAGAGACAGAAGGGAGAAGGATGTACGCGTTGTTGCAGGTAGTCGGGCTGTTCCTAAATGTATTGTATAGAAGAGTAGAATTATACTGCTTACTTTTGAGGTTATAGGGAAGAAATCAAGTTTTCTGTAGATTTTAACTTTTTGGAAATAGTAAAATAGTGTCCAGTTTTACAATGGATAATAGCAAGCCCTGATAGTTAATGTTCATATTTGAAGAGTATACCTACTTTTATAGGAAAACCACCTCAAGTTATGTAAGTACTAGTTTGCTGCAAATTTGAAGTGTATGTCAGCATTTTGTACAAATTTTCAACATAACATTGAATAACATCGACATAAAACATGCACAATAGGCAAAATCTTCCAGCTAAGTCAGGCCAGCTCAAGATCATTGTTCCTGACAGGTTGCCTCTGTGGGTAAAATATAGGGTCACATTTCCATACAGGGACGTTTTAAGTGTGCCTTAACCTTTAACCTCTTTAACATGGACAGGAAGCTGATTCCATTAAACAGGAGCTTGGTAGCTAAACGCTCGACCTCCTTCTGTGCTTTTAGAGACCACCAGAGACTACCAGAAGTCCAGCATTTTGAGAGCGAAGTGCTCTGTTTGGATGATATGGTACTATAGCATCTTTTGAGGTAGGATGGGGCCAGGTCATTTATGGCTTTGTAAGTCAGTAGGAGGATTTTGAATTTGATTCTAAACTCGACAGGGAGCCAGTGAAGAGACTCGATCACCGGCGTAATGTCCTCTCTTCTTTTAGTTCCTGTTAGTAATCTTGCTGCTGCATTTTGAACCAGTTGATAGCTTTATATAGAGTTTTAGGACATGCTGCGAGCAGTAGTCAGTAGTAGTAGTACAGTAGTCTAATCTAGATTTTACAGATGCATGGACAAGTTTTTCAGCATGGCTTTTAGGTAAGATTTTTATTTTATTTTGGCTATATTACGCAGATGGAAATAGGCTAGTACAATGACCTCGGTTTTTTCAAGGTGAAGAAGCAGATAAATGTCATCCAGGTTGTTCTATCCTCCACATAAGTACTAAGTCTGTCTGCTTGATCGGTCTGATCGGGTTTCATTGATAAATACAGCTGTGTGTCATCTGCACAGCAGTGGAAGTTAATGCCATGCTTTCTGATTATGTTACCTAACGGCAGTATAAAAAGAGTAAACAGAATTGGACCGAGTACTGAACCCTGTGGCACACCGTAGGACTTAAAGAGGACATATGATGTAAACTTGACTTCCTCATCATTCATTTTAATCTGAAAGTTATATTTTGATTGATTCGTGCAAGCTTGAATCATTCTGTGTTGTCCTGCAGTTCTCAGAAAGTTACAGTGAAGTGACTTATCACTTCTGCAGTTTTGAACAGGAAGTCATTGGACCAGTTTCTGTCACCAAGCTATTTAAGATCAATTTTGCGGTTTACAAAGGAATAAATGTAAAATAAGGATGTACATATGTTTTAGTTTAATACTAAATACCTGGGATAAAAGCAGGATATATCCTCTTTAAATAATTGCAGTCATTGTGACCATTTAAAATGGGTTTTGGATTTGATTGCAATATATTTTGAAGCCCTAGCATGGAGAAATAAGCAGGCAATAAGCAGACAAGTCTTTCTTTGATTTCAATTAAGTTCTAAAATGGTTTAAAATCCAATCAAAAAAATGCATACATTTAATTTGCGCAGAATGAAAGGGGTTAATACCATAATCCTCCTTACTGTACATCAAATACTAAACATATTAATAGCAAATAGCAGTTCAAACCCAGTAGCTGATCTATTAGTGTGAAAACACCCTGAGACGCTCCAGCGTGGCCCTGCTTTTCCCTCATGAATCTTGTATTAATCAACAGTCGCTTCATGCACAACACTACATCATGCATACTAATACGAATCAAAGTGGTTGTCCCTAGATTACTCAAAGCTCATATGTGCCCCCATTGAATTAATCATTTTCACGGTTCACAATGAAATCCTATATGAAAAAAACAAACAAAAACATTCATTATTTAACATATACAGCACGCCAACAGATGTAATGTGTATTTACTATAGTATGTATTTTTAATTGTCATTGTAAGTAATCAGAGTTCAAGAAGGAAGGGCTGTTTGGAGTGTTGTTTTTCATCGGCACTCAAGCGGAAGTGGTGTAATTAAATTTGCTATCAACAGTCAGTAGCCTCCTCTCACCTTGCTCCGTCATGTTAGGACAAACTGCAAACAAACATGAGTCCATTGCACGCGTTGTCGAGTAGGATTACTGCCACAACGAAACGAAACGCAGCAATTAGTCAATGCATTCCAGTAGAACGATCCATGCTTTTGTCATTATTATTATTATGAATATTGGTTACAAAATGAGCGTCGGTTCACAGCCCATTAAAGCTTTTGAATGTAATCAAGGCAGTAATGCTTTTAGAAGAGAATAAATGTGTCTGTGGCAAAGATTGGCTTTCATTTCTCAAATAAAAATGGAAAAGATGGTCGTGTCAAGTAGGGCTGTAATGATTAATCGACTAATAGTGACTAGTTGATGTAAAAAAAAAAGTGTTGTAATCGTATTCTGGACAATACTCTGGACAATTTAAAAAAAAATCATAAATGTTCTCTATCTCCAAGCCTTCAAGCACCATATTTGAATTTTTTTATTTGGTTATAAATGTATTTATGAAGTCTCAATATACAACAGAAATAATTGTTTGACTAGTCGACTAAACAAAAAGAATCTCTGACTAGTCGATTACTAGAATAATTGTAATTGACAGCCCTAATACAGCCTTTTTAAGCGATGGCATAACAGTTTATATAAAGTCTAATTTTGGACTTTAGGGAAAAAGTAATTGTGTTTTTAAGATTAGAGGACGTTTTTCAAAAATGTTGAAAAAGTAGAGATATTTGGATGGCTCCATACAAGTATGCCCCAGTGGATAAAATGTTTGGTGAGTGCGTAATCCCTCAAAATCTCTATGTCTTGAATTGGCAATACAATGTCAGTAGTATCCCAAGGACACAATGTGAATATTCACTCAGTTTTGCAAGAAGTAATTTGCCAATCTCCAGCCAGAAACACACTTACTTAAGCCTGAGTAAAACCTTTTCCCCTGTTTTATTCATTCATGTTTCTGAGTGAGAGTCCATGGGAGTCTAGCTGTATGCATTTTAACCAGTTAGTTTTTAAACTAACTGGGTATTCTCAGGTGCCAGGGCTGTTTCTAACTTTTTCAAGGTCCTGTGCAAGACTTTTCGAAGAGGCCATTAGTTTTCTCAAAATTGTAACCTACTTGCTTTTATGATCCATGATTTATTGGACTTTTTGCGTTTTATTTGCGACCTATATTTATTCTCTGCAGGAAAAGAACGCGTATTGGTTATTTATTCTTTGTTTCAATGAATTCGATGCATTATGTATATATCTGGTGCCTTTCCTTCAATATATACTTAAATCAATTGGATTTATTTTTGCAGAGTCCAAAATCAAAGCAGCAGTCGCAGAGCTTTACGAAATTGTTGATTGTTGAAATCTACTGTGTGGCTGAACATAATAGTCTACATACTTGAAGATCTTTCTGACCCTTCGAATATAATTCACAAACTTTTCTGCCTGTCCCTCCTGCTTGCGAGTTGAATCGGCTGGCTCTGCTCGTGGCCAGCCTGTGCGCTTTCTCAGCACAGACGGCCCGAAGTGAGAGAGTGAGAAGTCGAGGTGGTGGAGGCTGCTGGGGTGAGGGGGAAGCGTTCTCATTTCTCGCGCTGAGCCTTGAAGAGAGGTTTCATGGGATGCAGGCCATCTAGCACTGCCCCGACCACTCCCGCTCCTGTAAGGCCCTCTGGCTGTTCATGCACCCCACAATGGGACCCCCGACGCCCCTCCGCCCACCTCCTCCCTGGCCTTGCTCTCGCCTCGCTAACCTTTCCCTTCATCTGTCGCTCCTCTGCGCTCTCCACTCTCCCCGAGCCACCTCAAATCGCCCCAAGCACCAAGGCCCTACTTTTGATTTCCCTATAAATCCTGGTTATGGAGTGTGAAAGTGACTTGATCCCATTATTCTGGCAGGATGAAACGGGTAGAGGTGATTCGACGAGAAATTGTGACAGTCTGGGGAGGCCCACATGTAATATTGTAACTTGTCTTTATCTTTAAATATTAACTCACAGCCTTGGGTAAATGAATTATGAGCTGCGAGTGGTGTAAACAATGATTACACAGACACAGCAGAATGACACTTTGTACTATTACATGTGATTTTTATTTGGAAAGTTGCAGCTTCTGTTGACAGTCTTGGAAAAGAAGGTCTCTAATTTGAGATGTAATCTGTGTGTGATGCCGGGTTGAAAGCTTTAATAATCAGCTGTCAGAGAGAGCATTCAAAGTCAGATCTGGGCACTCTTGAGATGTGAGATATTGGAAAATAGCTCACAGCTCAACAACAAATTAGATTTATCAGCTGTTGTTGATCAAATAACATTTGACTTTGCAATATTTCTAAAAGTTGCTAGCAGAGTTTATTTTGCATTTGTATCATTTTATATGACTTATGAATGTACAAAATCCTTCTGTGTTAATTAAAAATAGACAACCCTGAACGCAAAAGGTTGCGTTCAGGTTGTCATGATTTCAGATGAAGCAACAGAAGCCATTAAAACATCATGAGCGATACACAGTTTAGAAGAAAACTTTAAATCCAGAAATCTTCATCCTAAATGACAACCTGGTACAATTAAGGTTAATACATATTGTGCGCTGTCCCTAAACAAATGATAAATGTTTGGCTAAAATGGATATTAATTTCACCAGAGTTCATTTGTGCTTTTGGAGAAGACATATCAAACGCTAGGCTAGTGTTCTTTCAT
The DNA here is from genome assembly GCA_015082035.1 of Chaenogobius annularis. Taxonomy (NCBI): domain Eukaryota; kingdom Metazoa; phylum Chordata; class Actinopteri; order Gobiiformes; family Gobiidae; genus Chaenogobius; species Chaenogobius annularis. Next base: position 3,652,710 of record BJKM01000001.1, read on the forward strand.
GTAAATAGGTCAAATAATTACAGATATTAAAGACACGGAACCTGAGTTTTAATCTCTTAAAAACATGAAAAACAGAACTAGCTGATGTTTGTACGACGGAGTATAAGGGCCAACCCAAATTTTTTTAAATGCGGAGCACTACGAGAATAAACTTGTAAATTAACGAGAATAAAGTCGTAGTCAAAATGGCTTAGATGAGTTAAAAGGTAACACAAAAGCCCACAGTAGATATCAAACTTTATAATACGGGCCGTTTAGACATCACAAACAATCATTTCCCCCATGCAGTGCCCCCATGTCCTTCTGGTTAAGGGCCTGCGTGCGGACCTCTGCTCCTGGGCACTGGGCAGGACACTGACCGCGATCAGAGCCACAGCCGCAGGTGAGGGAGTCTTGGATGACTTCGCCGCTTCACCCTTCTAAACTTGTTATAAAGACACCTTTCATATGAGTTATTGTGTGCATAGGTTTTACAACACAGAACTACGGGCTTGTGGAGTCGTGCGCACTGCGCCAGGGGCCAGAGCTCCAGACCCTGTACCGCGGGCCTGGGGCCAGTGCTCCAGACCCTGTACTGCAGGCCTGGGGGGCGTTGTGATGGGTTCTGCAGAATTCGGGAGCCGGGACTAAACCCATAAACTGTGTATTGGACTAATTTATAAACATTTGGAGACAAGCAGTGCACAATTAGAGGATGCTCTTTGTCCTCTGGGGAGCATTGAACTTCATTTGTGTTCATTTTTTGGCAAATTTTAGCCACCTCACAGTAGGGATTTGTGTGTAAAATGGCGTAGGTGTTGGGTGCACGTGTGTTGTTGGAGCTGCACTCATGCATGGCCATGTGAGGACTACATGTCTAGTAGTATCCTCTCATTGTAGTTATCAGCCTGGGCTACATGGGTGTGTTAGGCTGTAATTGTGTTACTCGGATGTAAGAGGCTTGTATGGATGATGTCGTGTGTGTGAAACATCGCTCACAAACATTAACACAATTGGTGCCATCCATCTTCTTCCGCAAGACAATTGGTGCATGCCCCAAAAAATGATCACCACCAACCACCACTATGCTGTCCAGTGTGGGCTGGTGTTTTACCAGGTTTGTCCAAGGGATGTCAAAAAGCTTAGAGTCGGTGTATAAACCTGAGGCTTCCCGGTGCGCACGGCTCCTCTGGCCGCTACAGGGGCACGGCTCCTCAGGCCGCTACAAGGGCCGTAGTAAAATCCACAATGAGCTCGTAAGAACAGTGATTGTGCACAAAGTCCCACGTAGAGAAACAAAGTAATAGAGGAGCAGAACATGTGACTATAACACAGAGGCTCCTCCACCTGTCTGCGGGCGGCTGTGGCCCGGAGCACGGCTGGTCCACTACGGCTACGCCATGGAGAAAGTAAAGGGCTGATCCAACAGTTTGGGAATGATGCAGGAAAGGAACTGCTAAACTGCAGCGGCGATTTGTCTTGCTTTTATGTAGTTCTAAGCTGTTTACTCATCCAAGCCCATTCTTGTGCGACGTCACTTTGACACTGGACCCTAAACGTTTAAATGTCAACTTTATTTTGACTACGACTTTATTCTTATAAATGTATGACTTTATTCTCGTTAATTTATGAGTTTATTCTCGTAGTGCCCTGCAATTTTTTTTAAATTTGGGTTGGCCCTTATACTCCGTCGTATGTTTGCAATGGTCCAAACATCTATTCATTTTCAAAGTTACAAAGGCCAAACAAATGTTTCACTTTCCTTGTATATTCCTATTATCGTTTTCACAGTGATGACTTTAAGTGCTTTTTACCATCACGGTAAAGCTATTAACAATTAGCATGATAACAGCGTACTTCCTGGTCCTTGAAAGATAAAACGCCATGCAGACAGCACACAGCGGACTGATTTTGATCTAAACTACAGGATATTTTGCTTGATTTAGCCCCTGGTTTGCTTCTCTCTGACTTCAGTGAGGCGTGACCTGAGTTTGGATGCGTGTAAGCGATTTTTAAGCTGCTGTGCTCTTTATGTTTCATGTGTCAGCGCGATAGCTGTGATATGATAACATAAAACAACACAACTACTGCAACAGCCGAGCAGAGCGTCAGGAGCAAACAGAGTGACAAACACATAGAGATACAAACACTGGAAATAATAAAAAGCAAAATTATCACTCGCTTCTCGTAAAGCTCTAAAGTTAAACTGCAGCGTTCTCATCCATGTCTGTGTGCGCAAATGACACCCAGTCCACAGTACGTCACGATTAATACAGGTGTAGCGTTGTTTAAACATCAAAAAGAGAGAAAAGGTGAAAGTAGATCTTCTCCTGTGTCAGTGTTTACGCTGTGTGGAAACTGCTGCATGTTCGCTGCAGAAAACACGACACTACTTCCTGTGTTGTCTGTCGACATCTTTCTGTGCAAAATATTGTTTTGATCCATGTTTTATTAAATAATAACAGCACAGTTTGAACTTGCATCTAAACTTGAAGTGCAATGCTCTGATCGTTTTGAACGCTTTGTCATCTCAAAGTAAGTCGCTTTTCTCTGGACAGGAAATAGATTTGTTAGCTCACAACTCTTGGCTCTGTCGTCTTTGCACTCGGAGGATCATGAGATTTAAAATCTGACACGATTCTCCTCAAGTCTGTGGCCTGGGCTTTTTGTCTCCTGTTTATAAATCGTTTAAGACTCAAAAATCCTGTAGTAGAGTTTAAGCCTTCAGAGTTGATTTGACAATAAATGTGTATTGGGGTAGAATAAAATAAAAATAATTGCCACTACAGGGAAAAAACTAATCAAAAAGTCTCCCATGAGATTCTGACCTGCCCTGTAGCTCAATTCTTAACAGTGGGCTCATTGGAACATGAACCCACCCTTTTACAGAATGTACGTATTAATAAAAACATGTATCTACATATTTGTTCTCTGTTTTACAGCCGTTGGATTACGAGACCAGACACGCCTACACGCTCAAAGTAGAGGCCACCAACGTGCGCCCATCCCCGACCGGAGACATGCCGTACAAAGACACAGCCACGGTGAAGATTGTGGTGGTGGACACGGACGAGCCCCCTGTTTTCTCCAAACCCATGTACACGCTGGAGGTCAACGAAAACGCACCCATCAACACCGTAATCGGCTCCGTCACCGCCAGGGACCCCGACTCTTCTGGAAGTTCTGTCAGGTAATGTCACACTTTTTACTGTGATTTATCAGATGTGTTGGATGAACTGGATGCGTAAGAAATGTGCAGTGTGTTTGAGGCGTTGTAGTTTATCTTCAGCAGAAACAAATATGCCTTTCTCTGAGATTACAGAATATACTCAAACAGATTTTGTACTTTAGTTAAGATAAGATAAGATGAGTTTGCACATACAAACACACACAGACACGCACGCACACAATCACCCCGCTCTGAAGTTTTTAGACTGTTGTCCCTCTACTTGTATAATGTCTGTATTTGTGTCTGTCTTTTGCTGTTTTTGTTCTCATTGTCCTCATTATTGTTACTGTTTTGTATTTGTGAATACAAAATAACAAAAAGATAAGATTATATCACCTTTATTTGTCCCACAATGTGGAAATTCCAGTGTTGCACAGTATAATAATAAAAACAGATAACTTGGAAAAAGAAAACTCTTATAAAAAACTCTTATAAAAACAGATAAACTTAGAAAAAAAGAAAACTCTTATAATCTTAATAATAACACTCTTATTTACAGTTGTCATATGGACAGAAAATATTGCACCAGGGATGATTGACATTGTGTCACAGTATTGCACAGGAGGATAACAGTAGTTATAGTTTTAGAATGGTCATGATTAATATCAGACTCGTATGAAACTACATTGCAACAATTGTAAAGAAATTGCTATTATTTTGTGTTGCAAACTACATTCTATTGTCTTAAAAAAACAAAGGAAAACAAAAAACATTGTTGTCTTTCCATAATATCGAAATCAAGTTGCAGTTACTTAAAACCAGTATCTCTAAGAATAAGATTCCTGGAATTATTGAATTATTAAAGGTCAATCATTATTATTAAAAGTCTAGTAAGAATACATTTTAACGTCAATTTAAATGTAATAAAATTAAGTCATATTGTTTTTGTGCTCACTGATATTGAAAAATCCAATGATCCAATGAACTGTGATGTTCACTTCCAATTGACTGATTGTCAATATAAATTCTCCAAAGGTTTTTCTTTTGTATCTTGGATATGTATTGCAGTTCCAACAACTGACTCATTTTCCTGAAAATATTGGTACTGCCACCAGTTTAGTTCACCAAACAAAGTATTGATCCTGTCCTGATGTGTAGTAAATTATATGTTGGCTGTATAGTTTTAATGAAGCTCTTGCCACTAAGACAACAAGGATATTCATGCGGCAATGTTAATAGAAAAAAAATAATACATTGTACCTCATGTGACTGCCCTGCGATATATTGTTGCTATGACTTTTATTCTGGAACACACAAGAAGGGCACCTTGAGGATAGGTTATTCAGGCAATTTCTCTGCCTCCATCTTGGCATTTCATTAAGTCTCCAGTGACTTGGTGACCGCATTCCCGGGACAACACTCAACAAGTTTTGTGTAATTGCGGAGGTGGTTTTGCTAGATTGGCTCGGGAGCAGCACGGCCAGTTCATTTGGATTTGTATATATATTTTATTTTTGGGCGCATCCTCATGTTTAGTGATGAGACTGCCAGGGGGACGGAGCAGTGAGGTTGCATGACATCCATCCCCAGGTGAAAGGAAAGTGTGTTTTATGTATAATGACATATTTTGCCACCATGTGTCCTTGTTCCTTACAATGATGCTTCCAAGTTTGAGCAGAGATGTTTGGGGCAGCCAGTTTGCAAGGACATGGAGTAACAAGACGCTTTCCAGCATTTGGATCGTTAAGGGGGAAAATCTACTGGCTCAATCTTTTAGACTTAATTATTCCCATTGAGAATATGAGCTATCTGCGTTTGACCCATCATTCAAGTCCCTTTGTGAATTAAACTATTATTTTATGTTTCTTTTCTTTAGTTGTGGGATTTCAGAAAATGGTATTTGGTTGATAAAGCGTGAAAATGCATGTTAAATCCGTTTCACTCTCATTAAACCATTCCGGTGTTTGTAAATAGAACGCCTGTATTCTAAAGGCTAGTACAGTTCCTGTTACGTTGGCTCTAATTCATTTTTAAAGGGGGAGTTAGCATTAGCCACCAAACTATGAAAAACCATGGCTGTCTTGGCAACTGACAACCACTCAACCACACAAGAGTAACATCAGAGCCTCATTAGAAAACATTACCGTGTCCGTGCAAATGCTTAGCATAGTTTGAGATAGTTAGAGTGGCGTAATTAGCATGAGCGCTAACGGCCACGTAATGAAAATATATATTGAATAAGTTCATCAAGCACCACAGATCGAGCATACAATTTTGACCTTTAGAAATTGGAGCTGGATGTTAGATATTGATTGCTAATAGGCTACTATTAGGTCAAATTTAATGAACATTTAAACATAAATCATTTGTTTCTGCTGTCTACAAATGTGACTAATGTTATTTTTCTGCCTCATTAAAATGAGTGGAATAGAAAGTTTTTTAGGCGTGTGCAGCTATTTTAAACATGTCATTCCTGGAAGGGTCTACTGTATACAGCATACTAATCACTGGCATTGTATGTTATTTTGTTCTTTTTTTATGTTCAATGGAGCATCTGAGCCACTCTCCTCAGGCTGGAGGCTACAGTTCATCCGCACCAGAACCTCCCGCCACAAGAACAGTTTCTTACCCTCTAGTTAAGGGTCAAGTTTTTGGGGGTCACTTTTTACACATTTTATTTTATTTACCAGAATCAGAATCAGAATGGGTTTATTGACATTGTCAATGAACAAAATTCACAAACATAGGAACTTGTCTCTGCATTAAGGTGCAACATAAAACACTGAGCAATAATAAAATATATAATAAAACATATATTCCATCAAAAGGGCATGCATTAAGAAACAATTTAAAATTACTATAGTATAAAATTAAAATAAAAATAGGCATTACTATGTACACAAGATTACAGTTGTAAAGTTATATTTGTGTGTATATATAAACTTTTTTGTAACTGTTATTATTATTATTATTATTATTATTATTATTATACAGTTTTATGTTGCAACTTAATGCCAAAGTAAGTTCTTTGTTTGTGAATCATTCACTGACAATGATTGATTGAAGGTGGTTTGAAAGGCCGTTTTCTCAGACCCTTTTTTTTTTCTTCAATCAGTCATTTTTTTTGCGCAGTGAATGGAAAACTGATTTATTTGAGTAATTTAAAGGAAGAATGTCCAAATCATGTGTGGGTGTTATTTGAGAGTTTATGATGTTCAGATATTGGAAAATGAAACCGAAAATTATTTTTAGCAACTGACTTTTTTGTCCTAGTTTGTGTCTTATTGAGTGTATTATGAATGCATTATGAATACATGTTGGAGACAGGCCCCTGCTGAGCTGCCCTGCACTGGCCAGCCCGGTCATAGACATATTAACACTAAATTATTTTAGCTTCCCTCGAGGTCCTTTTTTACTCATGGTCTTCATCATACTTTAAATGACCAATTTCGTAGAGAGGTTGTTATTTTCGGAATGGATTTTTGCCTGTGGGACAGTTTTCAAAAGTCAAAAAATGAAATAAATAATCCCCAACATGGCCAAAGCTTTTTAGAGTGGTTAACCATTTTATAAAGCTTATGTACAAACTTTCAATTTTTGGTTTAATCTTTAAACAAATTCAGTAATAATATGTAACATTATAGCCCTGCCAAGTCCAGATCAACAAAAAGGCTCACAGATTGCCCGATGAATTGGCAGCTCATATTTTGTCACAACAAATTGCTGTACCTCAAACATGCCATTTGCTTTGAACTTTAAGTATGCCGGCCTTTTTTCTGCATTGCTGGAGATGACCATGATCTATCGCAGATGCCACGTCTTTACTTTTGTGAGAAGACAGATGAAAGAATCCATTGTCGTGGAGGGTTTAATATGATGCATTACCCACACCAAAGAGCATTTGATTTTACTTCAAGCCCAAAGTCTGCGCTGGCCTGTTACGCGGCGAGCTCCAGGCTGATAAAATGATTACAGCCTGCGAGATTTTAATCCCGGCAGATAAAAAGACTGACAGAGGGCCATTGCTGAATAATGCCTCTTACAAGATCAGATGGGTTTAATAATAAATCTCCCCATAGACAATAGGCAATTTATGGACTTGGCAATGCTCGTGCAAGATACCAGCTGTAAAACATGATTTGACTGTGTAATAACTATGATGTAAATACTGGGTAACACTGTTCAATACAGTGCATAGAACAAGTACAAAGTATTAGTGCTGGGGGAAAAATACTTTTAAATGTATTTTGTGACATAATAACAGGACACCATTTTTCTTAATGCCCTCTAGGCGGTGCTATCTCACCCCCCAGTAGTAAAACAAAGAGGTATTCACACTCCTTTATTCAAACTTCTAAATTCAGTGAACAGTAGAATTGAGTAAGCTACTCTGATCACTGTTTTAATAATTAAAACGGTTAGTTTTATTTGGCAACAGCTCTTTAGCATTTGCACTTTAACCCGAGGATGTGAACCCTCAGTGTGCACCCAACTGATAGTGACAGAAGTGACACTGTGTAGCTCCTTGCACTGATGTATTGGATGTGAATGATTGTGTACTTTTTCTTGTTCAAGCGACTGCTACGGCCTGAATTGGCCTTCTGGGATGGAAACGTTTTCTGGGTCTGATCCATTGCACGATCCAAATCTAGTACTTTATTCTGATTAATTTAAAATATTTTCAGATTGAGTTGAATCAAATTATAGTGGCAAAACATAACATAGGATTAAAGCAGCTTTCTGTTTGTTGCACCATTTGTAATGTATTTATTTATCACTGATTAGACACAAACATTGTGTGTGCCATTTTTTGTCACTAATGCCGTGCATCTTGAAGCCTATATTTTGTGATCAAATACCGCAATGTATTCCTCTGATCTAATGAAAGTAACTGTATTCTGAATACCACCAAATGAAAGAATATTGTCACTCAAGTATTCTGAATACATGATACACTGGACACACGTATGCAGTTACTTCCCAAAACTGCTTATTATTGACAGGTGTGATATACATTTTCAAAATGAATTATCGAAAAAATAAGACTTAAAATGACAATAAGATCAAGTCTACTAGACTATTGTTGATATTATTTCACTTACACATGCACTGTCAAGGATATTTCCTTTAGATGTTGCTGTATCTAAACATATTTTGAGACTCACACAAATCACAAAACAAGCCAGTTTGCTTAGAAGACAGAAAATTCCTTCATCATAAGTAAACACCTCTATCCTTTGATCAAATGTTGCTATGGAAATGAGAACAGACTTTTGTGCTGCGTCTCATTATCATTCAAGGTAGTATTTTCTGTACTTCATCCAAGAATCCTCTACATGGAACTCCTATTGTCCTTCATGTCCAAATCTGCAAAGGTACAACGAATCAAAAAGTAAAAGTGAAAATGCCTGTTATTTGACGGTTGCTGTCATGTGGCAGAATGCGACAAAAGTGTGGACGGGCTCTCCAGTTGACCGCCATGGTCACAATCTCTCTCTCTCCCTGTCTCTATCTCACCCCTCATCTCTTTCTATCTCTGTGGCTCGCCCACACCCACCTCCCCCCGCACACGCCATCAACCAGCCCTCCCATCACCACTCGAGCAGACCGACACGACCCGACTGTGCAGAGTGGTGGGCTGCCATGTCCTTTTGCGTTGAGGACACAAACAAGCCCTCAGCTGTACTTAATGCATCCAACCAACAAGTATTTTCAGGTGCACTCCATGAAATGTCTCCCCCACACACTCTCCCTCTCTGCGCCATGTACGCTGTGGTTTTCTACCTGACTGACCACAAATAAAAAGCAATGCGACATCTGGCAGTCACTATAAGGTGCTCTAGCATGAACTGAAATGGCGAGGTGCGTTTTAGTTCAATAATAGATAATGGAGGTGGGAGCGCACACTGTATACAACACTGTGATTATGGCAAGTGTGTGTTTCCAATGTAGTCGAAAACAAGCCATTTATAAAATCCACTTTCAGACGGATAGGTGAGCTCGTAAGATGTAAATTGTGTAGAATCATTTGAAATGTGAAAGAATTGTTACCTTGTTTGTCATGTTATGATCATTTTGTTTTTTTTATTTTGTTTTTGTTTGTTTTGCTGTTCTATTCTGTCTACGAATGAAAATAGTCTGAAAACCAGATTTCAATTCAAACTGTGATTTATATTTTTAAAAGCCATGCAGTATAATACATAAAACATAAATATTTTGTGAATATATATCATACATGTTTTTAGATAGTTCGGACTGAGTTGTTGTCACAAAATGCAGTTTTACTTTTATTTAAAGGCACATTATGTATCCGGTGGGGCCATCACTGTCTCCATGGAAATAGCTTTGCGTGGAATGTTCTAAATTGTATTTTTAAACTTCTATTCAACTGATTTAAAAAATATATCTTGCATTTTTTATTTCAAATGTTTGCATCAACACACTACATTTTCATGTTTCCTGTGTGTTTTTCACGCAAATAAAAACCTCCTCTTTCAGCACGTGCATGTTATTAGGTCTGTAACTAGTCCAGTCAGTGATTGTTTGATTACTAACTTAGTTGATTACGATCTCAATAATAGTTTAGTTGCTACTAACATGTTATCATCCACTACATTTCCGTTGTTAACTTCTTTTTTTTTTTGATCTTTTTGTCAACAAAATATTCTGATTGGTAACAACAGCATGACAAATGTCCCCCATCCCCCCATCAAACAGTTCACACCTCACACAGACTCATATGCTCTTCTGAAACCTGGTCAGCAGAAGGGAAAAAAAACTGCATTTGTTTCATATTGCGATGCTCCCTGTGGACTAAGTGACCTAATAACAAACAGGAATGTCATACGCCCTTTTTTTTTCCTCTGTGGAAAACAATAGAACATAACATATACACTGTACGTGGCTGTAGATTTCACCTCTGCTACCTCCACCCACGCTTCATCCATTCAACCAGATACCCGCATAGATAACCCTCAGCAGTTAGAGTAATAAAAGGAAAGAAGGTAACAACTACGTGAGCACACATCCTGGTATTGCTTACTCTTTAGGCCACTCTGACAAATCAGCAAAGTCGCCCCTCTCCCTTGGGTGCACAGAAAATGTTTAGCCCACTAACTTCCATCTGCAAGAACACTGCGCTGTGCTAAATGCATCGACTCGAAACTAAGCACTTTGTAAACAATAAGCAATTCTGTAGAGCAATGGGTATGCAGTGTGGGATGCTGGGAAGACTTTTGGTCGCATAAAAACCAAGTCCTTGTGAGAAGGCAGTAATTAAGCCCCGTAAACTGTTAAAGGACTACGACAAAGTTATAAATATGCTAGTTTTGCAGTTAAGGGGCAAATGCTATATTGTAGGTTGTTTTGGAATCTTTTAAACAGAAGATTGTGTACAGTTTGCCAAGGCAGAAACAGAAAGATTTTCTAATTTTGGGGAGTAAATAATGTGTTTTGCTTTATATATAGTAATAATTTCCGCCAGGTCTCCCAGCGAGGTTGTTTTTCTTCTCTTTTCCACCGTTTTCAGACAATATTTTGTGTCTTGAGATAATCCATCCAAAAGACCAAAAAGCTCAAGGCATGTCGCAATGGCCGTCATGCATCACTGATATTAATAAGATCTAAAATTGCTCAAAATTGCTATATGGCCGTGTCACTAAAATAAGTAGCCTGGAGTGGTTAGCAGTTCTTCAGGTTTGGGGCAGGCTTACAAAGTGGTAAACAGGTTGTCCAGGAGATGTCCTCAAATAACCCGTGTAATTCCTTTCAAATATAGTTAGAATTCGGACTGTATAGAAAGATAAACAAGAAAATGTATAGCTTTCTACAACATGTTATAATGTTCAAGAGTAGCACCACATTCTCTGGTTTAGCCTTTATGAGAGCCCCATTCTTATTTCTTCCTGTTTTTGCACAAGAAATGTCAAGATTATGAGGTTAATTGATAATAGTGATTATTTAGGTCACAATATAATCGTAAATACCCAAACATAAATAATCGGGACAATTTTAGAAGCAAAATTAAGTATTTTTGTTCAATATCTGGCCCACAAAATAGACCTAAATGTAAGAACTTCTGTTTTTGTCACATTTAACTGTATTTTGATGATTTTGATTCACAAACTTGAGGAACAGTAACATCAAACACAGAAAATTAAAGATGTCTCTGTTGTCTCAATAATCTTGTTGTTGTTAAATTGTGACGTTTATTCTCACAATTATTGTAATGCTAATGTTGGCCTTATTCTGGACACATTGACCGACGACTCACTGTTATGCTTCATTACACTATAACATTATAACTAAACAAGCTATTTGTATTCAAAAAACCTAATAATTGTTTTCAGGTCAGTGTTTTCTGCCCAGAGACAGCAGGGGGTGACACTTCAACACTTCAATCGCCCCGAAAATACATTTTCAACAATTGATTAAGGTTTCTCATTTAAAAGCACAGACAATTTTCAAAAAAACTCATTCCTCTCTATATCAGTGAAACTCCTAAATTCAGGCCATAGAGAGTGTTCTAGTGCCTTCGCGTTCCGGATCTGTCTCAAGTATATTTTTCTGTGTCCCAAGACAAAAAAAAATTCGTGATCAAGATTACTGTATTTGTACTGAAGGAAATTTAACATTATCATTATTGTAGCATACCAATCAGTCTTTTTTTAATGAAATCTAACCTTGTGTTGCTCTTTCTTAATGACTGGCCTGGAGAATGTGCTTTTGACCGTTGCAAGTCTCACAATCACATTCCTTGATAGAGACGGTGTGAGCAATAATAGCTTGGAGTGCTAAGTAGAATCATGATTACCACCTCCAGAATGTCTACCAGAGAATGTCAGGGCAACAGGGTTTGATTGACAACTGATCTAAGAAATGGAGGAAGGAGACGAGACGGGATGCACATTGGAAGTGAGCAGAAAACAATGGAAATGCTGCTGATTGTTATTCCATGTATAGAGTTTTTTTTGCTGCTGTCTAACCGATGGAGCTTGATTAGATAATTGTATTTAATATTAGCCCTGATTACGTCTGACTGTCTGAGGATTATGTGAAAATATTTGATGCAAACAAAGTGTACGTATTATGTATGAATGTTTTATTAACAGGGGTCAGATTAGTCAAGTCTATAAACATCAAAGTATGTATTTATTTGTAGACTTTGTTGTTTTCTGACAGGGACGTGTTGTCTGTATTTTTATAATTGCAGTGTGGAATCAGAAACCCAAGCCATTAGCTAATGTGCGTGTTTGGGGTTTTATAAACTTCCTGCTGTCAAGGAATAAACCCTTGGGTGATCATTTATGCAAGATTTTCAAAAGTTATATTATACAAACATATTGGCTTTGGCAGGATAATGCATGAGAATAGTTATTTTGCAGATGTGGGACGTTGTATTCACCCTATTTCAGAAGTTACCGCGGGCGCCGCCATGAATTGTGTCCTTCCGTCTGCTTATATTAGTTAACATCGAGAGAAGAGAAGTTCTACTCAGGCACAAAGGCGTTTTCAGGTCGCCCGGAGAAATGGTGCAGCGCTGACATGTCGGCGCAAATAAACATTTGACGTTTTACACAAATGAATCTGTTTAACGTCATATTCAAGCAGCGAGACTTTTCACTCGTTCTGCACTTAGAGAACGGACTTTTCGCTCTTCCGGAAGTGCCGAAAAGATTCAAAAGTGGGTGGGCGGGTGTTTTAGAGTGGTTACTTCAAAATTAGCGCGTCAGAAAACATTTTAGGATAAGGCTTTGTAGAATTTTTGTGAACAATGGTTTTATCTTCAGACTTCAAAATTGATTTTTTTTTAGAAATTCTGCTCCCTTGACTGGGCCCAGATCGTGAGAATCTCCGAAACTCCTAAAGTTATCTGAGCAAAATGTCAAGGTTGAAGGCTGGTATTTCTATAATAATGCACTGCGCAACGAATATTGCTTTGCCAGACGAGCATTTAACGCCACCAGGCAAAGTTACAGCTCAGATTGTTTTTTCAGTTATTTTGAGCAATGAAAACACCTGTAATTGAATACATGCACAATAGATAAGTTTAATGCCATACTCATACTCAAAGCAACACATTTTCCATACAGACCAGCAAGTTGTGCACCATAAGTTATTTCTTAATCACAATCAGAAAAGGTTTATTGCCATTATCAGTGAATAAAAACAAGATTCACAAACTAAGAGAAGATAAGAGAAGATAAGAGAACCTTTATTTGTCCCTTTGGGGATATTCCAGTGTTGCAACACAGATTTGGCACAGAAACACAGATTAGAAACAGAAGTGGAATAATAAAAACAGATAACTTACTTAAAAACAATACTGAAATCTGGTTTAAATAATTACACACTCTTATTTACAGTAAGTGGCTGATATATGGATAGAAAATAGTAACTTTCCTATGAGGAACTTTCTTCGGCGATAAGGTGCAACATGAAACGACAATATAACAGCAAGATATAAAAACATTTAAATAAGGCATACATTTTAAAAAATGGGTTAACTAAATAAGATAAATTCGTCCAGGAGTGTTCACTTGTAGAAAAAGATTCAGTTGTAGTCATCTGGACTCTGGTTTTTCAGAGTTTCAGACTTGTTTCACAGATTGAGAATGACACTTGGATGAGAGTTGGAACGAGTCCAGATGACTACAACTGAATCTTTTTCCAACAATAAATAAGATAAAAAATAAATGTATACTAAATACTTTGACTGAATATTTACACACAATTTACAGTTTAGTCAGAGTGCAAAAACTAGCAGTGCAAATGGGCGATCACAATTCATAATAAAAACAAACTCCTCGCTTTTTGTGTTTATGCATTTCAGTCCGTGCAGTGAAACAACAACTTCCCACCACCAATATTCTAATCTTCCTCCTGGCAAGAAAACTTTGACACCACTCAAACACTTGCACACGTCACTTATCAGGCAACCCGTGCACGTACTGCTTTGGGTATACTTTTGTATTTTTGTATTTGCTTTTAATTCTCTTCACATCAGGTTGTCAGCTTGAGTGACAGGTGGCAGAACATTTCAGGCTCTGTCTCCTCGCTCGCTTCCACGTGAGCCTGTCAGGAGCTTGACTGGGATCCTCTCCGTCTGCAGCAGAGAGGCCATTCCCAGGTGGTTTGCTGCTGTCTGCCTGTCTTGAAAGTGCTCCGCGCCGCGTGTGTGTAGGCCAAGAGAGGAGGAGGAAGGGTGTGGGTAGTTTTGGGGAGGGGGGGAAGTCCTGGTGGAGCTCTCCCCCCTCACCAGCCCGAGCGTCGAGAGGATTTTACACCATTTCATCTCAAAAATGGAAATGTCACGGCTCGGTACGTCTCCACAACAATGGGAATCTGGGCCAAGGCGTTTATTTATGTCATTCGGTGCTGTTCGCGCACAAGCAACGCCCTTCTGCAAAGAGAGTGCTGTCGTGACTCTGTCTTAGGCCTTGACAGGAACGTAACGGTATAGTTTGTTTGTTGGCATAGTCTTTTTCTTCGCTTTTTAATGTTTCCATAACAGTGTTAGCACATTTATTCAGATTGCTTGAATACATGTGGGTAATTTGCAAATATAGAGCCAAAAGTGGTTTACTATACAAACAAGCAGTTACATCATATGATCCTAAAGCTGGAGGAAATAAATTAAAGCAACACTCTGGAGGATGTGGCACATCACCTGCACAATTCCATGGACATAGAAAGTTGAAACCATACTTTGGAATATTCTCTTTGGAGATAGATAAGGTTTATGCCATACTGTTAAATATTATAAAGGACAGGCAGGTGGAGGCCCTCCTCCAGGCCAGGTTACAGAGATTGGCTAAACCAGTGATTATTGTTTTGTATACATGTTGATTATACGGTTTCATTTGAGATGTTAAGTGTCTTTTCATTGTAGCTTTGTAGCCTGTGTTCATATTTCTGCGTCACAATAGGTTGCTTTACATCATAAACAGTCCATCAAATTACAATAGCATAGATAAGACATAGCTATCTCATATACATCTGGCATGAGAATTGTGTGGTCCTCTGACTGTCTTTTATTATGTTGTATATTTTATATTGTTTTTAATTTGGTTTACGTGTTTATGTATTTTATTTTTATTTTATTTTTTTAATTTTATTTTTTAACATAACATATTTTACCTTTGCTGGTTTTGTACTCTGTGCAGCACTTTGGAGACTTTTGTGTTGGTAAAATGTGCTATACAAATAAAGTTGGATTGTAATGTAATTTTATTAAATACATTTCATACTTAGATAAATTGTAATTATTAATTCTTTGTTAAGGTATACAAAAATATATACAAAATAATATATCCACTCCAAACATTATTTCATACAATCCTCATCCTGTGTTTTTTTTCTTCCTTCCCGATCTCTTTCTCTCTGTTTCCCATCTTTCTTACTTCATTTAAATGAGACTCGGCTCTTGCCAACAGGTCTGTGCTGATGGGACTGAGACATTTTGAGATCTGGAGTTGAAAAGAAAAAAAAAGAAAAGAAGAGGGTAGGTGGGACTAGGCAATCGTTGGCAACTGGAGACAGAAGATGAGTCTGGGAAAAAATTTGCTAAAAGAATTGGGTTTAAGAATAGCTTTAGACCCGGGTGTTTTTATTTTTATTTTTATTGAAAATAGTGGATGGAAAGCAATTGTTTTCAGTCAGGAAGCAAAGAATGGGAAGAGTTTGGAGCTAAACGGCACACGGAGCAACAATCTCCCGTCTAAATGATTGTTCCTGTATTTGTCCGGGCTTGTAGGATGTTTGTGACAGTTACACTTAATAGCCATCGAAAGCAAAGATGACCCACACTGACGGCAACTTTTTTGAATCCGCTTCGTGTGGGCTTGGCACGAAGCAACGTTGCAACATGAAAGGACCATTTCACAGCTTCGAGTGGCATCCGAAAAATTCTCTTTTATGTCTATTCCAATTTTGCATCCGCGGGTGTCCTTTCTGAGGTTTTAAGTTTTGCCACTGAGTTTTTTAATTCAAGATTTGCACCATGAATTTCGGTTAACGCAGACTTTTGAAATCTAAAATATGACATTTTTCTAACAAGGCCATCATATTGTTTGCGCAAGCGAAGGTTTGAAAGGTCATTATTATTTTAGTCAGTCTACCATTAGAAACATGAATCCATATTGATTAGGATTTTAGTCACACGGATACTATTTAACTTTTTTCATCCCATGTCTAGCCACTAACAGTTACAAAACACAGCATGATTACTGTTCCCAAATACTGGCACAGATAAAAGTTTAATATTGCCTGGTAAAAAAAGACCTGGTTGTTTCTTTGATAAATAAAATCAATTTTGCATTCTCTGTGTCAGAGATAGAAATGCAAGCTAATATTCATCTGTAGGCCCATGGGCAGGCTGATGGAAGGACAGAAAACAGGCACAAAACACAAATGACATGAAGACATTGAAGATTAATGAAATACAATATGTCGTTTATATTAGTACACACAATATAGATCTCCCCAAAAGACAGAGACAGGCTGTAAAATATGTTCATTAAAAACACACATTGGTTAGTCCATGTTATGCTCGCATGTCTGATTGTCCAAAAGCTACTTAACAGATCTACTAAAGTAAGGTATGAATGGATGCCGTGTCCAAATTCCAAGCGTCGGCAGAGCGGCCTGAAAAAGCAGTCTGTCCAAATGATGTCATAAAATAATATGGGGCACCAAACCACTGCAGAACACATCTATACACACACATCTATACACACTCATGTATACTCATGTAACCACATGACCTATTATGCAAATGAAATTATAGCCAATAGGGCTTTTGAATAGATTATTAAATAATACCAAATTATTGAAAATGACCAACAATAGCCTACTACAAATTGGAAGTTTTTCTTTAGCGTTAAATAATTACATTAACATAAGCACTGTGGGATTAATCGTGATTGATCATATTTCAAAAGTGTAATTAATCCGATTTTTTTTTTTTTTTTTTTTTTTTTTTAATTTTTTTTACAGACATCGGTAAAACATTGGTTAGTCCATGCCATGCTCACGTCTGACTGTTTGACACGTCTACTAAAACTATCAATATATATGTATAAATCTAGAAAAGTATTGATTATATTATGTTCCTCAGTTATGCGGGGACCGAATTCCAAGAGTGTGCCACGTAAACTGAAAATGCATTTGTGTTTAAGTTGAACTATCTAAACTCCTTTTAAGGGGCAAGAACATGAAGGTTTTATTCATTGTGATTTAGCAAAGCAGCCACATGTTATAATATAATAAAAAAGTCCCCTTTCTGGCTCGGCCGTATATCACGAATCAATCCCACATATATGCTTATACTATAACCTTTGACCAATCCCTTGCATCCTTTTGCTGAATGGGCTTAACCTGCTTTTATTATAGTCTTCAGGTAAACATGGCAGCAAACACAAGGTTACATCCAGCACGCCGGCCAGTGGTCCATGTTTGTCTCATCTATTAGCCCCGCCGCCTCTGTTGTCGTAGCCTGTTGTCCTAACTCATTAATGCAAACCCTGTGGGAGCCATTGCGTGTTGACAGATCCAAACGGGGTTAACAGCGGCCCATCCCTTACTCTGACATCCCCATGCTAATGTTTTTTTAGCCCTGGGGAGGTGTCGCCATGGTCGGGACAGCCCTTTTCACTACTTATTACACTTTAATGCCCCCTGCTGCTCAGGTGAGGGTCTTAATTATTCCTCAGGCAGTCTTAAATGTGCATTAATCTAAAGCTGTCTCTTGATAAATAGCAAGCGGGTAAACAAAATAGCTAACGGCTTGTTGGTAAGACAAGTGGAAGTGTGTGCTGTTGACATTTACAAACCGTGGGGAGGTTTTATGCCCCTCCACAGAATCATTAACAATGCTTAGAAAGTGAAGTTTTCACACCTTTTAGCACAATCCAAAAACAATCACTCAGCCTTTTTGCTTTCCTTGTATTCTTTACAGAGAATTACATTAATTTCTGACTTTTTAAACTTTTTTTTTGAGAAGCATTAAGGGCTGCCAATTGTCTTTAAAACAAAGAAACAAAAGACATGATGCCATTTTGGTTTAAGAATGACGTTGGGTGAAGTTGGATATGCTTCATCTTTAAATCCAGCCTGAAAACGCTGTGATGTGTTGGCACAAATTTGCCTTAGGTGTTGAAAGAAAGTTTATAAAACGGCATCAGACCAGGCTAGTAGATCTGTCAAGAGCAGATATGATAGAATCTTGGGTGAGTTCACACTTGCATGGTTTGAGCCCCGTTTAATCCTGATGTAGACACCTGTTCAGCCACGGTCTAGATCCGAGTGCTCCCCATAAAGTGTTTTTACAATACACTTTATGGGGAACAGCTCTTTGTGTCCTAGTTTTAAAACATTTTATAAATGCAAACTTTTAAGGCTGAGCTGTGTGCTTCGTAATGACGCTTTGACAGAGGGCAGAAAATGTTTGCGAGAACTTGCAAGTTGTTTGACAGATTTAAATATATACGTCCTCCTTTTTGAAAAGCTTGTACATTCAGATATTCACATTCTTTTTCTCCTCTTTGGTTTTTAGGTACTTCATTGACCGGCACACAGACTTGGAGCGTCAGTTCAACATCAACGTGGACGATGGGAAAATCACACTGGCTAAACCTCTGGACCGCGAAACCGACATGTGGCACAACATCACAGTCACGGCCACCGAAGTCAGTAAGTACCCTCTACCGCCCCCTGCTGACCTTCAGATGCACCCTTATATCCGCATGCGTCCCAATCTCCAGCTTTAATACAATGAAATCCTTGCTCCTTTTTCGGCACATAAGTTTTAAGCACCGCAATAAGGCAGGCTTCACATCCAAGTCACCGCAGCGACAGACCTGCTCCACTCACTCCTTTATTGGCCCGCTTTTGTGTGCTTTTCGACGATATGGTACAAACAATTAGCATTCGGAGCCACTGAGGCATTAAGCCCGTTAATTTGCTTGAGTTTTGATTGAATTAAGCAGCCCGCGAGTCAATTTGTGAAAGAGCAAGAACATTAAGACATATCAAATAAACAGTTTTAAAGACATCGGCGGAGTGGATTGCTCCTGTGCCAGCATCCATTACAGATTAAAGAACATCTGCGAAGCGCAAAACCCACTGACTAGGTTGAAAAATCTTGCCGGCAGAGCTACAAAACAGCCCAGGACCGAACGTAAAGGCACTATTTGCATACAGATTGTTTCAAGGAGGCTGTATGTTGTGATAAAGCTTAATGTACCCCTTCAAGCTAGTTTACACAGCTTGTAACTTTTCTCCCCTCCTCAATACAAGCCTCATCTTTCTGCCTGTCTTTTTTTTTGTTTGTAATATTATTAATCAAAGCAAACACATTAATCGTCAGGGAAAAAAAACATTGTCGCAGTATTTTGCCTGCGCTAACCCAGACATATCTGCCGCCGCCGCTGCTGCTGTAGCCTGTTTGGGGGTAGAATTGAATGTGTCTCATTTGATAAGCCATGTGCACGTCCCAGGCCTTGTATATTTTAAGCTTTTTCATGCCTACTGGCAAAGTAACTGTGGTTGGAGATAGTGGCAACACCTAATAGGAATTTGCCAAAGTAAATATGGCAGTTTTCTTCACGGATTGGGGATTTTTGCGGCGTGAAAAGGAAAAGATGTGTTCCCAGTTTTAGAGCCGGGATGCCATTTGCCACCCAAATGGAGGTCTGTTTCTTCAGCGCGCCGGTTGACATCTGACTAATCAGATTCTATTGCCTGTCTGCCGCTGCTGTTACTGCGAGGGGGACAGGCACTCTTGTAACATAGCTATAGTCAGTCTCTTTTTTCACCATTCTTCTTCTTCTCAGCGCGTCCTAATCCATCCATCACTGCCTTTCACTCTTGTCAATTTCTCCTCTCTTCACTGCTTACCCCTCCTTCAACCTGTCTCCGGCAGCAGCAGCGGGCCCTTTGTCCCTACGGGGCACGTCCTTATCAGCCGCGTGTGTTCGAAAACTAGTGCGTATAAGAGCAGGACATATAGGCACAAATGCAAAGTGGCAGGTAATTCAAGTCAGTTCAATGCATTTGCGAAGTGTTAAGTATTCAAGAGTTGCTATGTTTTGGGAGACTAAAAGCTACATTGATGGTTAGTTACTGCACAATAACAGCACAATTACATTTATCTTAAGGGTGCGTTCACACTTGTCTTGATTCATTATAAATATGAGCCCATTTTTGTGCAGACTTGGTTTTATCCTGTTTTATTCCTGGTTTGAGCCTGGTCTAGTCTCTGGGTCTAGATGTGGCAAGGCAAGGCAAGTTTATTTGTAGAGCACAATTCGTACACAAGGCAATTCAAAGTGCTTCACACAACAGGAAAAAATGCATTAAAATCACAAAGACATGGCAGAAATCATGTGGTGTATATACAAGAGCGTGTTCAAATGTATTGGTCCAGAGGGTGCAGTACCACCACTGACCAGGAGAAGTTAGTGACAGCATGTTGGATAGAAACAGAAGAAATGACAGTAGATTTGATACATTTTTAGCGAACCGTGTAAAGTTTGTGAAAGTTTGGAGCAGTGACTTTGACTGATTACAAAGAAGGACGGTAGGAATGGATTAAATTCAAATGGACAGGGCCGCGTTATGGCTCAGTGGTAAAACGAAAGCGGATATGTCTGCAAACTGTATTTCATCAAGTCCAGATCAGAGGCTCTGGGGACTTTTTCACATTCTACAGTAAATAAATCAAAGGGAAAAAGAACAAAAAAGATCATTTAAATTCAAAAATAAGAACGCAGACTAAGTGACAAACCCACAGAGGGACGTATTACCAGTTAATTGCTTTAAAAGTTGCCATTTAAGCCACTGATTCATACATACAAGTGCTTAGTGCGACTCTCGAAAGGGACTGTCAATTGCCACTGATGAATAATTCCAGTAAAGCCACTTCTAATTAGCTAGCCCTTTATTGTTTTTTAAAACTTCAGTTACCAATGTCTCATTAATATGCATGCTTTAATACTCATGTTTAAAAGATGACACTGTACAGGGGATTTCAAAAGCAGTTCAGATAGGGTTGTCTCCCCCTGTCTGTCACCTGGAACCCTGTTTTGCATCACTGATAGAGGCTGGAGTTCAAGACTGATGTGGCTTATCGTGTGTCCCTTTTGTTGTCTTTGGAAATTAATATGGGAAGAGAGAAAATAAAAATTGGGTTGAAGAATTTACCTGCGATCGGACGTAAGCCATTTATTGTTCAGATATAATAAATATTCAAATCTGGTGTTGAGAAGATGTGAAATCCAAGAATATGTTAAATAAGAAGATGGCACAGATAAATGAAGGCAGTTTAGTCAGGCATGGCATCCGGGGTGAAAATGGCTTTAAATTATGAGGGATATTTGATGTTCAGTTAGGAAAATGATAAGATATGATATGAAAAGAGAATCTTTTCTTGTCCAACAACGGGTAAATGCCAGTGTTACAACGCATTGTTCAAGAACAGCAGGAAAATAGAAACATGTAATCAAAAATCTAAACAAATAACTATTCAAATAAACTCTTTTTCCTATTTATGACAAGAAAATCTGAATAATAAAACAAGTAAAAATACATTATGCAAAATCAAGTCGTGAAACCTGGCTTTAAAATATGTAGAAAATGTGTATGGCATTAACAAGAATTTTGCACAAGAAATCAGTAAATGAACCAGGAGCACGAGCTATTTTAAGGTGAGAAATAGCTCAATTTAACATAATGTTTGGTTCCATTGTTGTCCTTTTTTCATTTACAGTTTAGTTTCACAACAGTAACATGTAATTGCTGCTTATTTTAACAACATACATCTCCTCCCTGTTTTTGAATTAGAAAACCACAGTCAGATCTCCAGAGCCATTGTGGCCATCCGAGTCATGGACATCAACGACAACGCGCCCGAATTCGCCACAGAATACGAAGCCTTCCTGTGTGAAAACGGAAAACCCGGACAGGTACAGAACCCCCTTACCACCCCATCCATCAAAGTGACCATCCATCACTTTCTCGCCCCCTCTCCCCTCCCTTGTAATGATTGGCTACCATGAATTATATCCTGGGACACCACATAGGTACAGCCATAGTGCTTGGTACCCTTTTTTTGTTGCAACAGCTTTCCCTTGACACATTGCGCACGGGGAAAGCAATGCAGTCAGGATTGATCAGAGTGCTTCATAATTCAAGTCCGTCTTTCATGTCCTCCTCCAGATGGCACGACGCTTTTCCCCCTAGCCAAAAATCCTGGACAAGTACTTAGCGTTTCCGCGCTTCTCATCAATCGACCTCATTTAAAGCTAAGTGTGTACAATAGAGGACTTTATTGAAAGGAAAATGGCACAAAAACAGTGTCCTGCAGGGTTGAATTCTAATCTAATCAATCTTATACACACGATAAGACCTAGGGTGACAGATGAACAGATAGCACAAGCAGGCTGAAAGTGTGCCAAACTAGATTTGAGCACAATGGATTATAATCTCAACGCTGCAAAATGAATAGGCTATGCATTTCGTGAGGTGTGTTGCAAGCAAAACCACGGTCGTAAAACATGTCTTCCACCTTGTCTATTCTCAATCCAGGTGATCCAGACCCTCAGTGCAGTTGACAAAGATGATCCGATCCAAGGCCACTACTTTGACTACCGACTTGTGCCCGAAATGCTCAACAATCCCAATTTCACCATCAAAAATAACCAAGGTAAGGAATCCCGCAGAGACACAAAAAAGATCGGAATGACTGAGGTTTCTCAAAATTTCACAGATGGTTTTCTATTCCAATTTTTGACCTGGAACTCAAAATGTGTTCTTCAGAAGTCAGTTGGATGGGCGTAGTGAACAATCAGCAAACTTTAAATGTGCAAAGTTGGGTTTAATTAAGTTTTACTAGAGCCACAAATGATAAGCTATTTCTAACTTGCTGCATTTATAATCTTAAACATGAAGAGAATGTGTCAGGGTGGTTATGGTACCCTCATAAATGGAGATGGTGATTTCCAACCATGCGGTAAAATTGGGGTCTCCAAAACCTCACAGTAGGTACATAGGAGTTTAAAAAGTAAATAGCTTGAATATGATTAATGTCCAATAGCATGTTTACTAATGTTTCCAAATAAGACAGTAGTTTGAATAGGTTGGAAAACACTGTCTTGGCATTCAAGATTTCCACTTGGAGACTATATCATTAACTATAAAGTATGTGAGTGTTTTCTCTGAAGTAAAAAAACAAAGTATTGTAAAGTATCGTATTTATTTAAAATTCTCACCATGAAAGCATTGTCACCATCCAAACACAACAAATGTAGGATTTCCACTGACACACAAAAGCCGTCTACGTTGGAATGACTGAAGTTTCTTTAAATTTCTCCAATGGCTTTCCACTCCAATCTCTAACCTGCGGCGCGCTACCCATCCTTAGATTGAAGTCTGTTGGATCAGTGTTGCTCGCAATTAGCAGATGTGAAATGGTTTGGACGGCGCCACCTTTTTTTACTCCCCAGTGCATTTTGAGGGAAGCTAAATGAATGGGATCCAAATGGGTTTTTCGTGCTAGTCTTGCAGCTCAATGTAGGGTGACATTCCCGGAATCTGTTGCAAGCATGGCAGATGGCACTAAATTTATTTGCTAAATACTCTGATTGGTTTATTAGCAGTTTTTTTTCCCCCCTCAGACTTAATTCCACCGCACGTCTCTAGTCTCCACTCGGTAACGGGCTCTGAACAGACTGTGATGACGTTGTATAATGTGTTGGGCTCGGGGCGATAAAACTCTTCATATGGTTCGAGCCGTCTGTTTTGGTGCACTGGCTTCGGGCTGACTCGCTGCAACTACTACTTTGACAGAGACATAAGTTTGCAAGAAATCTGTGAATGTACAACTCTGGGAAAAAGCTAAAGCTAAATCAGATTGGAAGTAGGTTTTATTTATTGTTTACCAATGAAATATGTTATGCAACTTTTGTGAATTAATTTTTACAAGATTTTCTTACTTCGTCAATTAAAGCTATTAGGCAAAGCAAGGCAAGTTTATTTGTAGAGCACAATTCGTACACAAGGCTTCACACAACAGGAAAAAAGTGCATTAAAACAAAATAAAATAAAATAAACCCATTCTGTTAAAGGTGCACTGTGTCATTTTTCTGGTGTTTAAAAAAAAAAAAGCATAATTGATAACTGCATTTCCCCGTAGCAAGCAGTGGATTTTAATTTGATTTTAACTTAGTTTCATTCTCGAAAAATGGCCACCCAGCATTCCTGAACTTACATGTTTTGATAAATAAATAAATAAATAAATACATACATAAATAAATAAATACAATTATGGAAGTTAGGGCATAGGAGGTGAAAACTGAGAACTCCAGCCCCAGATGAAGGACATTACATAATTAAAAACCATGCATGAATAAATCTAATACAACTCTTCAGCTAATGATGAGGGAACAATGTTGTTACCATGGTGAAAATCTCATAAAACTCTCTTTAACCTTAACCTTTTGACTGGGACTTCACTTTTGGCACCAGGCGGTGTGAACCCTGTTTGGCCCACATACAGACCACTATTACGCTCACAATAATTTACTCTGGTGACCCGAAACGTAACTTTAACAATTAAAGCTTTTAATTTATTCATGGTTGTCCAGCTGAAATTGGGAAGTGCTGCAGAGGACTTTTAGGGCTATTATAAGAATGCACTGCAACTGTACCTTCCTTCCAAATTGTGATATAAGGGTACATTAACCAAAACTACAAAATATGTCATTGCTTGAAACAAATAACACCCCTGTTCTTGTACGTGCACACAAATACAGCCTATACTTCATGCTGGTAAATAAATGGCTCAGTGTTTACAACACAATGTATGCTCCACGCTGGCTCCGGTACCAAGCTCTTTAGAGAGTAGATTTGTTAGTTTCTTAAGATGATGCTACTGATAAATCTCACATATGTTTCAGCAGTGTGAGCAAAGCCCCCATGTAGCGTAAAAGACCTTGCGTTTTTTCTCCTTAGAACATACTGTTGTCTTGACAGAGACTTACACTGCCTGTCCAGAAAAAAAAGTCGCCACTTGGATTCAACTATGCAGACACAGTAGGTCCTCTCCTCCTACTGGATAACTGCTTCTTGAGTGATGATCTTTCAGCTGCAACACAGTATTTAAACCCAACTGATGCAGTGAGTGGCTTCTCGTTTCTGAAACAACCATGTGGAAAGACAAATCCCGTGGTCATGGAAAATATGTCAGTGTGTTTGAGAAGGGTCAAAACATTGGCATCAAGCAGAGAAAACATCTAAGGAGAAGCAGAAACTAATCTACTGCAGATCTGAACCCCAGAGAGAGTGTTTGGGATGAGCTGGAGAAGGCTTTGTGCAGTGGTCCCTCTCTCACATCATCAATACAAGATCAACTGGGGAAAAATAATGAAACATTGGATGGAAATAAATCTTTTAAAATTGTAGAACCTTATTGAAACTATGCCACAGCGAATGTGTGCTGTAATCAAAGCTAAAGGCGGTCCTATGAAATATTAGAACGTGCGCCCCTTTTTTCTGCGGCGACAGGCTTGTGCATGAAATAAAATGTAGGCATGATATCTTCTGTCTCTAAATGTGCTTTTCAGGAATGTTGCACTTGTGTTTTACAATAGAATGCATTTGGTTGGTTAAAATGAGAAAACGCATGACTTCAGAGAAAATAAACTGTATGTAATACAAAAAAATGACATGGTTATCCTAGTTAAAATAAAAATAAAAAATACATGTATTGGTTGTACATTTTGGGGTGGTTGCCTAGAGCACTGAATGCAGACGGGAGAAGTCATAAGCCATCATACTCTTTGTGTCAGTGCTATGTACAATAGCATGACACAGTTGCATCAGTAAGACCATGTCAAATATGTTGAATCAGAATGCAAATCACTGCAAAAGAGGATTCAGATAATGCTGTGGGACGCTCACAAGCAAAAGCCTAAGAGAAGCAAGGATCCTAAAAATATCTACAAATTTTACTCATGTTTATGTGACGTCATTCCATTATGTTTATATTGACACAAATTGGCCCGAACCTCCATCCAAGCTTTTGATATCATCACATTCTAAACTGTGAGCACAACAAGTTTGGAAAATGTAGTTAGAGTTGCAAGTACCAAAGTCAAATAATAATGGCATCTTTGACAAAGAAAATAAATACAAAATCTGATGCCTTTTCGTTGGGAGTAAGTATTAGTGATTCAGAAATCGCAGACACTTGTATGCAGCATTGCCTTTTGTGTGGAGAAAGAAACATATCACAGCTCATTGTGGAACAGATGAGTGTGTTGAAGATCTGGCAGCTGCAGCAGCCTCTCCACTACTGACTGCACAGAACACCCTACACAGACACAGAGCAGAGTGATACTCCTGTGAGTTTGAGCCTGCTGCTTTTGTTTGTGCTGATGACTTTAATTGAAGGGATTAGTTGGCAAAAAGTTAAGGGGGCAGCACACGCTGGGGAAGAGCCATGGTTCTAATCAAGTAGAAGAAATGAAACACTGACAACATTTTGTGCGACATGCCAGTGCATCTCACTTACAATATAAATGAAATAATACACACAAATATAGTTGTAAATCTTTTTGGTTAGAGTTTTTGATTTTTCCAGAACCACCTTACAAGATTTACTCTGGAAGCAGAGCAAAAAATTGTTGTCATCGTAGAATTCAGATATGTGCATGTGCACTTTGTCACTGAACAGTGTAACCTGGGAAGTCAACTCGTCTTTGCTCACGTAGCAGCCTGCTCTACTTTGTGACAGAATTCATACAGAAGTTCTGAGCATATGTTCACATTAATTACAGATTGTGCAAATGAATTAATTCTATCACGACGCATTCCATCCTTTGATTAAGTTTGCTATGTCAACATCGACACTTCTGCTCAGCCTGCCGCATCCGCCGGAGTACTTCTTCTGTCTGGCTCCAGCACAGTTAGACAGGCAAAGGTCATGCTTTCAGATGTGCTGTACATGTTCCATAGGATCAGCAGGAGTGTATTCTTATGGGGACGCGTGTGTTTGATAATATGGGAGAAGCTGGCTAATGAGCAGACAGTCTCACAGACGTGTCATCAAAGAGCATATGGCACCTCTCTGCCTCGACATGTGCCATCCTCAGAGCCGCTGTCGCCCACCGTGCTCCCCTTACGCTTTCAAAGACGGGGTCGCAAACTTGGGCTCACCTCCCATCAGAAATCCCAAATTGAACTGTTGTGAAGAAAGGCCGACATTCGACTCACGCTAGCCAGAAAAACTAAGAATGCTAAAAAACGAGTTTAGGCAATTGATGTGAAATTGAATTATAGACCATCTGTCAGTCACAACCTTGAATACCAATTGGTTTCCACACACCCCTTTGCTAAAAACTCATCTTTACCTTTTACTCTCTTTGACAGACAATTCAATCAGCGTTCTAGCCAAGCACGACACCTTCCGACGGCAAAAGCAGGAAATGTACTTTTTACCAATCATCGTCACCGACAACGGGCATCCGCCTATGAGCAGCACCAACACGCTCACCATACGAGTCTGTGGCTGCAGCAAAGATGGAGAAGTCCAGTCCTGCAATGTGGAGGCCTACGTTCTGC
Source organism: Chaenogobius annularis (assembly GCA_015082035.1). Lineage (NCBI taxonomy): Eukaryota > Metazoa > Chordata > Actinopteri > Gobiiformes > Gobiidae > Chaenogobius > Chaenogobius annularis. Next base: position 3,680,476 of record BJKM01000001.1, read on the forward strand.
CAATCGGTCTCAGTATGGGGGCTCTGATTGCGATTCTGGCCTGCATAACGCTATTGCTAGGTGAGTTAAAGTGCTTTGCTCATGTAGTACGCACGATTTTTACACGCTACACAAGACAACAGCCTATGCAGTTCCTACTTCAGTAGAGGGCAGTGGGGTATTCAAGTTATATGTTTATGTACATGATGATTCAAGTTTTCAATAGTTCTATCAGTATTATTAGCATGTATGTATGTAGCTACAATGCAAATGGGCAGAGAGGCGAGCAATTGAAAAAGAAATGGCCCAAAACGCACGTGCTGAATTTGCTCTGAACTCAATTGAATCTTCATTGCAGGAATATTTTATTTTAGATGAGACACTGCAGGTGAATTGTTCAAAAAAATAAAAAAAATTAAAAATGAATACATTACATTTATAGAGATTTAATTTTCATCCTGTCACATTTTCATATAGAAATAAGGCTTTTTTAATGCTCATTTTTTAACCTTGAAACTTTAATAAATCATGCTTGGAATTAGATATTAACAAATCCTTCAGTATGTTACGTCAAAATCTTGTTAAGTACAAGATTGTAAAGTTTGGTGCGTGTAAATGTTACTTTAAGGGCTGATCTTATTTGCCTATGGAGTAAAAATGCATTTGAAGTTACAATGTCCCACACAAATCTGTGGATGAAGTAGATTCAATGAAATTATAAAAACAAATTAGGAGCAGACTGGACAATTTTGTTGTTAATCTCTACCCACCCTCTGTACCCTCTAAATTGACTATATATTAGTACAAAAAGTATGAATACAGATACAAAAATAAATGTAAAAAAAGATCATAATGAAAGAGGACAAGCCATTACGGTGATAACAGAACAAAATATATTTTAACCAGAACGAGGCAAAATGCTTTTCAGTTCATTTGAGTAAAGAGACTGCTGAAATACATTTTACCTTCATGTTCTAGATACTCATTATGAAGTATAAGTTAACAACATTGGTTTTGAAGCTTAGCCAGGATCCAAAACGAGTAACTGACTTTCTTAACCTCGGAGAATGTTTTTCGTTTATTAACTTGATTTGCTGTAAAATGCTTGAGCTCGACTTTTTTTCTTTTCTCTCTCCCCTTATCTCTTCTCTGACAGTAATAGTTGTGCTTTTCGTGACCCTGAGGAGACACAAGAACGAGCCTTTGATTATCAAGGATGACGAGGACGTGAGAGAGAATATCATCCGCTACGACGACGAAGGAGGGGGCGAGGAGGACACCGAGGCGTTCGACATAGCCACTCTCCAAAACCCAGACGGAATCAACGGCTATCTCCCGCGGAAAGACATCAAACCGGATCTCCAGTTCATGCCCAGGGCGGGACAGCACTCCGGCCCCAACGGCGTTGACGTGGACGAGTTCATAAACGTCCGGCTTCACGAAGCAGACAATGACCCAACGGCGCCGCCTTATGACTCCATCCAGATCTACGGCTACGAAGGCAGGGGGTCCATGGCCGGGTCGCTAAGCTCGTTGGAAACAGCGTCGTCGGACTCAGACCAAAACTATGACTATCTGAGAGAGTGGGGTCCGAGGTTCAGAAGACTTGGGGAGCTGTATTCCGTAGGAGAAAGCGACCGCGAGACCTGACGTATGATTTCATAAGTAAAAATAAAACAAAAACACTTTTCAGATGTTTTCTTTCTGTCCACATACTTGTGTATTAAAATGCTAGGGGGGATGGCCGGCTTTTAGAAACAGAAAAAAACCTAAATAAAAACAACAAAAAAAGTTACCAAGATGGGAGGCCACATTTTTTTGTATTCTTCTTAGAGTGAGGTCTAGCAATCGTCATCCACTATGTCAAGCGCATTGTAATTGTTAAACCAAACAATGTCTTTTAGTAGGAGATGTATGATTCTTGTGAACTTAGATTCCTTTGTGGAGTGTTCTAGCAGTATTTCGGGTGTTAGTCATACGCTGTGACTGCCAGTAGCAAGAGACTTTTCCGGATTTTGCACGCTTCTTTGAGACGTAAGTGGACATCAATGAACTTCGAGCTGGACTATAAAAGGCGTGAAGGGATGTTGTTGCATAGCTTGTCTGGCCACCCAATGGATCGATCGGAAGCAAAATGACAATGAAAAGCAATATACTGTCTACATGATGAATGTATGATTCGAAAAAGACGCAAAAAGAGACAAAGCAGTATTGGCTTTAAGTGAATTTCTTATCATTTGATATGTTCTCTGGTGGCCACATTTATAAACTGTCCAAGAGCCCCCAAAAGGCCTGCTTTATACTACACTTTGTATTTACATGCTCCAGGTGTGGCTGTACAATGTTGTTAGCCTATAAGAGACTGGTGTGAAGACAACAAAAAGAGAAATGTAGAAACTTTGAGGCCTTCTTTTTACAGAAGCAACATTAAATACAATTGTAATCTAATGTTTTTTGGGAAGTGTTGATTCTTCATTATTGTTCTCTGAGTTTTTGTATATCTGTTCTTCAATCATTTCTTTTTTCTGTGCCGACAATTTTGAAGTGAGTGTGCTTAGATGATTTCAAAAGCCGCTGTTTTCTCTCAGCCCTTTGCAAACTGTCTTAAACTTCCAAACATCATATCATAACATGTATCACAGTTGAGAATAGACTAGCAAGTAAGCAAGCAAAAGTTCTAAGTAATCATGATAATTTTAGATGGTCTTGATAATCAGGAAATGAATTCTTTACCGTTAAGAGGCAGAGACCATCTAAGCACAGTGCAATAGCAAAAAAAAAAAAAAAAAACCACATGATTTGCGTCAATTTCAGGCCATGTGCATATCGTGCTTACATTAATACTGTATGATATCAGTGAAAAAGACTACTGTACATAAAGTTACTGCTAACGTCATTAGCTTTCGATGAGGTGGTAGGTTTTGTCTCTTGCACGTTAGCTCTTGCACATAATGAGAAGTCCAATGGCACTCCAGCTGCGTGCAGTTTGTATGGATACCAGTATTATGGCAGTTCTCGGTAGACTAAACAATATACTATATGGAATAGTCCTACATGCAGATCATATTTTCTACTGTGCTTTAATGCTTATAAATGTGTATGTTCAATTATTTACTCCCTGTACTGTAATCTAAATACCCTGTATTGTTTCCTACTTTGTGAAATATATTTTTTATAAATATGGCACAACGGCTGTGGTTTTCTTCTATGATGCAATGTTAGAATTATTAATGAATCAGATGAGAAATGTACGACCCATAAAATATACATTCCAGTATAGAATATAGAATATAGAGATGATGATGAGAAACATGAAACACATTTCACCGCAGGTTGCATGGTGACGTTGTAGTCTCTAAAACGAAAAATACCATAGTGATTGAAAGTAGAAACAGGAAAAGGAAAGTAGAACCAAATAGCAGATTTTAGATCAGCGTCAATGCTAGCCTGGCGATTCAGCTGTCCTGCCATTAAAACAGTTACCTATACAAGAAATACAATAGGCTTGTGAGAAAAAGCTGTTTTGCCTATCCAGTCACAGTTACTTAGTAGCAATTGTCTAAATAGCATTTGCTCTTGAATACACGTATATTTCCGAACAAAATCTGTAACTTATGTTTTTCAGGTCTCTGTGCACCTCTCAATCAGAACTCAGGGAGATAGTACAATAAAAAAAAAAAAAAAAAAGGGTGTAGTCTTGGCTGGCCGGGCAATGTCCCAAACTAAATATGTGCTTTATATCAAGGAACCACTCCCCCGTTCACACACCAGTCACACAACGGCAGTATTCACTCGATGCGAGCAACACAGATCCACTGATTTTATGAAACGTCTTCATTACATGCATTTTCTTTTTATTACAGCAACAATATGTTTATACAAAAGCATACCGTAATTTCAATCCTACAATGACATTAAACTGTGCTATTGCATTTTCTTAAGATAATTGAATTATAAGTAGTAAAAAGCAACAACAGTTTGTTTTTGATAATCACTTTGTGCAACCTGTAACAAGTCACACCAAACTAATGAGCGCATTACCCCTAAGGTTTCAGACGACCGAGAAGGACCCCCTAAAATAGTGAATTAGTCTCTGTATGCTTTTAACACACAGCAAAAAAAGCATGTTTCATGTTGTTTTTGCCCGTATTACCTTGCTTTGTCCACCCACAAACAGGCTACATGACCTCTTTGAGAAACCACAAAAGTACTTGTCTAGATGAAAGTACTCTTTAACAGCAAAGCGAGGCCACAGTTTGTCAAAGAATATGAACAACATCAAACACAAATGCAAAAAAGAGGAAAAAGTTGCTCCTGTGCATTGCAAGAACATGCACATTTTTTTATATATATTTTTTCCAATATATTGTAGTTTTTCTTCTCTAATTATAAATGAAGGATATCTAGCTTGTTGATTGGCTAACCAGGATGTGACCATTTCTCACAAGACATGAGACTTGTTTTTTTATTTATTTATTTTATTGGAGGACAACTATTTTTCATAATACATAATCAAACAGTTTATTTCAGTAATAAAGCTACTGACGCTCAGTTTGAATTTAGCTTTCCACCTGCCCAGATATTATTATAACTATTGCTGGCTCAACCTTCAAACTATGTATCTGGGTAGAATTATCAACAAAGGTGCTATCATTTGTCCCAGCAGCAGCGCTTCGTTCCGACTGTGAAAGTCATATGTCCTCTGGTGCAGCATGTTTTTTGTTTTTTTTACACAATTTGCTTATACTGATATCATTCTTGTAGACTGGAAGAAAAAAAAGTTAATACATTCAGAACAGTGAATATGACACGTTGAAACAAATCCCATACGCATAAGAAAGAATGTTATTATATTGACATATTCTTTCTTACACATCTTTTTCACACATCTTTTTTACACATCTTTCTCACACATCTTATAAAACATAATGTAACATAAATGTGCTTAAATGTGAGGGGATTTAATTGTTATAATTCTTTCCTAATGTTATTTTGTGTTAACTTATTAATCATTGCTCTTTTTTTAATTATTTAATTTTTCAGTAGAAAAGGAGATTAGACGTGGTGAAATTCTCTGTGTTCTAAATTCAACAGTGTTGGAGTATTGTCTGCCTATTGTTAATCTTGATGAAAGATTAGACTTTTGTTCTGGTTTATCTGATTTGAAGGGTTCTCATAAAAAACAAAGGCTTTTGATGATATCGTTTCTACGCTGAGCTCCGTGTTGTACATGGCACTGCTTCTGGGGGAAACGGCACTTAAAAATTAATGATTTCAATAAGAAGTGTGGTGCAAGGCTATCTATTCACTTCAATTCTGAAATACTGACAAAAGGATAGCATGTCACGATATGCCATAATTGGAAGGGAATTATACAGCCAATGTTTTTGTCAAATCTTTGGTAAAACTGCATATTTATGAAGTCGCGTCTTTCTTTATTTTCTAAACAAAAAAACAGTGGATATAGATACAGTTAATGATCGTGTAGTTTTGACCTGTCACAATGAACATTTTCAAGGGTGATATATATTGTTACAAGCAATATCACGATAAACGATACATCTATCAATTTAAAAACAAACATTCAAAAAGTAAACAATAAAATAAAATGCACTCTATCAAACTTCACATACATCTGAGAGTGTTTATCAACTGGAGCAGCAAAAACATACTTATTTGTCAGGATCCTCTCGCACATTACATATTGCATGGTCAGCTGGTCCAACACCTCATCCACAACAATAAAACCTTTAGATTCACTACAAACAAGCTCTAAAAACACCACAGATATTACCACTGTCATATTTTGCAGAAATACTAGCATTTGGACAGTCTTATTAATTCAATTGAAAAACATCTGTCTTGTGTATTTGATCAAACATGGCTCTGCTCCTCCTTCACTGAACGACTTTGTGAGCTTTAGATCGAGGGAGGGCACAGTGACCAGAAGGACAATAAGGGAAGCTATTCGAGAGTCTCCTTAGTTCCTTTCTTTGAAGAAGAATGCTAAAAAGTGGCTTGTAGAAACAGATTTTTGAGCACTAACTGTATAATAATGTATTTGTATTTTCAGTTTTGTTGTATACTTAAGTAATTTTTTTGTTTCACTTTTAGGATGCCTTTTTAGAATCTGGCAAAAGGGACTACCGATGCAAATGTATTCATATCAGCTAACTGTCTCATTTACATTTTTTTTATGTAGATTAATATGCAATGCCCATTTTCAAAGAAATAAATTGTTAAAATATTGAAACTACGCTGAGAAAAACCCCTAAGGCAGAATAACCCCGGTAAACCCCTTTAAAAATGTCAGTATTGTAAAACATGAGCTGCAATAGAACTATAGCAGAATGAAACACTTTAGTTGTGAGTAAGTGTCTACAATGAGTCATAGAGGTTACTTATTCAACATTCTACAGCTCAAATCTTATCACTCTACAAAGTGCAAAGAAAAGGTACTCACGATGCATACTGTGCCAAAAAAAAATGGCCAGTATTAGCTGGAGGAAACATGCAAACTCCTCATAAAAAGACCCCTTCATGTGCAGGAGTCAAGCCCCAGACTTGGCATTGCAAGTCAAACCGTCTGCTGAAAATGGGTAGTCATTCAAACTGTAAACAGAACCCTCTCGAGCATTGGAAACTTTTAATCTCTATCTGACTTACTTTATATATCTCTGGTGCACAGCCTTGTCAAAAACAGCCATGGAACACAATTTACAGGCCAGCCTAGCGCTAAATGACGGCACAAATTGTTTTTCGGGAGCTTGCAACCCCATCAGGTCAGCTCTCTCATTTGTAGTCAATCTGGTTCCCCCCACTGCTGCGTATGGGGCTACAGGTTTGACAGAGGTTGCCTAACTAAACACCAAATCAAATTATCGCTTCACTTTTGTCACGTAATGAAAGTGTCCCCCAGGTGATCACCTTGCACTGGCTGTGGCCCCGCTGATATGTGTCACTTTTTATAAGGCTGGCCCGTGGCTCGGCTTGGTGCGTTGGAAAAATTGCAATTACTGTTGCCTGCCAGAAATGCCCTCTATTACAAACAGACGTGGCTGCATGCAAATGAGGGAGACATTCTGGATTTATAGTTATGGTTATTGTTTACGGTGCTCAATCTAATGAATGATATACTTTAATTATCTGATAGTGCCAGTGTGTTTTCATGACATAACAATATTAGGGGTGCAACTCTTCTGTTATTAAATTCTAGAGTTAAGTAAGTCAGACATTGTGAAAACACTAACTCATGGTGAAATTGTTATGGTTTTGGAACGTGAAATTGGAATGGCTTGATTGCAAAAGTGTCAAATAGTTAAGTAATTGGTTTGAAATACCAGAAATACCCTCCGCGGAAGGTCCCATCCATTTTCCAAGCTTGGGTCCTGTACAAGAGGCCTGGGAGCTTGAGGGTTCTCTGCAGTACCTCTGCTCTTCCTAGCTGCACTTGACTGAGATCTCTGAGGGTTTTCCAGGGATCTGCTGTAGCCACTTTGAGGGTCACTGCCCCGAGTGCTCCGATTATCACACTTTCAACTTCAAGTCGGCATCCATAGCCAGTCTAGCTCAGTGTGGCATGGCAACTGCTATCACAATTTGTGATTGACAAGGTAAAACATTTCGTTTTTAAATTGATCAAGAAGTGATCATATAGTGATACAAAGTATATAAGACTGACTTTGATTAAAGAGTAATTCAAAAACAGGCTGCATTAGCACTGATTCATGATTGGCTGCAGGTGGCTTGGCTTTTGTAGGTTTTGGATTGGATTTAGTTGTAGAAATTGGCAACCCACTCATGAGACTTATTCTGCTTTCTGATTGGATAATAAACATCAAAATTACAACATAAACAATGTGGACTGCATGCTTAATGTTTATGTAATTAAAAATAAATCATCATTAAAATTGTGACCAACAATAGCCATATTTGACGTGAACATGTTTACTTTGTATCCGGGGACACAGACTGGGTAAGTTTATGAAAGTTCAAATCAAAATCTGACATGTGGTTCCTTTAACCTAGAGGTTTTCACATTCTACAATTTGATTATGTCAAAATCACAAATCGTAGCAAATGGCCTAGTGGAACTGTGCTACTATTTTTGAAAGGAATATTTAAAAATAAAAATATGTAACATGTTTGGGATTGGCAGTTACTGCTTTGCCTGGAATGTTCCACAGTGTTAAACTCCTCCAGTATTTTTTACAATGGCCTACTTTCTGAGGCCACTGTGAGAAAAAGGATTTCACATTTGTTTATTTATTGTTTTATTTGGATTACCCCAGAAATGACAGCGATAGGAACTTTAAACCGTGTCCACAATTCTGCAATCTGACAGTTAAATATTAAATTCTACCTGAAAAAATCTGTCTGAGACCTTGCCCACCAGCTCTTCTTTAAACTATTCACCTTATTCCAGAAGCCCATCTGGGGGCCGCCATCCAATGTAATCCTCCTTCCAGTTGTTTTAATTACCATAGAGCTGCCGATGTTTTCAGCCCACCCAGGTCATATCAGGTCAATAAGTCATAGTTGACTTCAGTGAATGGCGTTCCCACTCGGCCGGAAGTGCGATTACAACAGAATTGCTGTGGCAAGTAAGACGCAAAAGGGGTGTTGTTGTTGTTGTTATTGTTGTTTTGTTACTTTTTATGGTGGTCGGCAGCCAACTGAAAAGGTGCATTTAACGTCACCTACTGTAGTTGTACGTCTTCAAAGTATGTGTTTTACGCTTTACCGTTAAAAAAAAAAAAGGAGAGAGAGAAAGGCAATCTCGAAGGTTGTAATATCACGTGGATGCAGCCTGTTAACTACATTTACAAATGAGGAGGATATTAAAGGTGCACTACTTTTTGCTTTCACAACATTAATATAAACTTGTCTAACTATTACAAGTTTTTATTCCAGAAAAATATATTTGAAAACATGCTGTTTTACAAGGAACTAAGTCGCTTCTCAGATCTGATCCGTCACTTGCCTGCCACACGCTTGTCTCTATTGAGATAGATAAGTTTAATAGCATACTTTGTGTCTTAAATATACTTTTTGGAACAATGCCAATATGTTTTTACATTCTTTACTCTACTTACTATACACTGTGATTACATGTAGGTGAATCTAATTACAGCTCAGTATAGAGGATCCTACTTCTTTACCTTTCATCAAACATTCAGAGACGCATCCTATTGCAAATGAGTTTTATCTTTACCTATACCCCATGATAACAAAGACCCAGGAGACTCAACAAATACACACTTTTTTCTGGATTATATGAAATTATTATTCCCTCATTATGATTGAACTTATTCATGCAGCATAACCTTAACAATAACTTCTTAATTATGTTCCATCAAGCCATTGTTTACTTGTCTAATTTAGTCCACTTTGATGTTGGGAGGCCGCTGCGAGGAAATGCCTTGCAAAACCACTACAAAAGGAAATCAAAGTACACGGAGTTATCAGGTGCAGATATATGTAGGGAAGAAGTGGACTTTCTCTGAACAAAGCATAATCAAAAACATCCAAGATTAAAGGAAACTCTCCCTAAAAGTGGCTGCTGAGTGGCCAGAGACTTTCAGGGCCATTACGTGTCATGCCAGGGAAAAGAATCACAGTAATGGTCCAACCCATCTTGTGTTGTCACTATCGGTGACCAAACCACCAACCCACAAAAACTCCATATGGAAGCAGCGGCTGGTCCTATCCATTTCCTCAGCACTTTTTGGTTTAGGGTCTTAATGACTGGCACCATGTTTGAGAGTAAACTTTTTGGCGCTGCAGAATTACATGCAAATATGGGTGAATACGAGGCCTTTCTGTGTCTGGGTGGGTTTCCTCAACGCATTCTGGTTTCGTCCTTCGATCTTAAACATGAACAATATGTTTGCTAAACCTCCAGGTAGTTCATCATTAAGTTCAAGATGTGGAGACATGTGGGTGTTGTACAACTGACAGTTTGTTCCAGCGACACTGAAGAATGGATACAATACATGAGATATGTTTGATTATGAGGGCGTTAAAGATTTTTTTATTAATTATACTTTTTGTAATATATTATCTATATATATTTCTTCTTTTTCTTTTTTTTTTGCGCTCCAGTATAGTCACCTTATTTATTTATTCGGGTGCATGGAGTTGCAGTCGTTCCCATTGGAGCTAAAAACGGTTGGCTTTTCATTATCCAATTTTGGTAAGTAAAAATGCCCTAAGCCACAATGATACCTACCATAACTTGCCAAACAGCTTGAGGTGTTAGAGTTACCATCCTATTGGTTTGCAAATTCCCAAACAATTAAGATATCAACGCTGGTGTCAATAGGCTTTTCTTTTGTTTTTTTGTTTTTTTGCTGAGGTAACACAGATACAATTAGAGCCTTGTTAACATTCAAACCGTGCCAGTGCGGTCATTCAAATCACAGCCAGGGCTAAGTAAAAAATCTTCAAATTACACTGGAAAGTCTTTTGGCCAACATCTTTGCCCGACGTAATTACTAAATTAAGAGCCTGCAGCTCCAACTCTGATGTTCCCTCATAGAATTATTATGGTCATTTTGTGCTGCCGTGCATGAAAATGAGAGGGCTTGTTACTGCTTTAGTTAAACATGAGATGTTTTGTGTTGTGGTTTCATTGGAGAAAAGGGTAGGTGTTGTTTTGATTCGCCGGTCGCTAACACGGTGGTCCTAATCATGCACCATAGAGTGTATAATTGACCCCCCTTCTGCAATTAGCATTCATTAGCACCTCTGTTGGTGGATTGCGCAGCCAGCGGAACTACACCAGAACTGTCCTGCCGCTCGTATGCTGGGACTGCTGCTTCTGCTTTAGCCAAATAGCAGTTGGAAACTAAATGGGTTCAGGCACTGGCCGGTCCCCTCGCAGCTGCTGACGAGATGAAGGAGGTTAACAAGGCCGGAGCACACAGAAAGACTCACAAACAGATGCAGGGCCTGTGTTCGGATTATATTCTTGTATCATCCCTTTAGAAATGTGTTTCTGCAATTTTCTTTTGTTTGGTTTTATTCCTTTGCATGGAAAAAAAAAAACATTCCCACAACAAATCTAAAGTTCATATTGTACAGGTTTGGGCTTTCAAGTTGTGACTTGGTCTTGACATACTTTTTGATAACTTGAGACTTGATCAAATGGATTAAGACTTGGGACCTTCTTGTCTTGGACTTGGGCCTTGACTTGGGCTTGTGGGAGAGACTCTAGACCTACTTGAGACTTGTAAAATAAGGATTTGTCCCACCTCTTTTTCCACGTGCTTGTGGCTTTGCCTTAAATGAAGTGCCATTACATTCATACCACACACTTTGCATTCCAATTCACAACAAACAAGAGAAGCAAAACATTTTAAATCATTTCAAAATGTTAAAAAGAAAAAATAGCTCTTTCTCTAACATGTTGCCCTAATTTTTGTCATTGTGTGAAGACTCCTTATTTTGAAATGGGGCTGGGTGGTCAGGACCAAAATGCTGTGACAACTCAGTGAGTTCCAAGTATGTCTCATGTTTGAAGTGTCTTGTTTGCACTCATATCATTGCCAGGAAACTATTGAAAGCTGCCTTTAGCTTTGAGTTTATCTTGCTGGTGTGACAGATGGGTGCCGTTTGCAATGTGGGGCATGCTACAAAGTTTATTCCAATCAAAGCCAGAGAAACCAAAAAAAAGGTCTCTCTTGCAAAGCGACTTACTTGACATTATCCGGGTCTGAATAGCGCTAACTAAAGAGATGCTTCATGTACATGCCGAATGTATCAAATCTCAAAAGGCGTAATTTTAAGGTTGTAAAAACACTCCTCTCTTATCAAAGGAATGGCGTACTCTCGCTATTTTCCGCAGCCACTTCTGCTCAAAACATCAGCTGTTATAGGGATTGCTGTACTCTTAAAAGGACAGGTTTCATTGACCTTAATCATCTACTTCTATCAGGGACATTGTGTTCTCGAGTGCCACCGTTTTGGAAAGAGGCTTTATATACACCAAATCTTTTCATTTACTCATTTCAAATGTGGAAATGGGAGGAAGATAATAACCTATAACTCTATCCTTGGAATGCAGGTGAAAACCACTCACACTGAATAGGGCAGCAACATTTATTTATCTTTTGCATAACTATGTGTATACAACATGTGAAAAGTACATCTGATAGGTGGGCTCACCTAACACTTGGAACTTGACTTGGATCATTTTGGTGCGTGTGTGTGTGTGTGTGTGTGTGTGTGTGTTGAAGTGTGCAGGGGTTTTGTTGAGGTTTAGCCAATAGTTAGTCATTTTTGTTTGTAGTTTTCTTTACAGTTTGGATAGTTATATTTTCATAGATAGTGATTGCAATTGAGAGGAAGTTATGTAACTGTTTGGGTAAGGGGAGGGAGAATTTGACAGTGCATCCATAATCTCTGACCAGAACTATTTCTGTGTGTTGTTGTCAGTGAGCCCCCTATTAATATCTGTGAAAGGTTTTGTATTGGATGTGTTTCGTGGGCTTTACCACCAGAACGTAACTGAAGTGTCTGAAATCCTACCAATTGCTAGAGTGGACCGGACTGAAGGAAACTTCGTGGCTGCAAACTTGTTCCTGTGCTACCACACCAGACAAGACCCAAGGTGTAGGCTGTGCAAAGAGGACCCTGAGACAATCCAGTACATAACTGCAGGGTGTAAGATACTGGCAGGGAAAGCATACATGGAGTGCCATAACCAAGAGGCTGGCATAGTGTACAGGAACATCTGTGCATAGTATGGACTGGAAACCCCAAGGTCAAAGTGGGAAACACCCCAAAAAGTGGTAGGGAATGGCAAACCGAGCAGACATTGTGGTGGTGAATAAACAACAGAGGAAAGCCATTGTGGTTGATGTGGCAATAACAAGTGATGGTAAACCTCAGGAAAGAGGAAAATGAGAAACTGGAGAAATACCTCAGAGAAGAGATGGAGAAGGCTTGGAAGGAGAAAGCAAAAGTGGTGCCCGTGGTCATCCGAGCACTCGGGGCAGTGACTCCCAAACTGGAGGAGTGGCTACATGTGATCCCTGGAAAAACATCAGACATCTCAGTCCAGAAAAGTGCAGCGCTAGGAACATCAAGAATACTGAGCAGAACCCTGAAGCTCCCTGGCCTCTGGTAGAGGAGCTGAGCACAGACGAAGAGATTAGACCACCCGTGTGAAGGGGGGCAATGAGTAAGTTCAGTTTGGGAATTAATGGTGTGTTTTCAGTAGTAAACATTTGGACTGAAAGACTTTATTTAGGATTGTGGCTATGCCGTTATTGCGTGTTCAGGTTTCCATCCAAAGTTTTAGGTTGAGTTCCCATCAGATCCCATTCTAAACTGTGCATTGTCTAAAATGAAAGGTGGAAGGATTCTATGGTAGAAATGTACACTAATCATAAAAACATTTACACAAATTAAGAGACATTTAAGAACAAATACAAACAGAGTTACATTAAAAATCACAGACACTTTTTATAGGTATATCTTTCATTGTTTTTTTTTTATATAGCTCAAAAACCCCAAAGTGAGATAAGTTCTCTCAACCTGAAATCCGCTTGCAGGGAGTTCCATGCTGCAGGAGCAGCATAGGAAAACATTATTTTTCTCCAGTCAGTTCTTACATGGGGCAACAAGCTGTACAGAGCATAATGACCCTCTTCTCTCTGCATGAGAGCACACAAGTAGGAAGGTGCATATTTACATCTTACTTTGTACACTAAAAACATCCAATGCGAGAATCTCCTGGCACCCAAAGAAGACCATCTCGCCTTGGCATAGAGTTCACAGTGATGGATGAGCCTGCCACAACCTGTTGTGAATCTCAAAGCACAGTGATATACAGTCTCCAAGGATTTAAGACATTTTGCAGTTGCATTTATATAGAAAGCATCGCCATAATCCAATGGAAGCATAAAAGTGGCAGATACCAGACATTTACAATGACTCTTCAATTTAAGAGTACATTTTTGTAGCTGGTCTAAAAACAACTCTTGGTCTAGAATGAAACCACGGTATTTATAATTTCAGACAAACTCAATAGTGTTTCCCTAAAAGGTCTTAATCACTGGGATACCCTCTGTTAACGAGAACTCATGAAAAAAATACCCTAGCTTTAGTTTTTTCTGAATTCAGCACTGACTTCAGGAATTTAAACGAAAAAAGATGACTGTAAATACTCGATGGCTTGTTCCAGTGAGACTGAGCAACTGTGAAGCATAATCCATATAATCTGCATACAAATGGTACTTGACATTTGACAGCTCAACAAAATTATTATTAATTAATACATGTATATTACCAATAATTAAATTAATAGAGAATACAATTTGACCTAAAATAGAGCCCCAAGGTACTCCTTTGGATGCATTCAAAAATTAAGAAGAAGCCCCTGCCGATTTGACATATTGTGATTATTTTGAAAGCGAATTGGCGAACCAGTTTAAAGCTTAGTCAGAGATACCATGTTGCTTTATGAATTTTAATCAAAAGCTGAGGATCAACAGTGTCAAAAGCCTTCAACAGACTGATCTTTGTAATTGTTGGACCAATTCAAATGAAATTCAATTAAATATCTTCTCTGTCAGTAAACATTAAGATAGATTTAAAAACATATATATATATATTTTCACTGTAGTATTTCACAGCAGTGGCCTTAATTACACTGGCATTTAATCAAGCAATTGACATGACCGCAAGATAACAAGTTTGTGGACCCTCTATCAAAAAAAGAGAAAAGTGGATTTTTATGTTTGCTCTCAATTTGAAATTATAACACACATTTGTTGGAGGCTGGGGACACTCTGCATTGCTGCTAAAAACATCACATTCTCCAATTCAACATGGCTGTCTTGCACTGTCAATACTAACAATAAAATAGTCCTTGCTTTAGGAGTTATACATGCTATTATGTTCTGTTGTTGTCACAAATAACTGTTTGAATAGAAATTGAATTAGAAGTTGTATGATTATGTGTTGGAATATTCGGCCTTGGACATGAAAGGCTTAATCTTCAGTTGTTATAAAATGGGTGAGGAAGAGCAACAGAAATTGAAACTTAAATTTATAGCTTTCACTGCTGACCTTGTAGACTTCGGAAGAAAAGAGAACCCACTTTATAGACACATTTTACAAAACTATAATTTCCCATTCTGACCCATGTGTACTGGCACATTTTATAAATCTGCATTGTATTATATTGTATTATAATTTATGACCATATTTGATCACATCTGTACAAATGATCTAGCTGTTGATACCATAGGCCTTCCTTCCCAATTAGCTCTTTTCCGTCATCATTTTTGGGATGTAATGCATGACGTATCAAACAAAAAAGACACTAAATAATGGCTCAAAAACAATGTATATTCAGCACTTACCATGTTTATTGATGTGCCTCTCGCAATCACACTGGTTAAGCCTTAATAATATTCTCCAACAAATGTTTTATTCATTGTACAAGATGTTTTGATGTGTGAAATGAAAGACTTTGGGAGGCTTCGCCATCCAAAAAACGTATCGGAAAAAGATCGCTGGCAACAAACCTCCCGTTGTGCTCTGTTACACTAAATAAATGCCAATAACCTCAACAAAATATCTAAGAAAATATGGATTAGGTGTACAATTGTGATGCTCAAATTGTACCTAAATCTGACGCATACATAGCCAATGCTTTACTTCAGTAATGTTTTATTCATTACAATGTTGGGACTAATGTGAGTCTGTGTTGCTGTGGGTTTGGTGGTGCACATCCCCCATAGTTTGGGAACACTTGTAAGGATGCCGCCTCTCTCTCTTTCACACTCTCTGTCTCTCTCTTTCTCTGCATCACCTTTGATCGTGATATGCATATTTCATGAGCAATGTAATGTCAATGAGTCCTAGACTAATCTACCTCAGTGCCAAAGGGGGCATACCCAATGATAAGGGTTAGTGAACTCAAACAAGCGCAGATAAATATTGTATTTTATGAGAGCGAGAGAAAAGACGCGCAGGGAACAAGGGACATGGAGACAGCGGGGGGGTGAGATACTAGATAGAGGAGGCCAGGGAAAAAAGTGCATTTGAAGAATAAAGCTAGCAATTGGAGTGCAAGACTAGCGTTAGCGAAAACAGGGGGAATGTTGCATGAAGTGGTAAGTGAGATAGTGTCTGGGTCTCTCTGCTTAAGTGGGTGTTCTCGAGCCCCGACAAGCATATCATATTTTGTAGTTTGAAAGTTGAAACTCATGAATAATGTATACATAGAAATATTAATCACTTGTTGTGGGTCAGAGCTCGTATGTTAATGTTAAAATGAGCTACTGTCAACTTGCCTGGTCAAGTTCTTTTCGAAGATGTGAAGTCTGGACACCAAGATAGGTGTGATAGACAGGTGGATTTGCAAATCAGAGACATGCATGGTCATATCAAAACAAATATGGCTGCTTAAGAGGAAAAAAGAGAGGGGAACATAGACTAAATATTACACTGGGGACTGAAAAACATTGCAGCAGATTGCTGAATCAATATGCACAAAACGCTGTTAATCTAAGGTGAGAGAAGTCTGATTTTGTTCTAAATGTTAGACCATGAGATAAGTGTCATAAGTGTCACTGAAATAAACCAACCTAATTACATGACTGTCTGAGTTTGGCCTGAGCAGAGGTGGTGGTGACCAGACTGCAGAATACCACGAATCAGGCAAACTGTCTGTCTTCGGAGGGGACATTTAAGAGGTCCACTATTTAATTGCAACCATGGTCAAATTGCTTCTCCATTCTATGTTATGTGCAGTTATTGGTGCAATCGCAAACAACGATTGGATTTCTTAACCTCATGTTCATGAACATATATTTAAAAAATATAAATAAATAAAAACATAATAGCAATCAGACAATTGCATTAGCCATGTATTATTTAAATATTACACACATGTACGACTCATGGGTTATACATTTTTCAGTAGGGCTGTTGGAAGAAACATCTAAAGCCCCCCTGGTAAGCAGAGCAACATATTTTGACCAGCGGGGGGGTACTTTCTTTTCATCAAGAGGCTGCATCCAAAATCATTGTGAGACAGAACATATGGAGCATAATAATTTGCCTTGAATTTCCTCTTCATCCAGCCATTATCAGTCACGTTTGCGTTGCCTTTCACCACACTTTTGCTTCATAAAAAAATACGGAATTTTAGACAGAAAAATGGCCAAAATTGCACCTGTTTAAATTGCTTACTTGATTTTGCTGACATATAAAAATAAATAATAATAATGTCAAAGAGGGAAATAGCCATGAGAATTGTGTGTAATTATTTGGGTTTAAATCTTTAAAAAGTCATTCTTAGAATCAGATATCAACAAATCCTTCTGCACGATCCGTTCAACATTTTGTTAAGTTCAAGATTGTAAAGTTTGGTTTATGTAGTAGTAAAAAAACATTTGGGGAGAAAACAGTCTTACAATGTCCCATGCAAATCAATAGATGCAAGTGGAATAAATGAAATAATAAAAAAATCTTTAAATGCAGATTGGGTAATACTGTTCTTTCAAGGTGATAGCTTATATGTTGAGAGAGAAAACTGGCCAAATATCAAAATAAACTAAACAAAACAGACAAAAAGACTGTTTTATGATTAATTACCATTACTTATATTAACCCTGCAACGAGCTGGCCCTTGTCCATGGCCTAAGGCCCAAAGTTACTGGGATAGGCTCCAGTCACCTGCGACACCTTACAGGAACAAGCGGTAGAAAATGAATGAATACCCTTACTTATTCTGAAACATGTAATGCACTGGTTCTGATTCCATGTACATAATATTATAATCGAGAAAAGGTCCCTTGTATAGAACAGGAGTCACAAACCTGAGTGCCCTTGGGGCCTCTCTCCTGTTCTAAATATAGAACAGTCAAAGCTATGTGTTTCAGCAAAAACTCTGCTAGGCCTAGTTATTTGAGAACTGGGAATGTCGAGACGGCAGATGAGATAACCAACTCCATGTCACTTTTGATTTTTTTAAAATACACTCAGTAATCACGTAGTTACAATCCGTTAAAGTCGCCAAACCGGAGGTGACATCTAATTATTGCGCGCAGATAGCGCTAGATCTGCAGCGCGAACCATGGCAGCGGCAAAGGGCGCCAACAACAATGTTTAAATCAAAGACAAGCAAAAAGGAGACAAATATTTTTCATTACCTTTGTGAGTGTCACGAGTAGATCGGATGTTAGAGCAGTGTGCAGAAGAGCTGTCAGCGCAAGACACTCACCCATGACTGAAAACCAAAGCATATAAACTTACATTTCAATAGACTATATATATATATATATATATATATATACACACACACACACACACACACACACACACCACACACACATACAGTCCTATATACATTTTATATATATTATATTATTATATATATATATAGTATAATATCATATATACATGGAATTAATATAATATATATATATATATATATATATATATATATATATTCCCTTTCTTTGCCCCTTTTGCATGTATTTTGAGAATTAGATTAGTTTATTCATTAAGTTTATCTTACTTTTACGTTTATTTACTTTAATATAAAGGGTTAGGGTTCTTAATATTCTTTTAAATTGTATTTTTGTTTTTATAACTCTCTGGTTTAAAATGGGAATAGAGACTGGGGTTTCACATTCAATAATGCATAATAGATACACACAAATGCCCAACACATATATATAGTTCAAATAGTTACTCACAGTTTGAGAGTTTATATTATTTGCATATGATAAATGTAATTATGGGCCCATTTAGGCAAATTGGGCTGGTAGCCCTGGACCAACTCTGTGCTCTTGAAGTAGCCTTCAGCCATAGAAAGGTTGGTGACCCATGGATAGAATATACTATTTGATGGTTAACTATAGTACCATCTCTCCGCACTAATGCAGGATGACGGATGCTCGATCATTCATATGGTCCCATGGAAATGCATTTGATTCTTGGAAGCTTTTGAAGCAGAATTTTGCCTCAAAGCGTCTTGGCCCAATAGTGCTTACATCATCGTGCACCAGGCCCTTTGAAATGTGTGACACAGTTTAAAAGATTATGGGCTATTCCATAGTGCCCCGGGCGCTACAGAGATGAGGAGGCAATGTGTTCATTTAGGAGGAGATACTTGTACTTAATGTTCGATGATTAGCCCTTTCATACCTAATTGTATCCATGGGGATGGGCGCACTGCACTCCACCTCAAATCACATTCCCTCCCTTCTTTTGGTTTTCCAGGTTCTTTTATGGATGACATCCTCTGCACTTTAACTGCAACTATTCAACCACTCACTGCACTGTCACTTTCTGCACTACAACTGTAAATTTTACTGTAATTCTCGTGTACATAGTAATGCCTATTTTATTTAAATTTTATACTATAGTCATTTTAAATTGTCTCTTAATGCATGCCCTTTTTGATTTCATATATATTGTTTTTATTATTGATCAGTGTTTTATGTTGCACCTTAATGCCGAGACAAGTTCCTATGTTCATTGACAATGGCAATAAACCCCGTCTGATTCTGATTCTGATGTCTTAAATCATATGCTGTTTTATGTCTCTCGATGTTTTAATTCTGTCTATGTGGAATTTGCATTTTCTCTCTATGTCTGAGTGAATAAACTTTTCACAAACATAGCTGTCATAGAAAATGTCTTATAGATTCTATGTTAGAATCAGTTGACTTAATTTAATCTTCAAAAATACTGCAATAATTATTAAATCCTGGGCAATTACGTGTATGTTCATGGCTTTCAGTTTCCTGTTTATCAGCATTTTTGATTACTCTAATGCCAACATATTACAGTCATGTCAAATAAACCTTCTCCAAGCTTCATATTTTGACCTGTTGCAAAAGTTCAACTTGGACCAACTGTAGCTGCAAAGGTATTAGGAAAACAGACATATTCCCTTTCTTTGCTGTTGTGGGTTTTACATTGCCACAGCATATACATTTCATTCCATTTTGAGTCACTTTACAGCTCAACACAATAACATTTGAACCCCCACACTTGATGTTGCAAACAAAATAAAAAGCTTTGAACAACATTGTAGCAAAATAAAATAAACCCACTGTTTGTCATTATTATACTACTTTTTGCACAGATCATAGACTAAATGGGCTCAAAACTGACTTAATCCAATCTTGAAATAAGTATCTTGCTCTTCCAGTCTGACCTCAAAAACTCTGAAAATGGGGCCCAACTTTCCAGAATTTCTCTGGCTCTGGTAATAGACACTCTGTAGATGTCCCTTTCCCCAGTAACTTAAGTGGTGCTGAACCATCTCCGGCAGAGTGGCTGGGTGTCAGGCTGAGGTGTAAGGAAAGGCAGATGACGAGAGAACAGCAGTGATTTTATGGAGCAACAGGAGCAGAGCGGAGGAGAAGGAGACAGGGAACGAGAGGAGAAATCATTTCCTCTGTACTCACCATCCCGAGGCCCTCCTGCCTTGATTGTACATCAATCTGGGCCTATCTCGCCACTGCAGATGGAAGTGACGGGATCCTGATTTGACTTCAACCAGGAATCTGAATAAAACATGTATTTTTGTGCGGCAGAAAGCTTCAGTGTGAAGGCCTTGCTATATTTTAGGGTGGTTGGTATACTCAGCTGTGATTTGGCCAGCTTTTACAGAATGTCTCATGGTAGTGTGATGGTAATTAGTTTAGGACTCAAGCTCTCAGCACTAATACCGCCACATTTACCTCTGAAAATGAATAATTTGACAAACCTGATAAAAAAACACGTTACCATCTTCTGAAAATAATATCCCCAAAATTAGCTGAAGGTAAAGAACAAAAAAAAAATCTTATGCAAAGGTTTTCACAACCGTCCAGCAGCAGTAGTAGTTGTTGTAACAGTAGTAACCAAAAAGAAGAAGCGGCAACGCTGTCAGTTCCCAACACGGACAACACAGTACATGGACAAGACGCACAAATGACAGAAGTGCTATTATTTGGCTGGGCTATGATGAATGCTCATGACACCCCCAACCAGCCAGGCGTTGACCCCCAAATGCCTCAGTTGGGAACATGGTTGCTGGTAAAAATAAACATCAAGAAAATAACTTAAAATAGTCTGATTCATTTGTAGGTTTCTTTATTGTACCCCTGACAATGTCTTTCCCTCAACTCCTGAACAATGAAATAACACATCCTTTTAAAGACAAAGAAGTAGGTTGCCACATAGCCACTAAAAACAGCCTAAAACAGCCCTGGAGAAGTAGAACAACCCCAAGGCCGGAGAGATAAGAATTATCATCGAGGTCACGTCCGAGGTCCATCTTAGATATGTTTGATTAGACAGGAGGCAACGGACATGATTGAGCTGTGACAAGAACATTAGCCATTCGAATTATTATCCAGGACAGTGGCTTTACGTCCTAAGACCCCGGTTTGACGCTCCAACACAAGTAGGACCACCTCAGCTAGCTGCACCCAAGTGGATGTGATGTCTGAGGTCAGGTAAGGTAACAACAAACCCCCCAATTGGCCAAACATAGAGGTGCTTGATGTCGACTCACTACATTTAAAATAGTATATCCAAAAGAGTATTTTCTTTCACATCATGACTTAATTATCTTAATGGATTAAATTAAATGCACAAATGGAAAAGACATTCTTCTCTTTATTACCTAAAATTACTCAATGATGACTGTTTCAAAAAGTGCTCACTTTAGAGTGTCTTTTTACAACTAATAATGGAATAAGAACTGTAATTTAATTACAACTTTATAATACTTCATGTTGGAGTGAGGTTATCCAAGGGAAAGCACTGGTGCCACTTCTAAGGTTTGTTGAGAATCTATTCTCACCCTCTTTGTATCTTTCACATTCACAACCATTGGGTCTCAGCTGTTCTTTTTTGGACCAGCCAATGATAAGGGGAGGACGGCGGGTACTGTTTTGTTGCTGTAGGCTATGGACATTTCCAGAACAAGCCTCTCTGTACTCGCACCCTTCCTCTTTCATGGAGCAGGTGAGGTATCGGCTTTCAGCACCAAATCCAAAACTACATCTCAAAGGACTTTGACAGGAGGATCAGAGGGTTCTTATATATATATATATATATATATATATATATATATATATATATATATATATATATATATATATATATATATATATATATATATATATATATAATTCCATATATATATATATATATACCTAGGTCTAAAACAGGATTAAAGCAGGGCTAAAAACAGGATGTTTTGACCTCCGTGTGGTAACGAAATGGTCTTTCGGAGCATTTATCCACAGTCACTTGTACACCAGACAATAAACTTAATAAAAATAGGGTTTCGAGATCGACCCCTCTTGCTTCGGAGCTCAACCAGTTGCGATTGACGGGTTGGTGACAGCTGCCTTAAACCATTCCATTCAATTGCTCTTTCTTAGATTTTACACTCTCTTCAAACTTTCCAAAATTGCATGTTCATTCTTTTGAACAATTGTAGAATAAATGTAACTGTGTGGTTAACATGTCCCTGAGTGCACTTGTTGAAGGGCTGCTGTTTGATTACTCTAAGTTTTTTTTTTATGGGTGGGGGTTAAATCTGATGAATCCAATCTCATCTGTTTATCCCTCCAAAAAGTCCTGACACTCTACATTAGCTTCGCATTAGCATGTTGATTGTGGTCCTGGGGTCTAAATGGCACACTTTGTTTAAATGCAGCTTGGGGAGGCTGCAAGTGTTGACTGATTTACTTCAATGACTGGCGAAATGTTCCGTGAATTGGTGTGCCGGGCGGTGGAGCAGAACTGTAGCGAGCGGCCACTGATTGCCTAAGTATGGCAAAGTGCTCCGTGTCTCGGCAGTGGGCTGAACTGTGCGCAGCTACAATGGTTTTCATGCATGTTGTTTAATGTTACTGTGTAAAAAGATTAAATATAGTTGGCGGGTTAGAAGAGCTATATAACAAAGAGATTTATTTGTACTGGTATCACGTTGAGGTTAGAAGTGGGTGAGGCAGTAAAATTACAAAAATTGTTGAATGGGTATTCGCAAAGCTGACTACTTCAAAATGATCCACACAAAGTTCACTTTACACAATTTAAAGTCTACAAAAATAGTAGCACAAAGTAGCTCACAATCTACAATATAAGAAAAGTTCATTAAATAAACAAACAGCATAGAACTAATGAAATTCTAAAAGTAGCAAAAGGATTAGATATTCTGATTCAAATATGTAAAAGTAAAAGTAAAAATAAAAATAAAAATACATTGAAATCATATTTAAATAGTTTTATGTATATGACAAATATTCTCCTTGTGATTCATTGTTTTAAAAAGGCAGAGTGGATTAGCGTGGCTAAGCGTGCAAGGCAGAATGGGTGCCCCAATGGTTTTTTTTGTTTAATTGCATAATTTTTTGTAATTGATTTGCGCAATAATATAAAATCTCAAAATTCAACATATCATAATGATTACATTTATTAAATTGTAAATTAAAGACAAACAAAAATGAAAAGCTTTCTATTTTTTGTTTTTGTGTTTTTTTATCAAAGGAGTTATTATAACCAACGAAAAAAGCAACGCCCCTATAACCCGCTGACTTAAATTTTTTATTTAGGCTTATAAATCAGAGCTTTCGAGGGATTAATATCTAAATTATATTACTGCATTGATAATCTGGACAGTTACTAAATACATTAAAAACAAATGGGAAGAGAAAATATTCTTTGCTTTGACAGCTGAAGAGTGGGAAAGTATATGTAAGATCACAAAATCACATGTTTGGAGGATTTTTTTGGGAAAAATGTGCCACACATTTTTCACAACACCATGTCAAAGGGCCCATTATTCACACGGAAATACCAATTGCTGGAGAAACTTGTGGTTGCCTGGAGAAACTGTGGTTGCCTGGAGGCCCACCATTACCCACATGTTCCGGGACTGTTCCTATGTGCAAATTGAAGGCAGTCAGCGCTGTCCATCTGTTGGGAGTAGGATAACTGGACGTGTCAGCATAAATAAACAAAGTAATATTTAATGTCACAGTCTGCTCCACTCCAGCCTTGGTTTTTCCCACGGTATCTCCCCCTCCTCCCCTGCCTTTCTTCTTCCTGTGTGGGCGTGGCTACTCTGGACTGCACACCTAACCTCAATCTTCGTCACTCCAGTATAAGAAGAGCAGCTCCACAGCCACACTTCACCCGCTTATTTGTGCTTTCTACAGTCAGTAATAGGTTTTTAGTCATTTAGTCACTGTTGGATTATGTGCTGAATCTTAGATTTTTTATTTTTTTGGTCTCCAGTCCCTGTCTGTCTGCCTACCAACGACTCACCTGCTCCCACCTGATCATGTGGTCCATCTACTCACTCAAGCCTGCCTGCCTGCCTCCATGTCTAGATTTTGTTGATTGTTGTTAAAAAAACAGTTTTTGAGTAATTTAAGTGCTCTGCTGTTGGGTCCAATTGCGAACTGTGGACAATTTATTTAAAATTGTTCCTCACAATAGCTTCAGAAAGTGATTCCATTATTCAACTCCGTAAGCCCGATTGCAAGTCATCAGTTGAACAGACATTAAGCCACAAAATTAACATAGCAAATTTGTGGAGCCAATCACTTAGAAATAATAAGGTTCATCGTTTTTGCTCTCCTATTTTGGATATTTCTTTCAAAAACAGTAAATCTCCCATAGAGTTTACATGGGCCCCTGAGGTTATGAGATCAAAAAGGAGACCCACATTTTAACATAATAGTTTTGTATTATATTTGATTAAACTATTTTTTTTTCCAAGCATCTGCATTATCTGGTAGAACCTCCATCATCACTCCTGCACATTAGAGACCTATAAGACATCCGGACATCAATTTTAAGGCCAACCCTCCCATGAAAAATGAACAAAGAAATAGAAGAGCTAATTACCCAACACCCGCTTTTTTTTTTTTTTTTTTAAACATTTCGTTCCATTTAACACAGCACATCCATCGCAATCGGACATACTGTATATTACAAAATACTCCCATAATGACTGTGTTCTGTGTAATATATGATGAAGACATAACAGAGATCAGGATGTATATTACGTCTTCATTTACCGGCCTTTGTTTTGAAAATCAGTGGTGATTATTAATATTCCTCTTTGGAACGCATATGGCATGCCTCTGCTCCTCCACTGTCTCTAATTAAATGGGGTGAAACAGCCTCACGGAGCCCTACTTTCATGTTTTTCAATTTTGTCAGCAAGTTTCCCACAATGCCGCCATCTGAATTTCAAATGATAAATGAAAATCCTTCCCTGAGTGGAGTAATTCCATTAAAGCAGTGCATTATGGAAATAAAGACAAAAACCTACAGTGTGTAATTGAATTGTGTGTGTTTGGTTACTCATGAGGCCCGCAGACGATGGGGCTATCTATCGGATTTACTAATATTTAAGTGCCCCGTCTTCCCTGAAAACCGCATTACGCTGTGTATAAATGAATCATTTGCATTGAATAGTGCTCCCAGAATCTATTTCCTTTCTGTTTGCATGCATGAATTTGGAATGTACTTGCACAAGGGTCAAAATGCTCCTTTTCTATTTCGTAACATTGTCTATGCTGAATGGAAGAGCAGGTCAATGACTGTAAATCCAGCAGATCACTTGAAACAGATTTTTACATTTGGCATCTCATAAAACATGATTTTATGTCACTAGCAAATTTTAACTCAGGGTAAAATCAAAAAGTTGTATGCCCAGTTTTCAAAGTATCCCGCATGTAGAAATAAATCCGATATGTATCCGCACTTTTAGAATGTGACTTCAGTCTGAATGCTCACGGCCCCAGATCCGATATGAACGAAAGGCAACAATTCCGGGATAAACGTCACAATTCGGAGTTAAAGTGGAGAGAAATGGCAGCTGAAGGAGCCAAAAACTGTCAGTGGAAGAAGGAAGAAGTTAGTGAAAGTTTGTACCGTAATCGGGCGGTATTTGAGGAGATTGCGAAAGAGTTGGCCATGCGAGGAATTAAGCGGTCCTGGCTGCAAAAGAAACTAAGGACATTAATGAACGCGGCACACACGCGGCTGGGTATTGTGCCTTTTTTAACACAACGCGCTACGTGTGACGTTGTGTTTTTTTTGTGCGCATGCGGGCCACATCAAGCTGCATTCCGTTCACACCAGACACAAACAGCAGTCCATTTTTTTTTGCAATGTGAACGATGACATAGAAAAATCCGATTTAAACAAATAATCCGAATTGGGCCTCAAACCCTGCAGTGTGACGTAGCCTAAGTCACAATGACCTGTCACATGTTCACTCCCAGCCAATCACACTGTAGAGCAGTACAACAACTGTTGCTCAAACTTCCTCCACGTCAGTAGTGCAGGAGAGGATTCTTGGCATTCGTTACTATGAGTATTAATTGCTCAGTGTGCTTGAATGAGAAGTCAGACAGAATGGACATGATCCTCGATAACGCCAAAAGATCCTAAAGGTGAATGGTATCACTGGGGAAGATCTAGACCACACGCTTAAAGAGATGGAAGCTGATCAAAGGGGATATAATGAACTACAAATATGTTTTTTTTGCTTTTTCACACATTGTTAGTATGAGCACCTAGAACAAGCATACAGCAGGTGGCGGTAATGCACTTTTTAAAGTTTGTCAACTGCCATAAAACTTCAAGAGAAGAAGTGTGGTAGAGGAGCTTGGAACCATGGATCTATTATAATAACGCTTGGAACTTACTTGGATACTCAACCAACTCTTATAGAACCAGCCAACACTGGAACACGTTTTGGACGGACGGTTTGAAAGTCACCTTAATACTGATCAATGGGATTGGTGAGTCTGAATATTTGTGGTTTGGCAACCACATGCCATCGTTTGTTAGCATGATATGCTAACAAGCATTAGCGGGTACATGTTAATAAATTGGTTAATTCAACCTGCAGATGTATTTGCTGATGTCTTATGCACGTGTTAGCATGCGGTCTTGGCCAACAGCCTTGTCCAATCTGTGCATCTGAACTCTGAGTGCATTAAGTGTTAGCATTATGTTAGCCTCACTTCCTTTTCACTATATTTGTATTGAACTGTTAAATGTAATATTGCACATTGAAGTGATTGCCATGGTATTTAAAACTTGTTGTTTATTGTATATTGTGTACACAGAGTCAATTTAAGATGAGCTAACAACAATTTAGCCTATATTGTCTTATTGGGTCCTGTTTATTCTATACAGGCAAGGTGCCCTCATCAGGGTATAGGGATGGCGAGCTTATGAAAGGCCCGGAGCTGAGGACTGTCCTTCAAAGTACAGACCCGCATACCACTGGTCAGGTAGGCGGCTGGTGCAGCCTGTTGTTCTCTCCCACCTCTCGCTGGTTACTGCCACCACCTTTGACTTCATCTTTCTCTGACATTTACGCATTATACATTTACTCATACTGCAAATAACGGAACATCGGACAATATTGTGGCACGTAAAACAAACTTTTGGCGAGATTCCTGAACTGTGGAATATCTGGAGCGGAACATTAATTCTTTGGAACTGACTGGTCAAACAATTTGTGCATTATGGAATTCAAACTGTACATAATTTGGGGGTTATTTGTTTGTATTTTGTTTTGTAATTCACAATATATGGCACCAACAGCAAATCAAAATATCTACTCTTTAGTGTTTACTGTCTAACACCCTCAGGTAGTCAAACTTAGGTCTTCTGTCTGGCCTATAGTTGTCTCTGCTCTTACTACATTAGTAACATAGTAATAACTAATAATTCAGATTTATTGAAAAGCTTTGTAGGGCAATTTGGAATAAGTGGCTCTTTAAGTTAAGTTAAATTATATTATTAAGGTGTGACACAATTATTTACAGTAACTGTGACTGTGTTTGATGTGTTGGCTGCTACCTTGGCCAGGTTTTTCTTCCAAAAGAGATTGTGAATCTCAGGGGGACCTCCTGGTTAAATAAATGTACAACCTCTGAACATTCAAAATTCTGGAATGGTGGCAAAAGTGGAAAAAGCTAAGAAAAAAGAAACCATGTGCATTTTCAATCATTAACTGACATCTAATCTAAAGCTACTACTTTTAAGTCTTAACAAAAACAAGCAACCGTTTTGAATTCCCAGTGTAGAAAAGTCGGTTACTTTGCTTGTCAATTTCAATGGATGGAAAAATAGTAGCCTCAGCATTGTACTGCATTTTGTTCTACTTCTCATCTGCCTCCATTCCAGAATTAAAAATGCATTTCAGAAATTACCTACCTAAACCTTAAAGAGTCTATTAACTACAGTATATAGAACAACGCTTTTCCTTTTGATAAAACGCACAAACCGCATATTCCTCCTCTTTTCTTCCTTGAGTCTTGTATAACCCCACTACCTCTGCAGAGCTGTGAGAAGATTGATGAAGGCCATGCTGCTTATATGAATAATGCCCGTGTCCTGACAAAGGCCAGCATTAGGCCGATTCTCCTGCTCTGAGCGCGTGTTGGAGCCGCCGCGGTGGCCTAAGCGCTGTATGGATCTGGGCCTGGGGAGATGTCTCGGGCGTGCTGTGGGATCATTATTCTGATGGACAAAGCTTCAGTTATAAATGGCTTCATGGAGTTGTTGGGCGGCACACTCTTTGTTTCCAGACCTTAGTTATTTGTCTTATTGATCTGAATATGTGTGGCCTTGCAGCTGGCAGAGCACTGCACATGCATGCTTCCATCGTGCTCACTGGTGCGAGCTACAGTCAATACAGTGGAACAGTGGTTTGGTTATGTACTGATGGAAAACATGGACTTGTCTTAGACTGCAGACCTTTTTGCCTATAAAAAATAATCAATTATCCTCCCCTTTACACATAATATGGAGAAGGGAGTAATTATTGTCCTCATAATATCCATCCTTAATAATAATAATAAAACTTGTACAGCGTTTTACAGGCTTGTCAAAGCTTCTCAAAGCGTTACACTGTTGGCATTATTCATTCTCTCCATACTCTGTGCATTTACATGGCCAGTAAAATTCAGATGACTAGAATAATCAGATAACCAAATAATTAGATCTAATTTGTGTTTACATGCCCAAGAGAAATCGGATCTCATCAAAAACATCTGAGGCCTGTACGAAGATGGCTGAACCTGTCCTGTATACGTTTCTTACTCGGATAGACTAAAGCAGCTCCCAAGATCACTGAGAATACCGTGGTTGTGGATTGGAAAGATTTGGTACTCTTTATGGTGGATGTTATTAACTGTACTGCTCAAACACAAAAGAAAACGGAAAGGATCAGGATCATTGCTAAAGCTGCAGAAAAGTATCTTGGAACAAAAGATTTTAATCGGGCAGAAATAGAAAACAACTGGCATGTTCTGGTGGTTCTAATGTCTAGGGGATGGAGTCTAAAGTCTAAAGAAAAAAGTCTGGAGAGTGAAGTCTGGAGAGTGAAGTCTGGAGAGTGAAGTCTGGAGAGTGAAGTCTGGAGAGTGAAGTCTGGAGAGTGAAGTCTGGAGAGTGAAGTCTGGAGAGTGAAGTCTCGGAGAGTGAAGTCTGGAGAGTGAGTTCTGGAAGTGAAGTCTGGAGAGTGAAGTCTGGAGAGTGAAGTCTGGAGAGTGAAGTCTGGAGAGTGAAGTCTGGAGAGTGAAGTCTGGAGAGTGAAGTCTGGAGAGTGAAGTCTGGAGAGTGAAGTCTGGAAGGAATAGCGGTAATGTGGCACTGTGGATGCCAACCGCCGTAGAACACTACCAAAGAAAGAAGAAGAAGAAGAAGAAGAAAGACTTAGGCTGCGACTTTGGCTGCTGAAAATTGGGGTCTAATGAATAAAGTCTAAAGAATGGCGGTAATGTAACATTATGGATACCAACCGCCATAAAACAACACCGAAGAAGACGACTAACCCAGCGTCTCAATCACGGCCATGGGTTACACAATAGAGAAAGTTTGATTAATTATCAATATAAAAGACTATAGCACTAATGTAACAAAGTCAGGAAACATTTAACAGATCATGCAGCGTCATGGACTGAATGAATGGCTCTGTCTGTGCCAAGCATCGCGTAAAGGCGCACAGCCAAATGTGCACAATTACATAATATACTCTTTAAACTCTTTACAGATTCTAACATTGTGTATTTATTGGCATACAGTATATTTAAACAATGGGGATCTTGAATTGTGTCAAAACACATGCATAAACTTAATGTAGACTATTCACATATAATTTCTCTTTGTTATAAATCCGTACGCATTAAAGAAAATACACCGTCGCTTGTGCATTTCCTCATTTCTCTGCTGCTCTCTCTGTCCGCATGTTCATTGAGTTGTCTCTGAATGAACTAAGCCTTCATCTTATTTCATTCGGGAACTTAACCAGGTCTGGAGCAGGTTTTGAGTTCAGGGCCTGTTACCAAAGAGATCGACCCTGATAGAAAGTGATCCAGCTTCGTAGTCCCGCCCAACCAGGGTTAACCTAAGCTACCTCACTAAAGTTCTAATCAAGTTTTGTAATACAGGCCTCTGGTGACATGTGTCATAAATTGATGGATTTTTTTTGTTGTATTGGGAAGACAATGTACATTAGTTTGTCCCTTTTTTTTCTTTGTATAATTTTCCTATTCAAAACCTACAAGTGTGAACAACCAAAAACAAATCTGATTATTTAAAAAAATAAACTCTAAAAACTATTTACACAGCATTTCAATCATCTAAACTCCAGAAATCAGATAATTATCAGGTTTTTGGTGTGCACAGCTGCCCCGGGGTCGACTGAAAGAAGCGAGGCAGTCAATCTGCATCTCCAATCATAATCACTCATGTAAACCACATTCATAATTGACAACATGGATAAAGTGTCTTTCCTAAGGCCACAACATTATAACTTGGATCCAACATCTTTATGGCCAGAAGTTTAAGATGGAGGTACATGTTTGTCTCATAATGCAATCTTTATTGTGTACATCAGTAAGCCTCGCCTGATGAAACGTATCTGTTTTTGCATTCAAACTGTTCATAGCTTCTGGTTACAATATTATACACTCCTTATTTTTTAGTTTCACATGTCATATTATAATTTTTAATCATGTAATTGTACTTTTATTTATGTAAGGACCTGCATTAAAATAGTTATTACTACAAGTACTTTGTTTGCTTTTTTTAATTAACATATGGACAAGTGGAGAATAAAAACAGAAGATGGGTTTATATTAGTCAAAATGATCCCATTTAAATTAATCTGAAAGCATTTCAATAACAACCGCCCGAATCCTCTCCAAAAAATGCCCAGATCAGCGTTTTATAGTAAGTGGTTTGGGAGTGCTCCATAGCTGAGGCATACTATTTAAACCAAGAGCTTTTTTCCCCACATTTTTTCATACGTGCAATTTAAAAGATCAATAAAACGTGGGTGCAAAAATAACAGGGGGTAATTTGGAAAAAATTACATTCTTCTTGTTGCGTTCCATGGGAGTGTGAGAGCAGGTTCATTTGCGCTGGTCTCGGGGAGTTCTCATGATCACAGATGTGCACTACGGGGCTCCGCAATTGTTCCGCCCGCGTCAGCAACTTTCCCCCAGCACCTAGCATATGTGGAGACTCAGCCTGGAACGCATCCACAAGGAAGAGCCGAGCAGAGGAGCTTTGCTGACCCCAGACAAAATCCAATGAGGGGAGGTGAGGGATGAACAGAGCGCTGCGTGTGTGCTCCTCGAGAAAACGACTTCCATTTCCACAGGATTAAAAAGTGGCTGTAAAACTTTAATGATTCTGGCTCTATTGACAAAGTGGCAAGGGTGTGCTATACTTATCCACTCTGTAGGGTCAGTCAGCAGGGATACATTTGCACACAGTAAACCATTGGTTCTGTAACATTAAATTACGATTTTGAATGAATAAACCTATCCATATCCAACCTGGACAGTGGTGTAACTTTTGGCTTTAGGTGGTATTTCAGGCCCTGTAACTTTGAGTTTTGGGAAACACTGTTTGTAAAAGCAGCAATTTGACAAATAATACTAGCCTGAAGGATTTTACCTTGATGAGAATCTTGTAGAAATAACTAATTGTGACTATCATGGTTTACCATTAGAGTGAAAGAAGGGACAGGACTGACAGCTCAAACTGATAAATGATGATTGGCATAATTATTACAAAAATTAATTTGCCTCAGAAATTTGATTAATATAGTTTTCTGATTTAAGCAGGTCCAATTGCCACTTTGGACTCTCAAAAAAGCAGCAATATGTCCCTTACTTTACAGTAATACAGATACAGTTCATAATTTAATATTATGTCTTCTTTTTTTAATGCACGCTTTAATTGAAGACAGGGGTGGGATTCAGTAAGTTTTCTTCCTCCCACTCTTTTTCGAGCTTGAATAAGAAGCCAATATATAATAAAATATAATAGAATTTTTGTTTTGTTTTGGTGACATGTACTTATTTATATTTACCGACTTGCTCAAAATAATAAAAAATAAAGTACTTTGTATCACCACATTTTTTAATAGTATAATAATATAATGCTTTATTTAAAAAATATTGTTTTTGTGTCGGGCTGACATTAAGATACAAAAAAGCACTGGTTTGTATATCTTCGAGACACAATAGTTTGCCACATTCAGCAATAGAGGAGCAATGCTACCTCCACATTTGGTGAATGAGTGTTTGGTGCTTCTCCATGTGTGAGAATATGACAGACGAGGCGGTGGGCAGACTGGTTGACCTTTACTGGGACCTCTCTCACTGAAGCCGTCCTGTAGTGGTATTTACATTACCATTTCAATACACTGGCAGGCTCGGCTGGCAATAAAATATTCAGCTGACCTTTAAGGCAAAAAAAGAGCGTTAGAGACTGTCATATCATTTAACCTTAAGACGCTATGCAGTAAGTGTGAGCTGTGTCGCAGTGTGCCCCTCATTACCGGCCACATTCTGACAGAGTGCGCTCTTTAACTGAACGCAACCCCATGGCAAGGGGGACTAACCTACTGTTCCCACTGAGAGCCATTTATTCCAATACCGCCTCAGAACCTGCAGCAAAGTGAGGACCGGACTTCTATCTCACACTCCATGGAGCTGACTTCTTTTAAGTACTCTAGAGAAATGAGAAATACGCTTAAGAACATGCAGGGTTTGACATTTGCATTTTCCTCACTGACCAGGGTGGCAGACCACTCAAAATTGAAACCGAAAGTGTGGGATAGTAATGGTACCCTTTATCAAAATTGTTTAATTACAATGTGCATTGCATTACATCTGAAATAAAAGGATGAGGTGAGTTGCCATTCCCACACCTATAATCAATGAGAGCGCAATCTTGCCTTCCAGTATTCAAAGCCCATGCTATTGACAATTATAGCATTTGAAGACGCCTTCCTATAGGAACAAGGAAGAGCAATAGTTCTAAAAAGTCATTGCAATAACACATAATGTATGCTGATAAGATAAGATAAGATCACCTTTATTTGTCCCACAATGGGGAAATTTGAGTGTTGCAACAAAGGGCACAGATGCAGATTATGCACAGTTTAATAATAATAAAAACAGATACTGAGAAAAAAAGAAAACGTTTATCTTAATAATAACACTCTTATTTACAGCTGTCATACGGACAGAAAATATTGCAACAGGGATGATTGACATTGTGTCATAGTATTGCACAGGAGTATGACAGTATTGCACAGGAGTACGACAGTATTGCACAGGAGTATGACCGTATTGCACAGGAGTATGACCGTATTGCACAGGAGTATGAAAGCTGAATGACACGTTCAGGACTAACAGCGTTTGTTGTAAAGTCTGACAGCAGCAGGAAGGAAAGACCTGCTAAACCTCTCCTTCACACAGCGAGGGTGGATCAGTCTGTCACTGAAGCTGCTCTCCAGAGCGGACAGAGTGTCCTGCAGGCGGTGAGACTCATGGTCCTCATGATGCCAGGTTTATAGCAAATGCATGTTTGGTGTGGTCTCGCAAGAGTTCCAAAGACATTAAAATCATTGCATGCTCTAACACAGGGGTCTCCATTATATTTTCCAGGGGACCAGATTTTTCAGAGGGCTAAGGTCCAGGGGCCGGACTATAAAATCTCTCAATTTTTTGTTTTTATCTCTAAGATCCACAAACGACTCACAGTGGCACAATTCAAAAATGGAAATCAACATAGAACTTTACTTTCAGAGTAAAAATATAACAATATTATATGACTAAAAACAGGACATAAGCACTAAAACCAAGGTAATGCAAAACCAATGTTTACCAGAAACCTGGCTTGACTGGTGCAAACCAGACTTAGGATAAGACCAGGTTTAAACCAAGACTAAAAAAAACATATCTACCAGAAAAACATGGATAAACTATAAAGCGGGTCTAAAAGCAGGTCTAAAAGCAGGACTTGAAGCAGGACTAGAAGCAGGACTAAATGACGAATTTAAAAATAAATGTCATTAGAACATTTGGTTCAAATTATATTAAACACAAAGTAGCCTACAGTAGCTGCCAAAAAAGCTCTCTTTGCCATTTAGCTCATAAGAACAAACGCAGCTGTCACTAGGCCATATGCACAGTATCATGCATGTTTTTTGGAGTTCTCTGTCCTGACCTTTTTAAAATTAGCCCACACTGAGCATTGAAATTTATGATATGGACAACCGGAAAAAGTTCCTGAAAGCACTAAACCGGATCTGCACATGAGAAATAATTTATTTTTATCTTTCCTTCGCTTCCATAGTCACATTCTTGTATGCTGTAAAATGATGTGTTTTGTTACAATCTGACGTGCATTCATGGAGAAATCAGTTTATTTATTTAGACGCACCTAATAGAAAAATGCACATGTCCCGGGACAAAACTGTGGTCCACCTTTTCATAACCCGACCCGTGGTACAATCGCACATCACACACAGCGGTCTGACCTACCGTGCACTCACGCGGGCCTTTTAATTCAACGACGAAGCCCTCAAAACACGCTGTCCTCCGGTGCCACGGCGCATAAAGTTCCTTGTTGTCGAACAGACGTCCAAACACACATGGTCCTTACGCATGTTACATTACAATCATCAATGAAGCTATCACATGTTTGTGCTTTGACAGAGCAGTGTTTCAGATGAATCGGGGCTCTGTGGCCCGCCAAGACCAGGGTGCTGCGCTGGCGCCACAGTGCGTTGTGGAAAAAAATCGAATACTATATTTTCAATCATGGGAAACTGGGCTGTGGGCTAGATCAAATCACCCATGGGTCAGGACTTGGCCCGCGGGCCGCCTTTTGGAGTCCCCTGCTCTAACGTCTCGCTCTAATTGCACAACTAGCAACTGTGATTGCCGTCCTGATATTTTTGCGTGACGTGTTCAATATATAACTATTTGTATACAAAAAGGCCTGTGGGTGCGGAGTCCAGTGAAAATAAACTTATTTCGGAACTCCCAGGGTCTGAGATTTTTTAATGTTGCATTCAGACCGTGGTGTCAAGGCGTACATTTCATTTTCGTACATCTGTTTGACCCAGACAAGCCGCAGATTGCCTCTGATGTTTCGCTTTGTAAAGCAAATATACGAGCTACTCTTTCAACATGCGTTGTACACCTTAGATGAGCCTCTGCTAGAGAGTTTAATTTTCAGATGCGTGTCCAGGACATCCTGGACGAGCGCCCAAACAGTCTGCCTTCAAATGCAGAAGCAGGCAGCCTCTGTTACAGCAACAGCACCACAGTGCTCAGTTCTTCGTGTGAGTGGCAAACTGCAACCAGACCGCTCCGGCACAGCAACTATAGCTGGACCACGTGCGGTCTGAGCCCGGCGTTACACTGACCTCGGACCATTGGGTTAGTAGGCAACAAACACACAAGGAGTCTATTTCCAATCCAAGATGGCGGCTCGACCAGATCGCGAGGCCCAGCGTCTCTCCAGTTTTAGCAATTTTGTATTACGGAAGACTTCGGTAAGACCAGAGGGGGAGGACTGTGCATTTATGTCAACAAGGCTTGGTGTACGGACTTGTTACTCTTGGAAGTCACCGCTCAGCTAACCTAGAGTTCATCATGGTTAAGTGTAGACCTTTCTATCTGCCACGGGAGTTCACGTCCACCATCATCACCGCTGCTTATATTCCTCCGGATGCTAATGCTAAGCTAGCAATGAAGGAACTTCATGCAGCCATTAGTAAACAACAGACTGACCACCCGGAGGCTGCTTTATTGATGCGGGGGATTTTAATCATTCCAACTTAAAGACTGCTCCCCAAATTCCACCTGCATGTTTCCTGCCACACGAGAGGGAACAAAACTTTGGACCATGTTTGCACTAACATGGCTGCTGCCTACACAGCGACCCCCCTCCCCCACCTTGGACAGTCAGATCACCTCTCTTTGTTCCTCACCCCCAAATACTTACCCCTCATCAACCGTGTGAAGCCATCACTGAGGACCATCAAGGTGTGGCCAGTGGGGGCAGACTCCAGGACAAGTTTCAACACATGGGCTGGAGTTTGTTTGCTTCTCAGGCCATATGTGGCTCACACACAGATATTAACATTTATGCTTTCTCTGTCATGGACTACATCACCACCACCATCGATGGCGTCACCACAGAGAAACAGATCACCACATACCCCAACCAGAAGCCATGGATGAGCAAGGAGGTGCGTCTTCTACTTTAGGCCCGATAAGGGGATGCGCAGGCCTACAGCACATCCAGGACTAACCTGAGGAAGGGCATCAAGAAGGCCAAGAACTGCTACAAGCAAAAAAAATAGAGGGTCACTTCTCCAACTCCGACCCCAGACGCATGTGGCAGGGCATCCAGGCCATCACCGACTACAAACCCAGCAACCTCTGTCCCACAGCCACAGATATCTCCTTCCTGAACGAGCTTAACCACTTCTATGCTCGCTTCGAGAGGGAAAACAGACACCGCCACCAAGACAACACTCCCAGCAGACCACCAGACCACCACGCTCTCCTCCACGGTTGTCTACACAGCACTGAGCCGGATCAACGCACGCAAGGCTGCTGGACCTGACGGCGTTCCTGGACGTGTGCTCAGGGCATGTGTGGAACAGCTCACTGGGATCTTCACGGACATTTTCAACCTGTCCCTCGCCCAAGCAGCTGTGCCGACATGCTTCAAAACTACATCCATCGTGCCAGTGCCGAAACACTCCAAGCCGACGTGCCTCAATGACTATCGCCCTGTAGCACTCACACCCATCATCTTGAAGTGCTTTGAGCGGCTGGTCCTGGCACACCTGAAGGACTACCTCCCACCCACACTGGACCCATACCAGTTTGCCTACCGCAGCAACAGGAGCATAGACTATGCAGTCTCCACAGCACTGCACTCTGTGCTCACACACCTGGACAACGCCAACACCTATGCACGATTGCTGTTTGCTGAGCTCAGCTTTCAACACAGTCATCCCCTCCAAGTTAATCACTAAACTTGGAGACCTGGGCATAAACACCTCCCTCTGTAATTGGACTTTGGATTTTCTGACTAACAGACCACAACATGTTAGGTCAGGCCACACCTGCTCTACCGCTGTCTCTCACACAGCACTGGGTGTGCCACAGGGCTGTGTGCTCAGCCCATTCCTCTACTCTACTCCCTCTTCACCTATGACTGCAGACCCATGCATGGATCTAACTCCATCATCAAATTCGCGGACGACACCACGGTGATAGGTCTCATCACTAACAACGATGAGACAGCCTACAGGGAAGAGGTACAGCACCTGGCCACATGGTGCGCCGAAAATAACCTGCTCCTAAACACCAGCAAAACCAAGTAGCTCATTGTGGACTTCAGGAAGGAGAAAGGAGGCATGCATGCACCCATCCACATCAATGGGATGGACGTTGAGCGTGTCTCCAGCTTCAAGTTTCTGCGGACCCACATCTCGGAAGACCTGTCCTGGACCACCAACACCTCCAGCCTTGTCAAGAAGGCTCACTAGCGCTTCTTCTTCCTGAGGAGACTGAAGAATAACCATCTGTCTTCAGCCATCCTGGTGAACTTCTACCGCTGCGTGATCGAGAGCATCCTAACAAACTCCAGCCATTGAGGAAGTCCAGAGAAAACGTTGTCTACGTCGAGCTCACAGCATTCTCAAGGACGCCTCCCACCCTGCACACAGACTGTTTCTCCCTCCTGCCCTCAGGTAAGCGCTTCAGGTGCCCCCGGACAAGGACTAGCAGACTGAGGAACAGTTTCTTCCCCCGAGCTGTGTCCTTATTGAACTCTGCCCCATGCCGATGAACCCCCCCTCCCCACTCCCCAACCACACCACCCACAAACTCGTCATCTCCCCCCACTATCCAAAGACGGCTCACCAGCACTACTGGACCTTCCTGCACTCAAACACTTTGGATTCTGGTTGCACTGAAAACCGTACTGCACATTGCACTAGTCTAGTAATGTTAGGCAGCTACTGTTTATTATTATGCACTATTTAATGTTCACTCAATCTGTACTACTTAACTTATCATATGCCCATTTGCTTTTGTAATTTATGTCTATAGTCCCTGTTTATAGTCTACATACAGTTGATGCACAATATATATAATAGGCACTTTACCTCAATCAATCTGTATATTTGTACTTATATACTACAGCTCCTTATTTTAGCTATCACCTATTTATTATTATCTGCATATTGTACTTACTATTATTGCACTTCTGGTTGGACGCTAAACTGCATTCCGTTGCTTTGTACTTGTACATGTGTAACGACAATAAAGTTGAATCTAATCTAATCTATTTTTTCCAGACACTGCAATTGTGTTTTCACATAATTAGATAAATACTTCTCTGTGTTATCATGTGAACCTGCGCATGTCAGTCACATACTGTTGCAGGCAGTCGGCAAGCAACCATTTCAAAATACCCGCCCCGTATGGAGTGTAAATGAGGCGTAAATAAGGCGGAACATTGCTGTGACTCACCCACAGCTTGAACACATCAGCCACACTTTTAATCAGTCAACCAAAACAATGCTGTTGTGTCCCCTAGCATGACACTCTTGTGCCTGAAGCCTGGTTGCATGTATGTGCACTATTCTGGTTGGTCACTCCAGCCAAATAGCAACTAAGCAATGTTCTCATTCAAATTAAGACGAAGTCATTGCAGTAACCTTCATAACACACAAAGTAGTTTTATTGGCGCAGACTGGAGGAAAGTCTAACAGCCTGACTGACAGCAGAGCTAGTGACAGTTAAAGTCGCCAGAGACTCCATCTCCACATGACATCTCACTTAAACGCTGACAGACAAGTGATCTTTAGAAGGCAGTGATGATGGTCCTGGAATTAACAGGAGACGGACTGAAAAAAAAGAAATTTCAAAGGTTGTCAAAAAGCGCAAAAACATATAGGTGTTACTTCAAAACTATTGTCTGTCAAAAAGAAGACAACTCTGAAATGTATGTTTATCTGTGAAACGGAAATGGAGTATAAAGGCAAAAATTGTTCCAACAATGTATTTACTCTCTAAACATACACCGGCTACAATGAACTACAGTACAACTCTTGGTGACCTTTTTAATTTTGTTTTATTGAAAAGAAAAAACGATACAAATTTGGGCTATTGGACTACTTCATTTTTAATGCCTTTAATGTATTTACAATATAGCTCATAAAGTCCACGTCATCAGAGTTTTCTTCAGATCCTATTGGCCGCACGATTGAGCGCGCTCGGGCTCATTTGGATTTTGGCTCTAGTGGGACACAACCCAGGGTGACAGTGCTTCGCATTGCGTCCTTAGGTGATGGAGGGCTTATTGGTGCGTAGTGTGCTTAGAGGCATAGTAGCTCGGTTGAAAAGGCGCTGACTTATCCCAAGGTAGGCGTTAAAATGCTCATGATGGGGTACTGCTGTGTCCATGAGCTTACACCTCATCCATAATGTCTGCGTGAATGCATTTATGTGATTGTTCTGAAGGCCAATTGGCAGAGATTGGCAGCTAGGCTTGGTTCCCAACTACCTCCTGAGCTGTGTCTCACACTCACCCCCAGACAAATATATCTGCTTACTACAATGGTAAATTGTAAATTATTGCATTATATTTTCTAATTTCACATATATTGGTGTGCAAAATCCTTTTTTAATTTTTTTTTAATAAAATACTACTCAATTGAACCATTCATTCCAAGTGCCCCCCGGTAAGTGCAACAATTTACAATGTCTGCATTCCATCTTCATCATGATGTTAATAGATTTTTTCCATACATTTTTAAGTCGTTTACCTTTCCATTCATGATATCAATGGTAAGTAAGCCTAGTAGTAAGATAACAATATTTCCAAAAGACAAAATGTACCGTTTCCACTATATTGACGAGTCGAGATGTCAACATACCCTTAACACACAACATTCATAGATTCGAACATATATTTATAGAGGCCTTATTTTTCCACACATTCATTTTGTGCATGAGCGAGAAAAACTCATCTACTCGGAACAAACAAAATGGATGCATGCCCTTTGGGAGTCCTGGCAAATGAATACTGTTGACAGAACAATTAGCATCTCGGAGACAGGCTAACCTTTACACAATAGATCATCTTTATTATTCCTGACCTTCTCCCCACTTTTATTTTTCCGTACTTGTGTTTACTTGGGTGTGGGAACAGACATGCATTTGGGTAGATCCTCATTCCAAGGCTACTTAGCTGTAAGGATAGCGGAGGAGCATGGACCCTCAGGAAAATGAAGTGTTTAATGTGGTGAAACAGGTGCAGCCAGACAGAAAGGCCAGCCCAGTCAGTTCAAGTAGGTTAGGCACACTGACCCTCACGGAGCTGGCAGCACTGAGGGCGGGGAGACACAAATTCTCCTCTCACTGTGCAGCCTTAAAAAATACACAGTGAAAAATTAGACTGGAGTTAATGTGTGTAATTGAAAATCAGTAGAAGGTGTCTTTTGATGGCAGCATACAGGGGCAGGGTTCGGCTTGTTGTCCTGGGGAGTATTAGGGGGATTTCTCCAAGCAGTTACACTGGTGGAGGTCTGGCTCTGAAGCTCAGACCAATTCATCAGAGTTTAGCTCATTGATTACTACTTGTCATATTTCAAAGGACGGCAGTTTTGCAACAAAGTGTACTGGCTCATTTGTTTAAAAGACTTGGTTGGACATTTAAAAATGTTGCCATAGGGAAATTTGTCATCTGCATTTGACCGATATTAAGCCTTTTTAAACCTTATTGCATGTTTTAGTATCTAAGAATAGCCTAGAATGGTTTTCATTGCACAGACAATACAGACAATGCGGATCGGGCATTGTCTGTATTGTCCCCCCCATGAGTGTGTTTTTTGGAGTGACTTGGAGCACGTTGCCGGAGGAGTGCAGGGTTCGTATGGGAAAAAGCAGTTCTGACAAATAAGAAGGCCCAAGACTATCAAGACGACTGGCATGCT
This sequence comes from Chaenogobius annularis, assembly GCA_015082035.1. Classification (NCBI taxonomy): domain Eukaryota; kingdom Metazoa; phylum Chordata; class Actinopteri; order Gobiiformes; family Gobiidae; genus Chaenogobius; species Chaenogobius annularis. The sequence continues at coordinate 3,721,808 of BJKM01000001.1, forward strand.
AACAGCTAAAAAAAATAAATACAATGTGACCATATCCAATTGACCATATGTGTACCTCCTCTGAAAACAAGTTTGCAGAGGTACACGATGATATTCAATACCTAGATGTCTCCGCCAGGGACTATTTTACTTTATTGTCTGATTAGATTCATTTTCCTTTTTCTTTTATACAACCGATCAATCAAGTGAATTGTAGATTTGCAACACTCCACGCTCCTCTCAGCAGACATACTCTCTCTAATCACTATTTATTACAACACATTAATCTGAGATGTGCGTTGCATGCGCTATACAAATTTTGTTTGGCAAAAGACTTGACTGCCTGCAAACCACGTACATCTGAGTCATCCGTGGTCTGTTTCAGTGGTATTATTTGTACTGTCTGAGTGTATTTCGTTCTCCCCGATTTCACCCCCGGGAATGGACAAACACCTATATGTCTCAAAAGCCTCGCACCAAACTTTCAACACAATCTTCTTGTCCAAAAAGCAGCGTTTGTTAATGTGTTTAGATTCTTCAAAGTCTATTGATTTCAACCAGCGCTGCGGGCTATTGTTTGATTTGCTTGTGAAGTCTTGCCTTGCTCCATGTGTCATTTTATGCTGCATTTTAGCACTTGCATTTATTGAAGCCAGTTATTTGCATTCCACATGGCAAACCACCCACAGAGTCTCTCGCTATTGAGGTCGGAAAATCGCTGCTGGCGAGCTATACTTGACACGCTGAATGGGCTATGATGAAAGGCATTGTTAAAAAATGTGGATGAAAACTCACAAAAGAGGTTCAAGTGATGAGGGCATTTGCCAAGATCTATGGGAAACAGAGAAAAACAAGATTGTGGCCTAATGCTACACATTCAGGACACATATCATTTCACAGTTTTTAATGTTTGCTGAACCAAACGGACAAAGTCTGACAGCTTCATTCACCATTTCCTCTTAGTCATGTTAATTAATGAATACAGTTTTAAATATTGGTTTTCTGGTGGAGGGTAGGCCACCTCTCCAGGGAGATGTTATTGCTTTGAAGAGAATGTTCCACATTATGGCATTTAGCAGATCTATTTCCATGGAGACTTTTTTTTAAATGTTGAAATTAAACTAGATAAATTGATTTCGGAAAAACAATAACTCAATGGAGACGAGCATGACATCAAATGGCTGACTCAAACTGAACCATTGATCGAGGACTGGACTGGACTTTTTGTTTTTTCTAGTGTCACTTACTGACACATTTGCTAAACAGAATGGGAATTTATGTTGGACAATATGTGCTGTAGTTTTATTGGAGGTCTTTTGTTTGACTTTATTTCTCGTGCTCTCTCTGTCTGCCATGTTTGTTTGCCAGTGTTTTTTTGTTTTGTTTATATATTTAAAACTGAAAAATAACAATAAATTAATTAAATAAGTATATTTATAAATATATAAATACATAACTACATAAATAAATACATGTAAAAATACACTGTTTTCCAACTGCTAAATGTAATTCAAGTGTGTTTTTTTTGTTGCATCAAGGAAACTGAAAATAACCCTATTCATATGACACTAATTCGTCTATTCTTACCGCTAACCAGGTTTTATACCAGATGCCCTTCTTGTCGCAACTAGCCACCGTACTGTGACTGGAGGTGGCAACGGGGGTAAAGTATCTACCCAGAGACTCAACAACCTTCAGTGCCTTTAGCTACTTTCACCGAGGGCGCAGTGTTGATAAAACAACCCAACAGGTCACGAGTGAGTGAGGGGGAAAAAGAGAGATTCATATTCATCAGTGAAGTTAAACATTTCGGAGTTCCAACAAAATGGCATGCTGTAAAGATTGTTAAAGCAAGCACAACACATTAGTCTGTGCGAGACATTTGACCGTGTTTGTTTGAAGTGAAAATGTAAGTGTAAAAAAAAAAAAAAAAGACATCAATTACTTTGCATTCAATGGCATTGTTTTTGAGCTGAACAGGATGCATCGTCACAAACATTATTAAGAACCTGTCTGCACGTGATAAGCAAAACTGGCTGTATGTTAAATGTCATCATTTGTATTTATTTTACACACATTATATCCTTGTTTCAACTGTCCTGGGTAAATATGGCCAAGATTACTGCAGCTCCTTGAAATAATGTTGCTACTGTGTACTTAATCTTACACAAATTTGCACAGGGAAATTACATTTGGCTTAGTCTGTACATTGAACAGTCACAGGCAAATGCCATATGGAAACATGGACATTGAAAATTGCTGTGGTGTTGTGGAAGGGAAGAATTGCATATATACGATGCACATCACTTTAGTCACCACATTCCAACCTTTTATGTATTTAAAAAGTCTCAATGTGCAATAGAAATAATTGTTTGACTATTAAAATAATCGGTAGTTGCAGCCCTATGTGCACTTAAAAACAAAGAGAAGCTGGATTGTCACCTAATGACATCACAAGGTGAAACTGAGCATCTTAATCTCTGGGGAGTACAAATTTTAAAAAGTCAATTTAGCACAGACCCTATTCATTTTACTTGAATATTTACTTCATGTCACAGCTTATAGAATATTCTGTTTTCTTAGATTGAGTTTCTGTAACATTAGATCAGGTGTGACAAAATTCCTGGTAGTAGTCACTCAGCAGTCAATGTAGGTTACTAAAAATGCTCTTTTGTTATTTAAATCTATTTTGTTTTAGCTAACGCTAACCTGGCTCACATCAGATTGATTTATTTTACTTTGAATTGAGTTCTTCACATGAATTAACCGGGAAAGTCTCACGCCGAAAGCTGTTGGGATGTACAAAAAAAAAAAAACCATCATGCTGACTGGTCGTCGGTGCAACAGCAGAAAAAAGCTGAAAAATCTAAATTGTGTTAAATCCAGTGTTCAGAAAAGCACAGTCGTGCTGGGAAGGTTAAGCTAGTGCATGTCTATGGACGTTTTGCACACTTACAACAAAGATGGTGGATTTGTTGAAGGTGATCTCTGTAGTTGAGGTTTATGGCGGTCGGGACACTTGGACAGGGCCATGCACCTGTCAAACTGTAAAGTGGGGAGTGCACAGAGGACAGACACCCCCCACAGAGCAGAACGCGTCTCGAATCTCATCTCAACATTATGAGGCATGGAGTCCTGTTCACAGTGCTCTGATCCTGATCATGTTAACGGTCATAAGAGACGACATAAAACGACATCGTCCTTCTCTGAATTATGTGCTTCATTTGATCTATAAATAAATGGATTGAATATTTACAATATTATGTTTTTTATTTTATAGAGTTTTGGTAAATTGTAATTCGTGATGGTACAAAGGTACTCATGATCACCTCCCAAAGAGCATTGCATGGTTTACATTTAATATAGACAAAAGTGGATACCTTCATATTAAAAGTACAAAATACAACATAGAAAAAGCATATTGTCTTTTAGAGAAATGTCTAAGGTTATCCAAATCCACTTTATTACGTAGCACATTTTATAAACGAGACAGTTTCCAAAGTTCCGCACAGACTCAAAATGATAAAACCAGTCAAATTAAATCAAAACCATGAACCACTGTGACTTTTCTGTGGTCAGTCCTAAACTCCGCACAGTGGTTTATGGTTGTGAGAGTCGGTTGAAGAGTGCTTGTTACACCAACTATAGTGCATTGTGTGTTTATGACAAATGCAACGCAGATTGACATGGATTTAAACGAGAATTCATCTTATCTAATTACTTGACGACCGCTACGATGTCCAGGGAAAATACTGTAGACTCCTAGAGCATTCTTTTTGTCTTTGTCAACTTTAAAATCGCTGTCAATAGTGTTGCCAAGGTTGGTGACAGACAGTTTTACTTGTTATTTGAGAGGCCCAGGTCTATGAGGGGGTCAGTGTTACCAAGTCTTTTTATTCAGCAGCTGCAGTTTCATGTGCAAGTGTCACTTGAGCAGAGCAGAGGCTGACCCTCTCCTCTGCGCTTTTCCAGGCCTGCTCTGAGCACTGATTGGCTGCTCTGGCTGTCCGTCTGAAATGCTCTTTATCTCTTATCGGATGCTAGCTCTCTTTACCAGCAAGTGCGCAATGTTTACAGCAAACGGAGCACGTCTGACCATGGATCTAACAAAAAGGCCTTTTCTACATAATTTAACTGACGTTTTGCAAAAAGCGACGGGCATAAATAAGGGGCAGATGGACTGGAAAGAGTCATTTAGAACATGTGCTGAAAAACAAAGTAAAGTTTCTCTAACCTAGAATAGACAATGACATGAAAACAGCTCATGTTCTTTCAAACGATGAATCAATTGTAGTTGTCAGTCTAGCAGTGGCTCTGAGGAGAGGTTTTATTCATCTACAAAAACTGTGTAATCCCTCATTTGTCCAGCATCTGCAAAGCTAAAGCAGAACAACTACAGTGCAAACAGGAGCTCACTGAGGCAACTGTTTGCTAAAGGTAAGACTGATTTTTACTTGTGTTCACTGTGAAGGAAGTTTAAAGTGAAGGTTAAGGAAGTAAATGCCTCGATGTAACCAGATTTTAAGTTTTCTGGAGGGAGGACCCCTGCTTTCAGAAGACAAAAAGGCCATGGTCTTTCTTTGCCTTTTAGAGAGTTATGTACAGGCAATATAGTATTGGGCACAAAGTACATCACATCAGCCTGAATGGGCAATGACCCCCCGCTTCTTTCTGTTTGGGCTAAGCCCCAGATGTTTAGAATGTCGAGACCAAAACGAGACCAAACCTGCCTGGATCCAGACTGCTTTACCCCCGCAGAGGACCAGACACAGTGCAAGGACATCAGCACTCACACCCACAGCCTCTAACAAGCCCATCCGGAGTCCTCTGCTCTACACTTTCTACACAATCGGCGCACAGAGGAGCAAACCCCCATGTCAGAACTATTGACTGTGTGTCAGGACACAGGACCATCCGGACCCAGACGTGACACTACAGTGAGTACTTTTACTTATTGTTTTTAGCTGTTGACTGCTGTATCAGAGTGTCTCTGGTCCAGGCCATGAGTTGTTTCCAACTGCTACATTTGTATCTGTAGTTTTATGTAATCATTTCATAATAATTACTCGGGATAAGTTTTAAACCATGAAAGGGGGTAGGCGTGCAGCCTCCACAAAGGCCATGCGATTGTTAAATGACAATCATTTAACTGTATTTTAGTTTAAGCTTACCCTAATGGCAAATAGATTAAGGGGCTGTATGTGTTGTGCGGTTAAGAGTGGTTTCCATGTGCGGTTTGGCATTTGTTTGATGTTGGCGTACATGGTACCCCACTTCAGGACTTACAGGGTTTGTGCACACCGTGCGCTCATGTCAGCATTGATAAATCCCAAAGTGCCTTTGACTTTTGGTCGTACAGCACATATATACACACTGATTTCGCTGTATGGAAGTTTGATAAATGAGGGCCACTAAGATTAAAAAGGTTGTGGGCCACCAAGCTTTGACGTCACTAGGACATTCAAAGAGGTGGGAGGGGGCAGGAGGTATGTTTTTTGAGCGTGTTATACTTACCTACTGGTGGTAAACAAACGCTGTAGCCAAAGCTGCCCTGGTGTAGACCGACTGAAGTGTGGCTGTCATTATGTGGCAACAGCTACCTCAACCACCATCGCTCATTGACAAGGTGTGTACAGGGTCTGGCTGCTGCGGAAATGCATGATACAAAATATACAACAAAATAACTTCCATGCTGTGGCTTAAAATCCTGTAGGTATTTCATGAGCATAAGAACTTTAAACATGTTCTTCATTTTGCTATCCCCTCCTGGCAGATTTAACAGGCGCCTTTAGAAGTGGGGACATTTTCTTTAACCAGTGTTGACACATCACAGAACGTTGGGGTTTCTCTCCGCTGGGAGCTCTGTGAGGGCTAACTCCAGGACGGTTATTCACAGGCCGACATGTGAAATTGGTTGGAGATGACAAGGCATTTATAGGTGAGAACACAATGCGCGGCCAGTCAACACCTTTGTCATGGCTAAGCACTCATTTTCAACAAGCCAGGCTACACAACACGAGCAGTAGCCAGCACCATATGTACAGACGGGGAACAGATGCAACTTGACAGCAGAACATATGTACCCTAACCACTGCATTAAGGATGTGTAATAATTGCCTTAGTGGTATAAGCGCACACACACACACACACACACACACACACACACACACACACACACACAGAGCATGTCAAACGGAGAGCTCTGAATCCAATGTAGTGTGTGGAAATGTAAAATGTAAATAAAAGCACTGAAGCTGAAGAAGATAGGACTTTGCAGCTATTATTTTAGTGATTCGTTTTTCAAGTTTCTTCCCCTAAAACGTTCGTAAAAGCATATTGCATACATTTTGCGGTCCATTCATAGTTAAACAATTAGGAGATTCTGCTTGAAATAATACATTTTATTCTTACTGTATTTATTTATGTATTTATTATTTTTATACTGTATTACTGTTTATTCTTGTACTGTATGTACCCCAAACCATAGAAATGGATGCATATCTGTCTTTCACATAATCTGGTCCATGTGTGATTCAATTACTTAACAATTATAAACAGGCTGATTACATGAAGTGTATAAATCTAGGAAGTTTATTTGTAGAGCACAATTCATACACAAAGTAATTAAATGTGCTTTACTCGTATAATATCCGTGATGAGGTCAAGTCATTTTACTATATACGGTATATATATACACACACACACTATATACATACACACATACATATTTTTTTGTTATTTTTTCATCCTCCAGGCTCTTTCTCACAACAAAACCCTCTTTTTCAAGGGAGTCCTGGACAAGCGGCAGCAATGTTATCACAGTTACAACATACATTACATACAAACAACACTAAAATGATATGATGTACCACATGTCCTGAAACCCAATTGCATATTCAGCTTGGTTTTAAAGACATTTAAGAAAAATAACTCCACCGTCACATTCTCAGCTAAATGACTTGAGCAGACAAATGCTTTCTTACCCAGCTCTGTGCAGGCGTAAGGAACAACTTCTGCAGCCACATCTGCCCTGGGTGGATGGATGAAAGCGATAATAAAATGTATGTTTTTGTTTTTAATGTCTTCCAAATTAAAAAAAAAAAAAAAATTTATTCAACACCTCTCTCTCTCTCCCTCTACGCGTGCGCCCCTGCAGCTGTTCTCTGACTGACAGCTCATGGTAAACGCTTTACCCTCTCTGGAGTTTTGGTCACATGCCAGAACCATGTTGTATTTAATCAAAGAGGTTCTGAGTCACACTGGGATTACATAGAGTTCATTTAAACAAAGTGTCAACATCTAAAATAAGCCCAAAGAGGCCCATAAATATTGGCCCCTGAAGTATTTCAAGGTTCTTAATTGTAATACATAATATTGTGTTATGCCATGTGGAATTATGTCAGCCTGGATTAAGTAGTGAGAAACTTTAGGAAAAAATAAAATGTTACAACACATCTGACGAATTATATTAGAAGTAAATAGCAAAGAATGGTGTAATGACAAACAAAACAAATAACCGAAACAAATATATATTGGGGGATGAAGATTCAAACCAGATGGATGATTGAAGACATTTGATACTTTTGTACCATCTATAGAGAACAAAGACCGTATGTATACTGGACAAACATAGTCATACATAGATATAACTACACAACTGGTCATGAGAAGTCAAACGGGCACCTCTTGTCAAAGAAAACAAGGTCTGTTGCTAAAATGTTTTTTTTGTGTTCAATAATCCTGGATGCAGACTTCTAAATGCAGAATTTGTCAAACCTTTTTACTTGCAAAACCCACATTGGCAATACACAGAAAAGAGATCAACTTAATAATGAAAAGCATGCTTTCGAGTATGGATAACTCTAAACATGTCATTTGTATTAACACAGGAATGTGCATAACAACAACACCATAATGTACAAAGTTATGGTCAGACTGGCATGACGTTACACTCCAGAGTTCAGAAGCCATTCATTTAATTATAGAAGTTTGAACATCTTTGAAATCTTCCACTTTTAGCACCCCTGTCACGGAGCTTATGTCTTTTAAATTATGTACTTAAATGTTCAAATCTATGGCCAAGAGTTCTGTTTGGAACTGTCCAAAGCCTGGATAATGGAAACTGTTTTGTAACTACCCATAAGGTAGACAGTATCACATGCCAACCTTTGAAAGACAAAAGACCTTATAAATCCAAAAATTCAAGTCACGAGAAATACCCAAGCACATCTCAAAAACAAATCCAGGTTAATGTGCAAAAAGCATTCTCATTCTCATCACCAACAGGCCCCAAAGTAACTCCAACTCTCCCTAGACTGTGTAGCGCAACTGCAGTGTGATTAGTGACAAAGTGATCACCATACTTAACAAGCGCTGATGCTGCTGTTCCGGTTGCTCATCGGCGCCATGAAAAATGCAGCACTCGCCTTGCAGTCGTGCACATGCCGAGCTTTGTACAGGAGCCTTTCTTTTGCTTCAGATCCTCACGTACATACATACAAAACACGGTGCGAGCAGGAGCAGCAGCAGCAGGAGGAGGAGGAGGAGGAACGGAACAGAACGGAGAGGACGTTGCGAGAGAAGCCACAGGAGGTCCCGCCCTTCCCCGCAGAGAATGTTATGAACTTGTCTCAGAGATGGAGGATGCCGGTCCCAAAGCTAATACAATATTTATAATTCTGGTTATGGCAGCTGTAGACACAAACAATGTATAATGGATCAAATATCTTTGCTAAACAGGCCTCTCGTAACCTTCACCTTCAGGGCGCGCAAATGATGTTCCCTCACTAGGAAGAAAGTGGGAAATCTTAGGGGTTATACAACTTGTCAGTATATACAGTATATTGCAAGCACAGGGATACTGCATAGGGATCATTTGACCTGATGCTGTGGTAACTTGTCAAGAGTAGTTGACTATAAACGTGTCAGTTTTGTCAAGATATTATACAAAATGTGGACATGGCATAAACAATTGGGTAAATAAAAACTTTGCATTGTAGACTCTTAATCCACATTGCAACAGGGTGTCTTTCTTAGCTGGTGCGATTCACGTCGTCGATCGAACTAAATGTCCAGAAAGACGTCTCTCTTCGCCTTCACCGGTGGGGGCGTGGCACATAGAATCAGACAGGGAAACATCGAGGCTTTTTAGCTTCTCCGATCCACCACAGAAACAAACGTTGTGCTTCTGCAGATTTAGCCCTCAACCTGCCCCTCATGTCAGTGCTTAATACTGGGAGAATACAGGCACATTTTTCACATTAAGGTAAGCGGTAAGTTTGGTTCCATTCAGCTTGATGACGTTCTTCACTTTGTAGGTAATCGCGGTCATCTTTTGCGTGATCATAATGAGTTTTATAATTTAATCAGTGTTTGATCTGCTGCTATTACTTTCACGTTTTCCTGCGTGTCATGTGTCCCATTATCAGTCTCAGGAGTTTGTTTTGATTCTTAGCCCTCACGTGCGTCTCGAACCGCACAATTCAATCGAGCTGAGACCCACCTTTCCAACCGGACCAGAGTTCACTTCTTTGGCTTGTCCTTTGTATTCTGGAAACTAAAATGTTTCTCAATCACCTAAGCCCATGGAATGTCAATGTCTGCCTATTTGCACTGTGCATCTTTTTAAAAGGCCGTTTTTTGAAGTTTAATATATTTAGGTCGAAATATGACCGGACAGTTATCGGTGCTCTGCTTCAGGACCCGTTTCTCTAGACTGAGCCCGGTTCGTGGTCAGGGAGATTTTACATTGTCTCTCTTCCATAAACCTTACTTTTGCCCCTAAAGTACTGATCTTCAAAGGGAACTTGTTTTGAACAACGTACAGGTTTGCTTTGTTCTACTAATCATCCCCTGGGTCCGGGTCGTCCATAACAAAGCACGGAACAACATGCTGGTATCTGCTGGAGAAAACAGGAAAGTGGATATCCCCAATGTGCATAATTTAGCTCTGCTCCCATTTTTATTCAGCAGTCGTCAGAATCAGGTTGAGAATAAGAGGATGGTGGAGGTGTGTGCATGTGCAAATGATTGGAGGTTGGGTGTCGGAAAGTGCAATTTTAGCTTGTTTTGTGGGCTAATTTAGGAGCTACTGTGTAAATTTCACTCTCACTTTCCCTTGTCGTACCAAATGAATAATAACAAAAATGAATAATATATTTTTTTAATGTGGCGTTTGACAAAATCTTTGGAAATTATTGACAAAACAATTAAGTTAGCATTTATCTTACTATTTAACAACTTGGCATACGCAACAGAAGACCCTCGTTTTGATTATGTTTGAGGGAGTTGCCACAGTAAAAACCTTTTTTTTCTTTTTTAAATGAGCTTTTTGGAATTGTGATTTCTACTTTGCTGTTGTCTTGGTTTTGCCACATGTCTTTCCTGCCAGTAAAAACATTACTACAGCTGCTTATAGGGTGATAAACTTGTTTATTTTTATGGCGGGACAGTGTTCTTTACAAGAGAATCCTACCCCACATTGAAAGGCCTATCCCAATAAAGTTGGCTGGAAAATCTAGAATGATATCTGTTTATGCTTATATAGATCGATCAGTCTGGTCTCCGTTTTCTTCTCCGCGAGTTCAGGGCGTAATTAACAGGTGGATTAGCCAATCAGGGACATGCATGGTTTGTCTGTATCAAAACAAATCTGGCTGCTTATGAAGAAAAAAAGACAGGAAAAAAAAATATCATGGGGACTGAAAAACAGTGCGGAAGTAAAACACAGAACATTGTTGATCTGAGATGAACGATTTAGTTCTAAATGACAGATGACCAATTAGCTCCTGTTTCAGATGCGTCACGGAAATAAAGGAATCTGATTGCACAGAACTGTTTGACTTTGACTTGAGACGAGACTGTGTGCCTTCATTTTTTATTTCTTTTTTTATTATGTCTCCTATGTTCTCTCTGTCTTGTAACACTTATGGGTGTTTGTGTGTTTTATTACTCATCAAAATATATATATGAAAAACAGAAAAACAGAAAAAAACAGATTTTTCTTTACAAACACTGCTCTATTATCTGGCAATTAAACACAGGACCTTATTTCTGTGAGGCAGGAGTGCTAATCATTATGCCACTATGCTGCACAGACTGTGTGCCATCATTGTTTTTCCAAAAAGACGATAAGCAGTAAAGTTCTACAAGAAAAAATACCAAGAAAAAAGTACCCAATATCATTCTGAAAAATATTGCATTACAGTAGAATCCATATTCATTTGACACGCTGTTGTTTTGAAGATGCTGGCACGCTTCAGATAAGTTTAGCTTGTAAAACTCACCTTAGGGGCTATAATACGCTAACCGTGATAAGAACTGCCGTAACATACATGAGGCATAAGATTAGCTACGGCTGAGGTTAGGGAATGTCAATGTGATATGTGGGTTTTACAGATTAAGCTTGAAGAAGTGGGTTCCTGGTGAAAGAGAACGGGATTATTGAGTCAGACTTGGCTCACCTATGTTAGCTCAGTGCCCACACATAAGACATTAATCAGTGTCTTCCTATCTCAGTGGGGAGACTGTGGCAATCTCTCGGTTCTCTTCCCCCGTACTGCTCACTCGCCATGGGGGTGATCATTAAAGGCTGTATTGGCTGTAGATGGAGGCATGAAAAAAATGTTACAAATATACATTGGCAAGTGATATATTAAAATAATAATAATAATAATAAATAAAAAAAGTGTTGATAAAAAAATTATCAACATGAGCAGAATTTATTCAGCAGAATTTTTACAGTTGCTGCGGACGAAAAAATATGTGCGAATGCTTTCAGGTTATGCATTTTCCATTCGCTATTTGTCCAACTCCAATTGTTTTGCCTTTGAGGTGGTGATAGAGCCTGCTGAGAATATCTTTTTCAAATTCCATTCAAACAAGTTAGTTTGCATTCTCATTTCAACCCACCGAGTTTGGCTGGACAGACGTGACAGGCTGACCAACCAATCGGAGGAATAGATGGTACGCCACATGTCAAACCCAAGGGTCTCTTTCATGGGTAGAGAAATGTTGGAAACGGGTGAGAAAAAATCATGGCAAGGACTGAGAAACTTTGCAGAAACGGGTTAAGTAATAAAGTGATTGATTGAAATCATATGCTGTGAATAGGGCACCAGAATGTAGGAGGAGGATAATATGACTCTGAGGTGTAGGTCTGGTGGTCAAGTCTTATGATTCTGCTCCTGGAGGTGAGGGGGCAAAGGAGATTGAAATTGTGCTGCTGGAGTTACAATTGTGCAGAAAGAAGAGAGGCCTTTTGTGTAGAGTTGGTGAGATGTTTGAACGATGGTGCAGGTGGAGCGAAAATGGTTCTTATTGATGGAGAACAATGCAAAATGGTCTTGTTTATGTAGTTAAAGTGAGACGGGCTTGCTGTCTAAGGGGGGGTGGATGAGAGGATGTCACTGTTGTGGTGTTGATGGAGGAAAAATAACAGAACAAAATATCATTGTATCCAACGAGAATATTTGATTTGTATTATTATTTTGTTCATTTCCAACCACAATTATCTAAAATGGTAACGGGTAAACTGCAGAACTGAAAGTCCCTGCAAATTTTCATTGACGTGTTTTTATTGTGAAAAAATTGCTATGTGGTGCATCGCAGGAGGTGCAGTGGTTAAGAGCGTTGCACATGTGTGGCTGCTGCTCCGACAGCGACAGTTTATACACACTCTCTCCCCCTTTCAAATAATGTAATGTCAAATAAACCCAAAAAAGAAAAAAATAAGAGGAGTATCCCATGTATATGACCCGGACTTTGCCTTTTTTGGATAGTAAGTACAGGAATGTGGGCGGAGATAGGGAGTGGGTGAAAACAGAAATGGTCTGAGCTCTCAAGCCTCAAATGCAAGACCGGACAACTCAAATAAGCAGGAATGAATCGAAATACAACTTTCAGTAAACTATAGATGAGGGAACACCGTTTATAGCAGTTAAAAGCTTGTTAAAAGAACTTGACAAGGTGCACAATACCTGACACACTATAGACTAAACATTGACAATTCATTTTTATTACAATCCAAGCCATAACTCACCCAGGAGCGTCTTCCCCCTCAGCCCCAATGCACTTCAGGGTCTTTGCCACAGCTCACATCTGTCCTTGAAGAGGGTGTGAAACTGCCACAGGAATGACAGGCAATGCACAAATCTCCGACATGACGTATGGTTGCATATGGAAGCCATGCAGATGTATAAATAACTTGCTCTCCATCTTTCAGCATGTCTATATTGTTTCCACACCATATGGCATGTAGTGAATGAATATTGCCTGCTAATATAAATACTCTGAGAAAGACTGGTTTCTGTATTCTTCATGATATTTTTCTAGAATAGGTGGAAAGCCCCCCCCCCGCTCACTTATCCCCATAGATATGTTATTGGTTTTTCTGAAATCTTCCACAGGCTGAAGCAACTTGTTTATGTAGGTCCATCCTGAACATCATATATTGCAGGCTTAAGGACAACTCAACAATTCAGACATATAATACACACTGAATTGCATCAATATCCTAAACCCAGAATTCTATTGTCTCATACTGTGTAATCATTTTTATTTACAGCAACAACATGTATTGATCATTGCATTCTGTTAAAACCTATCTATCTCCATGGTGACAAGCAGGTGGCAGACCCTCCAAAAGAAAAGTAGCAAATTGCTGGTTTAATTGAAAACAACAGTTTAGTCGATGCATGTTAGACAGGATACCAAGTATGTCAGTGTCAATTTGATTCCACACTTTTAATTGAACTCTCATTTTCAGGGTGCTGCAGTTTTGGGTTGTAAATAGTGACGGGATTCTAATAAACAATCTGCCACGCTTCACCCCATGTTAATAACTAACTCTCATGTGATGTCAATCTTAATAGAAAAGTCCAATTATCCAAGTCTTTACTGGAGTGGAAAGAATTGGCTTCTCCATCCTGGCTGGGTAAGTAGATCAACCATCTCCATTCAGACACTGCTCCTTCCAGCTCCTTTGAAACAGTGCTGTCGGGGCTGGAGCAGGCTCATATATCATAACATAATGTTATACTGTTATAATATCATTGTCGCGGTCTTTCACATTTTTCCATCTGTCGTAAATAGGACTGCATTCTTGTTTTCTTGATTATAAAATAAAAGTGTCATTGTTCTACTATAAGATTTGGAATTGTTTGTCATTGCTGCCATGATTGTTGTAAAAGATGATAAAGGTTAAAAAAAAAAAAAAGTTTGAATTTACTGGGCTTTTGTTGCCATGTGTGACTTTGTAGGCTGTCCTAAAAATCAAAAGGACAAGATTTTTGTTCAAGCGCAGAAGAGCTAAGCTTTGGGCTGTTTTTTGGCGTCCTGTGGTTGTCATTGCAATGGTGCAGCTGCCACCTGAGATACTCAACATATGACATTTATCCAGGGGAGGGCATTGACAGATGCTTCAAAGCCACTTTGTGGCACGGCCAAGACAGGCCCCTCGTCACTTTGGATAAGGCAGGGTCTATCGTGTACGGCATTGGCTCTGCCATGTTAAAAGCAAACGGGAGCAGAGACATGGCCACCTTGCCCACAGCAGAGTGCCTCACGACACGCAGCACAGCACTGAATGCACAGCTTGACAAAATGCTCATTGCAACATAACACATCAGTGTTTGCTGGTGCACTGACAGGCATGCTACAGGCTGTCTCACAGGCGGAGGTCTCACAGGTGCCCTATGTGTGCCTGGTGACGCATGTTCAGCTTCTACTGTTTACAGTGCATACTTGAGCTACTCCCTAGCACTGCATTTTGCACTGTTAAGTCACAGTCTGATCAAATAAAGTTATTTTTTGCATATGAACACAAATGCACATGATTCCTCATGTCAGGATCCAAGTCCAATGCAGTAACCAGAATTTAATCAGCTTGGCAATACAGCCCTTTTCAGTTAGACAGGACAGTGCTCTAATGATATACCAAAGCAGTAGAATAATACCTCTTTCCAATGGCCCCTGAAGCTGCAGCACTGTTAAGCACAGTAGCCTGACAGAGTATTTTCAGGACTCTTGAAGCTGGTGGCGTGGGGAGCGTGCTGGAGGGGCGACAAACTAAAACTAATCAATCTTGTCTTTGTTTCCTGGCGTTGCTGCTGTTTGTCCTGCGGTCATGCTCCATCCAAGCGTCACACAGGAGCCAGCCATTCTGTAGTCCCTCCCAGCAGTCCCCAGGCAGCCAGCGCAGGCCAGAGAGCTTGCTTCTGATCAAGAAGCAAAGTCAGGCCCCATCACAAGTTTGACTGCCGTGTTTACCTGCAGCCTGCTTGACCTTTGCAGGCGACTGTTGTTATTGATCACATTCATTCTTGTTGTGGCACTGGTAAAAAGATGTTTCGCTGGAGGGTGTTTAGCATGCCAACTTGTATTCTCGTCAGACATGAAGCCCACCTGCATTGAAGTGGGCGTGGGAAGGCAAGCAAGGCAAAGGTCACTCTCACTAGTCGCATTGTCCCAAAGGATAGAAGTGTTTCACAAACTTTAAGCAAAGTCATACATACTTGCATCATAACTACAACTTTGGACCACATTATTTTCAAATCTAAACCTGAATTTTATAGATGTAAATTGTCAGCAAGAGTAAAAATTTTAGAGAATCTAAATCCTAATTCTGAGAAGAGAAAAACGTCAACAAATCAATAAGACTGAACATATACTTTATATACTTAGTTATTTGTCCTATTAGGGTGATTTCTTATTTGTTAAAACTGCTAAATTTCCCAGCACTAGCACAATACGGCTACATCATAAACGGGGTGCATTCATTCAGCACGATCATTCACTGTTTCTTCATAAAAAGTTATACAATGTGTTTGTAGATTTACTTTTTGAGTGCCGTCTTTTTATCACCAGGGCAAAGAATCTTAAGGGTGAGCACTATTAGCGAGACACTAAAGCATGTTAAATACAGTTTATGGTTTGGATAGATCTGAGGTGAAGCTAATGTAACCCTGGTTAAAAATCGGGTATTAAAATTCGTCGTACTCAATGCATAAATATAGAATATATATTTGTTTATTCCATACCCTCCGTTTTCATGAACACACCTTCGAGCAGTATTCAACCTGTGCCGGTACTTTTCCCAAGACAGACGTGCGTGGGGAGTCGGATGGACAGCTGTGACTGGCTCGTGTCAAACAATCAACATATTTGCTCTTTTACTTAATGTTATGCTCTGTAAACTAACATGTCGGTGTAATCCCGACGATTATTTGCACATTATGCATTTACGTGTGTGTGTGTGTGTGTGTGTGTTTGACCAGCTGTTGAACCACTCTTTTACCCCACCACTCTTTTAAAAGTCTGAATGTTACATCTGCGCACCCATTCGATTGGATCTGCCCGTATCGCCGCAATTATACTTATTTTCTTATCATTGAACTCAAGTGCACTTTCTTCATTTAAACCGGCTATCGATACTGTAGTCTGTATATATGGTGTTTTCGTTGTCTTCACTTTAATATATGGTACCATCACCACTAAACAACAATCTATGAGTCCTGTCGGTGTAATCCCTCATTCGTCCAGGAGTGTTCCATTGTAGAAAAAGATTCAGTTGTAGTCATCTGGAATCTGTTTTAGAAAAAACAAAACGTTTCAACTCTCATCCAAGAGTAATTCTCAATCAGAGAAACAAGTCTGAGAACTCTTGTTTATATCCTACTCTGTGAGAGCCCTGCCCACAGGGCGGGACCTCCAGCTAATGGCCCATTGAAACTGGGATGAGCCTATTGTTCTATTGTTCCCTGCCTCACCTTGAGTGCCTATTTAGCATCCGAATGCCCAGGGCGTCTCCAGGGTTTCAGCAGACCATTATAAACAACTGGAAGGTTGAATCTTAAACCTCCATTACGATTTAATGAAGGATTCTCTTTTTTGTGCTGTGGCTGTTTAGTCTCCTCTATGTACCGCTCTTTACAACTTTCTTCACTGCATTGGATAGAATACACTACATAAGGACAAGATGCCAACACAAAAACAGAGCAATGTAGTGTATTCTATCCAATGCAGTGAAGAAAGTTGTAAAGAGCGGTACATAGAGGAGACTAGACAGCCACTTCACAAGAGGCTTTATCAGCACAGAAGACACGCAAGTTCAGGACCCCAGAGCGCTGTGCATCTTCATCTTAAAGCCACAAACCACTCTATTGAAGACAGTGAGGTGGAGATTCTGAGCAGGGAAAAAATATGGTTTGAAAGAGGAGTTAAGGAGGCAATCTTTGTTAAAAAAGAGAATCCTCCTGTTTTAATTATCACACCAGCTCCAAAAGCCGAACCCCTAATCTTCAGATCCTAGCCCAAACCATAGCCAATTCTACTACTCCCTTTCAATAACTCATTAATACCTGCTGGTAACGACATACATGCTACACTAAGCGTTTCCTTTGTCATTGTGACCTCACATTTACTATAAGAAACTATACGTTTAAACCACACTGTCAAACCGTTTGAACTGAGCCTTTTTACTGCGTTTATCTCACTACTTTAGATGTCCATCTGTGCTGTGGGCAACTCGAGTTCAACAGCTGGTCCAGTCATTTAAATTTGCTTTTCTTTCTTCCATTTTGCATGTAAGAAGTAATTAATTAAAGCTGAGTGTTATTTTTTTTGGCAAATGTTTTTTTTGTCTTGATATGTTGAAAGAAAATATCAGCAACTTGTAGAACGCAAAGAAGTGGCCAATAACAATAATCCTCTTTGCGCCACTTTGTCTCACCAGCTTTAAACCTCACTGCACCACTGAATACAAACTCACACTCACTTTTATTTGTCTGGTCAATGTTTACTATAGGTATTTCATTTATGTTAATGTTTTTTTTTTGGTTTGTTTGTTTTTTTGCAGACATAAAAAACCCTAGTCTATAGAATGTCTTTAACTTGTGAAATAATAATAATCACACAACGTTGTACTGTTTATGAATATGCTTACATTTTGAAATAATTACTCGCATGAATAACCCATGTCAATAAACAACCCAACATAACGGAACATTTCCTTTGCACCACCAAAATATGCTTATAATGATTAAATTAAATAAAACAATTTTAACAATAATGATAGCACTGATAATAAATGAAACGGGAGGTTAAAAAAAAATAATTTAAAAAACATGTCAGGACAGTTGAAACAGAATTATTGGCTTGTGCTACATGCAACTCCATTTATATGAGATGCTATATTTCTTACTGTTCATTATTGCATTCTCTTCTGCAATAATGACTGTGAATATGAAGATATGAAAAAGCATGCTGTATTCCAATGGAAACAAATTTATAAACCGCCCTCCTCTACACAGTCTACTGGATGAAGGCAAAGTTCATATTTTTATTTTGTTGAGAAAGAGGCTTGCTCGAATCTGTTTTAATGTTGTGTTCCCATAAGTAAAAGTGTTGACTCTTCCAATTTCATCATTTGACCCAGGAATGTGGATTTGGACTTAGCAGGCGGTCGGGTCTGTTGAAAAGAGCTAAAGTTAAGCCTACCATGGTCTGGAGAGAGAGTGGCCCCAGCTGTCTCCCTCACTCAGATTCAAAGCACCAACCCAGGCACTTATCACAGAGGGAAGTATCAGAGACCCGTTTTGCAAAAGCTGCCTGGTGAGGAAGCGTTTTTGGATTCCGGAGACCGCGGACATAGCCACAGACAGGCAGACGTACATACTGGGAAGTGTCTGTGTGGCTCTCAGCGGGGGCCCCCCTCGCTGAGATGTAGACTCCTGCATCAGTTGAGAGGGTGTGCTCGCCTCCCCGGCTCCCCCATGGATGCAGCGCAGGGAGGGCCGGGTGATTTCACAGGCAGGCAATACTTCAGCAAGCACATGAAAAAGCGAGAGGGAGAGAAAGTTAGACTTTTTTTTTTTTTATTATTCATACCTGGTTAAAAAAATAAAATGTCATATTAAATTCTACTTTTCCATTACCGGCAGCTATTTTTGTGATCCGACAAGGCACTGTACATGCAGATGGAGAAATGACTGATGTTGTAGAGGGTTATGCTGTTTTCTTGTATGTATTTTCTGTATGTATCATCTTTTTCTTCAGTTCAAATAAACCTGTCTTAAAAATGTAGTTAATGATGCACTACGTAACTTTTCACCTGCTTTGTTCCATGGTGATGTTATCGTTTGGCATTTATCTCCACATATCTGGCATGTTGTATATCGCCGCAGAATGACACACACATTTTTCATAGCATATTTAACAATAATCGCTTTGAAACGTAAATTAACCGTTAAAACAGTTATTCAAGTCATTACTGGTTATGTTGCCATGACACAGACCTGGAAAAAGGCCAACATTCACCCATTTTATGACGTGAAAAGTGCCGCTCAAGAGTAAGCCCAAAAAAAGCGACCTGCGACTGTCAAAATTTGCAAGCGACTTTCCAAAAAAAGAAGCTATTAAGAAGCAGACTTGGCTACTCTGGATTGTATTCAGTTAGACAAGTTAGACATTTAAACTGCACTGAGCTAAATTAGCCCTGAGAGAGGAGATAGAGCTTGAAACTACACTGTCTTTGTTTCCTGATGGCCCAGTTTCCAGTAGTTCTCACCTGTGACACTCTGGCAGCTTCTCCCTAACTGTTTAGCTGCTAAGTCTCGGGCCGGTTCTCTGCGAGCTCCCCCTTTTTAAAGCTGCCAAGTACCTGACAGGCCTTTGACACACTTGATCTCTGCCAAGGCCGGAGTATAGTATAATAAACAGAAGGGAGATTATACCTTAATGCACCATTTCTTTTCTACAAATGACCACCCCTGGACAAATAAGAAATTACACCCTTTGCTTTGAATGTTCCACTGAATTCCATTATAATGGTCTTGCTTTTATTCAACTGTTATTATTGCTCTAAAATACCATGAAAGACCTGCTTGTCTCCAGGTGATGGACCCGTCATTGTAATTTGCCGAATTTGAGTAAATCGTGCTGGTCATTAGCTCAACTATATTTTCAGTATTTAAATAGCTGAAAATGGTCGGAAATATTATGTAATGGAATTTGTTAAAAAGCGTTTTACAACACTTTATTTTTGATAAAGATGTAAAATCTCGGATCTGCCATAGTCGCCAAACTTCTTAAATGTTACACTAAAGTCAGTGTCCTTGATGCTTCTCGGCTCTGATCTGTTTGCTCCAGTTTATTAGCAGTTAAATGCTAAATGGGTTTTCACAAATGTTGGGCTCGTATTGAACTTAAAATATACATGTTTAATGAGCATGTTAGATGTTGTTCCTCCACCTTCATGTTGCAGTATCAAGAGAAAGCATATTCATGACGCATATTCGGCACTTGAACAAGTTGAGCCAGAAAAGTTACATGGTGCACCTTTAAGTAAATGAGACCCATGCTTCACTGCTTTAAAAAAAAATCACCAATGGGCCTTTGCTATTGCTTCACCGTGCAGAACTCTTCGGGTCAATTAGTGGCTCATGAGTACCTCCAATAACCTGTGCCAGATGAAAACCCTCCATTACAATCAGCCGTGCTTTTTTAAGGTTACCATTTCGACTCACTTTAGTCAGATTCCGTTCTCATAGCAACATCAGGTCAATAGCGGGTCACCAACTGTATATTTTCAGCTTGTGGTATTCAAGCTAAGAAATGCTAATGTCCAAGGAGCGTATTCTCAACAGACTCTCCATTGTGGCTGGCCCAGACCTTGAGGCAACATGCACATTTTCCTCAAAGTATGTGATAATTTCATTTTTGATCCCTCCAAATGAAACCCTAATTCAATTTAATTCTGTTTCTGACTGACTTGATTTCTTCTTTCTTATTGAATTTGGCCTCCAGAGAGCTGTAAGCATTGACAGTGGAAGAATGGAGAGTCACTGCATATTAAAATGCTATTGTAAATCAAGTAGGTTGATTCATTCTGCCCACAAACCATTTGCCCATCACACGCGGACTCTGAAATAATGTATTGTTTCTAAATTGGGGGCAGAGAGCGTTCTAACAGACCAGAGAGAGTGCCTTGAAATCAGGGAGTCTTCATGAGTTTCCTACCACATGTATTTCTATTTCATGCATTGGTTAATTTGTTGGTTTGCATGTTTGTTTATTAAGGCATGAATAAAAATAGTGTCAAAGGAAAGCATTGGCCATGAAAAAGATGTTATCCTCCTGAGATGAACACTAAATACTTTAAGTTCAGTAAAGATACATCGCAGTACATCACATTTAGTTCGTTTTTGTCCATATTTACAAATTGGGGAAAAAAATATCTTTACAACCAAATTAATTTAAGTTAAAGGTGCACAGTTTTCTTCATAAGTAACAGATCTGGGGTCGCATGCGCACGTACAAAATGGAGTCCGAATGCGGGATGTGTAGTTCCGCATTAAGTTTGGGATGTATAAAAAGACAACTCGACGCGGGATGGCGCGGTTGTGTCCACAAACATGTTTTGGATTCATGTTAATGTTAACCGTCTGCACGTGCAAGGGAACGCACAAGTTACTGGCTCATTTTGTTTTATTTAAAGGAGAAGCTGGACATAGAGTCTAAAGCAAGTGTCTCCCAGTCAAAACGCTGGTGTCATTGTCCGTGTCCCCATTCCTCTGCCCCCACGCGCCCACAGATCACGGGCCTCCTTCGCACACACGGCGGCGGCGCAGCTTTGTCGTTCCCTGGCGCGCACACACGGCTACGGGTCCTCTGGCCGTACGGTCTCTGCTGTCCCCTCATTTTCGTGTACGTACAGCGCACGTGGAAAGGCAAGCCTGTTTATAGAAATGTAACAAGAGTGTTCAAGAATCACAAGCATGCTCTAACAACAAAGCAAGTCAGTCAGTGTGGATCCAACAGCCTTAAGGCAGCTTTTATTTGCAATAGAAAACAATTGGAAGTTAAGTTGAGATGAATTGATGTGTTACTGCATTGGTGAGGCTCCACTCTATAGCTGGGGAGAGAGAGGCACACTACTAGTGACAAAGAAACGAGATTGAAACAAACACATCCATTTCCATAACAGAAAACGCAAAACAAGTGCCACCCACCATCACCAATAACTATGAATAAAGTCACCCTCTAAAGTCAGCTCCAATCCTTCCCAGCAACCTGAAGACCTACACCAACTGCAGGGCTATTAGATAATGCGAAGTAAAATGTACAACTATTAGAAACTGCAACCAGCACTGAGCCTGTAAGCACAATGCAGTTTGTATTATGAATGTAATGAAACTGTTAATACTATCAAAGATAAAAGCATACCTTTTAAACTGTGGATTGTTAAAATTGTATAATACAAAAATACAAATAAGTTTTTTTCACAAAAGGTTAAAACATTACAAAAGTTACAATTGTTTGGCTCACCAGAAACCACCATGTGCTCAGGCCTGCTCAGGAAGAGAAAGTGAATCAGCTCACCTTTGACATTTTAGTCTCTGTCATGTGACTCGCTCAGATGACCAAGCTAACCCTGCCACAGTAAGAATGTTCTTTTTAAGGTATTTACATGAAGTCAGACTGTAACTTTTCAGATTTGCCTGGAATGTTTCACATAGTGCACCTTTTAAAAATTGGCCATCATTCCCAGAAAAATTTACATTTTCATCTGTCAAAATAATACTTTTAAGGGGTGTGACCTTTAAGGATGATGGCCTTTCGGGTTTCTCTCACACTCGATCACGCTTTTAGTTTGTCTCTTTATTTTATATAAATAAAGTTCATCCATGTAACAATTATTATTATTATTTTTTAAACACAATACTGTATATAGGCCTAATTGCAGATACAACATACATAATTTATATATATATATATATATATATATATATATATATATATATATATATATATATATATATATATATATATATATATATATATATATATATATATATAAAAAATTATTTTCCAAGATTCCCATAAAAATATGAACCATCTCAGTGGGGCTTTCCTGGTTGAAAGTCAATAAAATAGTCAAAAAATTACAGTTCTACAAATTGGTACAGCAATGTGCCACCATAACAATCCACTTTCTACAACTATATTATTTCACACAACAAAGCAGCCACACCTTATGTCTCCAAGAAAGAGTGTAGTGTTTAAAAAGACAAAGGGTCAGGTAGAACTAATGATTTCCCAGTCTTGATTGAACCAACCCACACTTGCTTCCTCGTCAATAACTGATCCCACGGTCTACTGAGTCTACTGTCCGTGCTAAAGGAACATGTATCTCTCACACACGGGCGCACGCACGCACACACACACACACACACACACACACACGCACACACACACACACACTGGGCCTGGAGAGCTACTGGAGGTAATGAATGACCAATGTCCATTTTGGGATCAAAGCAGGCGAGTGGATCCAAGCGCAGGCAGGAGAAAGGCTAATGCTATAGACTCTTCCTGTTGTGAGGCTTCTGCATGGTGGCTGTCATCTTCTGCAAACACTGATCATGCATGGTGAGAGTACACAGGCATAGCTTCTTCTTTGATGCACTGGTTGCCAGGTAAAAATCAAAACTGACATGTTGCCTTTGTGTTGTGAAAGCATTTTAATGATCAATTTGGAAATGTTTCAATCAAGATGTTAAAAGCGCACTTTAACTTTCCTGGAGGAAGGTCTGCCACCTGCTCGTTTCCATATATACTTGAGGCAAATTTACTGCCATGTGGAAACTACGATTGGCGGACATTCCACCAGGAAAGTGCGTCCATAGCATCTTGATTGAAACGGTGGCGTTTGCTTATCCTAATGTGTCTGCAGGAGACACCACCAGGACAAGTTACAGGTCTGGGGCCTCATTTATAAAGCTTGCTTGCACACTCCTCAGTGTGGAGACCGGGAATTATCTTATCTCTGCGCAGAGAGCCTCCTGCAAATTCTTCACAAAGTCTGGAGACCCGGGGAAAAGACAACACTCGTGGATCAGAACTGAAGAGAGTTTGAGGAAGTGTTTGATTCAGGAAATCGTCAGCAAATATATCTTTTAGAGAGATTATCACGGTTAGAAGTTGGCCTAAACACGGAGGGCTGTTTATTTCACTCATTATTCTGGACAACACATGACACACATGAAGCCGTGCGCACACTCAAATTTCCAGTGCTCTCTCAGTTGCACCCAGGCCATATCAGTCTGTGACCCTACAGAGAAGATCCCTGAATCTGTAAATGTATTCATGAAATAACGATCAGACCTGAGAGAACTCCTCTTTCAGACGGAGCACATGAGCGAGATTTTGTTTAATGAAGGACTGAGACAAGACATAGATGAACATATTCATTTGGTTTACGTACCGTGTGCAACATGTAGCCCAGGGTCCGACCCTTACCCAGACCCTTCATTATTTTGTAACAGACAGCTTGGTCTTAAGGGTCCCCATGTTTAAATAAAGGAAATATTGTCTCTGCCAGACCCAGGCACGCGCACTCACAGAAGTAACCACCTTTTTTACATTCCACACAGTGTTATTGACAGAATAAGAGCGTCTGACACAGCTTCATGTGTCACATGCTTTAGTTGTTTGTTCTACCTTGTGTCTGCAGCAAAAGCGTTTGTCCCGCTGCTGCTGATCAGTCCACATCTCCTGCTGCTTTCACTTTGTCAGGAAGGGCATCCGTGTCACTCGCGCACGCTCTTTGCCTCACCTTTGTCCATTCAGACCTCCACCTGCACGTATTAATGTGTGTGAAGAGAGCCACTGTCAAACCTCACGTCATCTCCTTCAAACATAAGAGTCTGAAGCACCACAAAAACAATATCTGCAAAATTGACTCCTAAATAATATAAAGTGTAGATGATTTAAACACAATTTATTCTGTTTTAAAAGTTAATTTTATTTGTAGTTGTCAAAGCCTTTGATGTCAGTTCTGCTGCGTGCAGCGTCTGCCCCTCCCTCTCTGTCCCAGTGTCTGAGTCAGTCACACCCACTTAACGCCTCATGTTTAGGTAAATCTCATTGCTAGGTCACTTTGCATG
Organism: Chaenogobius annularis; assembly: GCA_015082035.1. Lineage (NCBI taxonomy): Eukaryota > Metazoa > Chordata > Actinopteri > Gobiiformes > Gobiidae > Chaenogobius > Chaenogobius annularis. The sequence continues at coordinate 3,746,731 of BJKM01000001.1, forward strand.
GCTCTTTTATAGTGTTTTGGAGGCGTGGAGAGGGCATGGTGTGATGTGAGTTCACTTCCAGCAGCAGGTGGAATCTATACTGCACCAAATTGCGTGGTGGCGAGTACAGAGTGTTCCATAAATAAAGAGTTTGTGTGGCGTAAGCCTCTCGAGCCCACTTAGACTACACACTTGCTCAGCTAAATTTCAATGCAAACCTTTTATAGACGAGGCCCCAGATATGTGGAGTCACTCAGTGATTTTTTTTTTTTGACCAATAAAAACTTTTAATTAATCAAATTGCACTTTACATTGCATTATTCATTTACTCCACACTTGGTGGTGTTCAGCTACTATTGTAGCCACAACTGTCCTGGGGCAGACTTGACTGAAGTGAGACTGCCAATCAGCACCATCTGACCACAAACGATCATTCTCTCACACATCAGATTCATGCGCAGCAATGCGGGTAAAAATGAAAGCAGGATGGATATGTTTAATGCCATACTGTGGAACAATCTAGGCAAACTCATCCTTAACCCCATGTTTTTAATCATTTTAATAAAAAATATATTATAAACAATTTTACTATCTATTTTATTATCTATGCAGTATGTGTTGAGCATTGCACACCAACCTGACCATTACTGATTCAGCCAGTCCCATGCTGTCAAAGTGCATTGCCCAATGACACACAAATCAACTACTTCCCTGTAATACAAAATTAATAAAACTATAATTCAGACTTTATGGGAAAAAAGTACTGCTTTTGTTACAGACAACGCAAAAAGTTAAAATTCTCTTTCTAAGCTATTTTTAGTAGAAAAAAAAGTTTATGAATTCTCAGGATTTAGTAGGTTTACTAGAGCCTCCCTTGTAATTGCCTGGGGCTGTGTGTGGGGGTCAGGTCTGCAGAAGTGTGGCTGTCTACTCCAGAAGCTCAATATCTGCAGCACAGAGCAGCCATCCTGAGCTCCCCTGTGGTCTTAGCACTGCTGTCACATCTCCTGCCCGCCCGCTATACCACTATAGAGCCTTATTATTACTTACAGCCAGACGCACCTGTACACCACAATACACCCACACCAAAATGCACACACAAAGTTCTCCATCCAGTATTGATCCCGTCTCTCCGGCACCTCAATGTTGCACTTTTGTCCTCCCATTTCTCAAAAATCAGCCGAAGAAAGCAGAACTGTTAAATAACTTTTCATAAAGCAGCAGAGAACACATTTTTCCACATTTCTTTTCTGCATCAGTCTTCCTCTTCACACAAACGGCGCCTCACTTTTTCAAGTGCCAGATCCAGTACAATGCTTGTCAAAGAACAGCAGGCTGCAGTGTAGAAAGCATCTTTCCAAGCACATACAGAAATGAAAGGTGGTAGTTCTATGTTCGAACTGAATTGTAAATAAGCAGATTTTTATTGTCTAGTTTTTCCACAATTAGTAAAAACACATGGTGTCGGCTTCACTTGTAATTTTTTGCCTGCAAGTTGTGGGAAAACAAGTTGTGCACCTCAAGGCTAACTAGATTTTGTTTGCAAATGAAGACAAAAAAAAAAGTACAGGGTGAAAATGTATAGGCACGGGGAGAACATGCAAACTCCACAAGATTTAAACCTACGACCTTCTTATTTTTCACGCAATAAAGTCAAATCTGTTTTGCCCCTGTACAGGTATCATTTAAAAATGTCAATTTGGGTCAAAATGAGCCCATCTGAGTGTTTTAACATGTTATAATAGTTAGCTTTACCGTGATGTAAAACTCGCTCTGGCGTCAGAGTTGTGAAATGCCAGTAAGTGCGACCCATTTGAACGATATTGAACATCAAAAACTAACCACGTTTTGTTATGGAAAGTCGTATCATTCATCATACAGGGGCGAACGCAGCAGTGGAGTTGGAGCGTTGACCTCAACACGTATAGCTTTTGAACAGAGTTTTGAATTTGAAGACAAGGAGGGCAGATGTGTATTGGTTGGAGGAGCTATTGATGGAGGGGCTTTTGCTCCGTTGGATGTATGTTCTCCACCAGGGAGTGATATCACCTTTTGTGCAGATATCATGGACCGGATTGGGGGAGCCCTGGTCTGTGGCAGCGATTGGATTTTCGCATCCAACCTAAATTGGACGTGTCAGACCAGAGAGGAAATTAAGCCGTGACTGTGTTTAGTTCATGCCCACTTGTGTGTGTTTGTTTTTCTCAGTCTCTCTGGTTGTTCTGTTTTGTGTATTTACTTGTTCTAATGTTGTGTTTTTCACAGCCTCTTTTAATGTAGGAAACCAATGGCTACAACGGTGGCTCAGTGGTAAACCAACGTGGAGGTTTGCAGTTCCATCCTAGTTCGGACCAGTGCATACTGTATATTGTCTGTGAGCAAGACGCTTCATCATGCGGCAGAAGATCTTTCAGCGAAAATACTTCAAGGGGCTGGCCCGTCTAATTGGCAAACCAAAACGGAGCAAAGTAAGAATGACACAAAGAGTGCTTTCTTATTTGGTCTCCAGAGTTCACCTGCTCCCCCCGGACGCTGACATTGATGCCTAGGCTGCAGGACACAGAAGAGGGACACTTTTGTCCTGAGGGCTGTAACACCACCCTCAGACTGTCCTTACACTGGGTCTGATGAGATAACAAGTCTTACTGTTAAACTGCACTAAGACCTTTGTCTGTGCTTTTCTTTTATGAATATATTTAAGTGTTTCATGTGCTCAGACATGAAACATTTAAAACAAAATTTTATATATTTTGAAAAGGAAACATGTCTTCATGATGATGCATATAGAAGGAAGATGAAACCCATGAATAGAAACAAGAAAAACAAACAAAAAAGCATTTTCATAATTTTCTGATTTTGATTTTCTGAAGAACTCATCAAACGTCTGCTGAATCCTTCTTATTTTTAACTGCCTTGGAGACAGAGTTTATTGTGTGGGTATGTAGACCCAGAACTGCGCACACAAGATATTTCTGAAAATAATACAAGCATCACGTACTGTACAACAAACTGTGTATATGCAGTATGTTGCATTGTTGTTGTAAGCAGATGGATGACATTAGTCTGGATGCAGCTCTGTAGTTTGCACTTAAATATTTATCCTCCTTGGGGACAGGCCAAAGGGATAAAGGTCTCTGCGCTAACAATGGCCTTGCATTGTTATTCTGAAATGGTAACATCAGCTAATAATAATGTTGTGGTCAGGCAACGATCGATAAAATGTTATAGGATCTTACAGCATTACTCCACTCAACATGGACCCATTTTTCATTTCTATACTGACTGCTTTAGCATTTCAACAGCTCATAAGTTTGTTGACATAACAAAAACTGTCTCTGAACATGTACATTTTGATTCCTGGAGATGAGAAGTGAGATCCCAAAAGAACTATATATATCTACTTCTTCAGCAAATAACGTTATCCCACTCACTTGGGCAGCGTAGGATGCTGGTGGGTGTAATTTTTGGTACAGGAATACTACTTTCTCAGCAGACCGAAATATGTTGTTGAATTATTATGTGCTGAATTTTGTTATGTCAAATGCAAGCAATCACACAACTTGAGTTAGGTTTATTTGTTGATAAACTCGAGTTGCTGTTGCTGTCCATGAGTAGCAATGCACAGAAAATGTTTGCTTTCACTTTTTACTCTGAACTCTTCGGCAATTCTAACATTATTCCAAACATCCTACAACGTTTTCTGAATAGAGTAAATTATGAAAAATGATATACATTTTTGGGTAAGTGGCGGACATTTAAATATGTCGCAATCGATCGCTAATTGAATAGTCTCAGTTAGCAAATCCCAAGGATGGCAGTTATTTAGCTGATATCGTTTTCTTGTCATTATCTTGTCTTATGTTTATACCAGCTAACCCTGTAGTTTAGACCTGTGCAAACATGCTCTGAAATGCTTGGGATTCTGGTGTTATCTAAGCAGTCAGATTTCTGTCTTCTCTCAAATGTTACTGCTCCTGCTGCTTAAAAGTTTGGAAAAATATGAAATCGCTTCCAAGCCCTACTATGTATCTTCTCAGCATGGAGATTCCTTTGCACTTGTATGAGTGCAGGTTTTTAATGTATTTTAGAGCAATAAAGAGTAAATTAATGGCCGACATTAGTGGTCAAATTTTTCCGCATTTTCTAAGGACATTTTTGTTTTAGACAATGTTTTATTTTTATGTTAGTGTAAAGTTAGGGTTAGAGTTTTGTTAAGGGCTTTGGAAGATGGAAGATAGTTGAATAAATGCAAGATAGATCCGTTTAATGCAATTAAAAGTTTAACCACATGTTAACCACACCAAAAGAAACATCCATGTCTCTACTTTCATTATAAAAACAATGTAATTGTACAGTGATCCGTTCCTTTTTAATAGGCATGTGTAAACCTGTAATTTTCTTCAAGTATGTATAGGCAACAAGTGAAGAAAAAAAACACACTTTTGTTCAGTTTTGTTTTCCTTTGTTCTTAATTTGGGGGGGAAATATGTGGGGCAAGGGGCCAGGTGAATTTTCCCTTTTATGATGCACACATTATATGCAACGCTACTTGCATGAAGAAATAGATCAGCCCAATCTATATAGATTCGGCCCGCGGCCCTATTTCCCATAATTAAAAATATATAATTTTGTTCTTTTTTTCAACCACAGCACATCCATAGCACTCTGCGCAGCTTTGCTGCAGCTCCCCCGCTGGTCTTAGTGGGCCAGAGAGCCCCGGTTCCTCAGAAACTCTGCTCTGTCAAAGCACAAACGAAGCATATTGTAAGGCAAGGCAAGGCGAGGCAAGTTTATTTGTAGAGCACAATTCGTACACAAGGCAATTCAAAGTGCTTCACACAACAGGAAAAAAATGCATTAAAATCACAAAGACAGGGCAGAAATCACAAAATCTTAATTTAAAAGTGCCATTTTCAGGCTATCCGTCAAATAGTTCAAGACATAAAAGAGAAGAGTGCAAAGAAAAGCATTTCAGTCATATGCACAGCCAAACAAAATAGTTTTTAGTTTAGATTTGAAGATTGCCAGAGTAGCGGCCTGTCTCACATCCTCAGGAAGACTGTTCCAGATTTTGGCTGCATAAAACTGAAACGCAGATTCCCCATGTTTAGTCCCTGAGGTCCTCAGAGTCCGAGATGGTTCATATGGCACTAACATGTCCGAGATGTACTTTGGTGCTAGGCCATGGAGAGACTTGTATACAAGCAGAGCTGCTTGGAAGTCTATTCTCTGAGCCACAGGGAGTCAGTGCAGAGACCTGAGCACAGGACTAATGTGATCATACTTCCTGGTTTCTAGTCAGGACCCGAGCAGCAGCGTTCTGGATGTACTGCAGCTGTTTTACAGCTCGTTTGGAGAGGCCAGTGAGCAGGCCGTTACAGTAGTCTAATCTACTCGAGACAAACGCATGGATAAGTCTCTCCAGGTCTGGTTTAGACACTATACTTTTGATTTTGGCAATGTTTTTTAGATGGTAAAAAGCTGCTGATGTTGTTGATCTGACGTGGCTGTTAAAATTCAAATCCGAGTCCATTATTACCCCCAGATTTCTAACTTGATTTGTAGGTTTTAGAGCGAGACTCTGGAGGTGACTGTTAACACTTTCTCTTTGTTTCTGTGGGCCAAAGATGATGATTTCAGTCTTGTCTGAGTTCAGCTGGAGAAAGTTGTTTTGCATCCACACACTGATCTGTTGGATGCAGAGACAGAGTGAATCCACTGGTCCATATTCACCTGCCGTCAGTGAAACATAGATTTGAGTGTCGTCTGCATAATTGTGATAGGACACATT